>JANVCQ010000006.1:40885226-40947839 GCA_025531925.1 Erythroxylum plowmanianum | reverse complement strand
ACAATCTTCAAGTTTATATTTTTCCTTATTTAACGATTTTAATTTTTATTCTGTTTGTAGGGATATAATTGAAAACACAAGTCAAAATTAAGTTACATTCTATAAAATACTGTTACATACCAAACACTATAATAAGAATCCACCAAACTTTCCTATTATAATTCTTATAAGTATCCAAACATGTGAATATCTTTACTTTCCATAGATTTATTTTCCAAAAAATCATATTTCAAATTCACTTTACTTTCCCGCCAACCAAACGGGGCCTAAAGGTAAATTATATTGTTTAACGAGTAGGTCGATTATGCTTTATGAAATAAAATGTTGATCCATCAAATAAGTGCATAGCCATAAATTAACGGTGATGAAATTGAGGATGCTATAATAGATTGCATAGACCAAAAGAGATAAGGTTGTAACTATAACGAATGAAGGTAGGTAATATTGGACATTTAATGGATACGGTAAGAAATTGTATCGGTCAATTTTCTTTATCGTACGATTAGCACTCTCTCCTTTTCCAAGTCTTCCACGACTTGGTTTGAGCACCTAAAGAACGTGTATTTCATTTACTCGTAATGGCAGTCAGTAGTGCTTTGATTTTTGAATCTTAAAGATCACTGCAGTGAGTGGAACAACACTTAACACCCTTATAGTTGGTCTCTTTCGGCAAAAATACTTCTTGATTTAATCCTATCTGAAATTAGTAGACTAAGTTTAGTTAAACAAACTCAGATGTAAACTTGATTATTTGGACCTAATCAAATTTGAATTTGAATTTTTTGTTTCATCAACTTTTCACGTTTGGTAGGAGATTCATGACGCCCTCTCTTTACTTATTTGGACTGATACTTGTGGTATTTCTTTTATGAGTAGTTTTAATTTTCTCTCACTTGTAACCAAAAAAAAAAACAACATTAAGATATTGAATCACTGTTGCAGAGTTCACTGACAAAATAAATAATAGTTATGCCAATACAACAGAAAGTATAAAATCCAGTTTGAATCCTAGTTACAAGCTAATTTCATCAGTCTCACAAATAGAATAACGCACAACAAATATAAAACCTCTATAAACTGGATAAGTTCCCTTATTTCAGGGTGTCTTAAACTTTTCGGACCTGAATATTGTGAGTAGATTGGAAACGCCAAATCGGTTGTCTGCCACTTCGAACAAGTGCTATCTCCTCTCCTTCCATTACCATCCCCTGATTCTGTAGACGAAAACCCAGATTTCGTTATCATTCTGAACAACTATCAAGCGTGATGGCCTAGCAATGAGTTGTCAAAACTTCTGGCAGCAAATAGTTGAAAGAAAAAATAACCATCTTGACCTTAATAACTTCAGGCCAATAGAGACAAATATGGTTGTTTGATTAGTTGCTTTCAGTCAGTCATTATGAGCATACAATTTCTACAAAGATTGGTGTGCTCCACTAGCTAGGGATAGGAATCCTATTCTGTAGTCGTCTTCTATGGAGAAATGCCCCTTAAAGCTATTTTATGTTTGTTTCGCATAATTACCAAATCTGATGGTCACAGAGCAAATGATGTCCCATAGAAAATGCACATTCATGTCACCATGACTTGGCATAAAGAAAAATCACTGTATAAATTAGGTATCTTGATAAACCCAGCAACTACGCCAGATACCATTGTGTGTGTCCAGTGGATTCATGAAGGAACCATTGTTTTTAAAAAAATTAGGTCAAACAAATTAATTAATATGTACCTCCAGGAGGTGTCTAATTGAAGAGATTTCTGAGAAGGCAGCCAAGAAAATACTTACCTTGAGCAGTGATAAAGCATTTGTAAAGGTTTCTTCAGCATCTTCAGAAAACTGCATGTATATAGGACATACTCCCTGATACAGAGCTAGTCTTTGTTGTATCCTCTTCCTGCAAGTTCATCAACGTCATGCAATTCCAAAATCACTGAATCAAACTCTTATATGAACTACAACTAAACAGTACAGTATCCATAATTTGTAAACACAAATTGACAAGTCAGTGTAAACAAATTTATGTCCCTAAATTAACCAGCAGTTGCATAAAGATATACAATGAACTAAAATAAGTTTCTTAGGACTGTAGGAGGGTCCATTCCTTCACTAAACAGAGACAACCATAAGAATGGACTAGTGAAATTTGAAGATTTTAAGGCCATGGAGAACTCACTCATTTGTGAAGGCAAATATAGTGCCTTGCGGTCGATAATGGCTGAGTAATATGGCCATGAAACCAGTTCTGGTGAAAACAATAATTGATGTTCCAAGAGTGTTCGACATCATTGTTGCATGGTATGCAAACATCTCGCTCGTGTGGTTCTAGGAAAATGAAAGTAGAATTTTGTAAGTTGTGACTGATAAGCAGATGAAGGAGAAATGGACAGGAAATAGAGAACACCTTAAAGGCTCTACCAAGATTAGGTGGCATTTGACCACCAACTATGGTTGCTTCTGTTCTTAATGAGACTGTATGCATAACTTTCACAGCCTTCAACGGGAATCTAGAGGGAGCAAAATCAACTCGTTAAGTTTACGAGAAAACTTATATATGCAACACCAATATGATGCCAACTTACTTTCCATGAGCAGTCTCTCCAGAAAGCATGACAGCATCTGCACCCTCACGAACAGCTATAGCGATGTCTGACACTTCTGCCCTGGTTGGAGTTGGATGAACAATCATGCTTTCCAACATATTTGTAGCCACAATAACAGCCTTTCCCATGCTCCTGCACAGCCTGATTATCTCTTCCTAACATTTAAAATAAGGAACAAGTCAATCCAATCTCTAGGTGAGGTGGGTCATCATTTTTCTCCTAAAAAACGATACCTGTAGCAACGGAACCTCCTCTATAGGGAGCTCTGCACCAAGATCTCCTCTTGCAACCATAGCCTAAATGAGAGAACCATGTATAACCATTAAGTACACTAAGCTGAATATTCAATTTGAACCCAATGAAATTAGCAACCAATAAGAAAAGCTGAAGTTGAATAACCCATATAAACATTCTTCAGCAACTCAAAAATACAAGGGCAAGATCTAAGACAATTACCCCATCGGATGCTGTAATAATTGAATGCAAGTTTGGTATGGAATCAGCACTTTCAATTTTCACAATGACATGTATATCTGCGCCACAACCTGCCAACATAGAATGAAAAGTATAATGCTTCATGAATTTAAACAAATTACTGCATGTAGATTATGCCAATTATCTATATATAATATTTAAGAAAATTATTACTTTGCAAATAGTTCTTCAATTCATGAACCACTTGGGCATCTTTCACAAATGAAACAGCATAGAGGTCAACTTTGTTGTCCACTCCAAATTTTATATCATCCCAGTCCTTCTCTGCAGCAAAAGAATGTAACATCTATGCCAATTAGCTAGAAAATGCCAAAGGAAAAGAGAATAAGAGCTTAAGGCAAGTGTATCCATGGTCCAACCAGTGATTGAAGGCAGTGTTGCACTTTTTCCTCGAACATTTAGATGGCGTCTAGATTTCAGTTCTCCTCCATCTACAACTTCACATTTCACTGAATCTTCAGTCTTGGACCTCACCAGCAAAGACATCATACCACCTACAACATAAATCAAAATTCATCAATTCATATAAAACACAACAAGACCTCTTCCCTGTACTGAAAGTTTGTTTGAGTACAGATAAAGATGTATAATTAAATGATTTGGTTGATAAGTATAGCTATTTCTTAGCCAATACATTTCATATCAGCAATTAAACTTTGATTGAAAAGGAAAAATCAGGTCATCGTACCATCAACAAGAAGCATATCACCCACTTCTACATCATTAATGAAATCATCGTAGTTAACACTAACACAATCAGCAGTCCCAACCCCTCTACGAATTGTAAAAGTGAATTCCTGTCCAGGTGATAATGTGATTGGTTGAGGCAAGTCTCCACTCCTAACTTCAGGACCCTGACAACATAAACAATCCATGCAACCAAGACACCAAAAAAGATAGTTGAGTAAGAGAGTTTTGTAGCTAGTTGTGTTTCATATAAAGCCTTATATAAATTTTCATTATTTTTCCACTCAAGGTGCAACTTTATGGCAACACACGTAAGCCAAGTCCCTGAAAATGTGCCGCATAACCATATCTGGGATTGATGAGAACTGAACGTACCTTGGTGTCAAGCATGATAGCAATAACATTGTCCTTGGACTGAGCATTATATTCTTTAACCAAGTCAATAACTTTTTGATGCGATGCATGGTCTCCATGAGACATATTCAGGCGAGCAACATTCATTCCAGCCTCAGCCAGCTTCCATATCATCTCCCTTGTATTGGTCGAAGGACCAATGGTGCACACAATCTTAGTCTTACGTCTAACTGTAGGCTTCGACCACATACCCATGGACGTGTCATCCCGAACTTGCTCTCTCTAACATAACAATAAATAAACAAAAGAATTGTAAACAACCAACTCTCCATAAGTTACAATTATACCTTTCACCATTTACCATTCTCATATCGGAAGGTCTCGGTACTAGAGTAAAATGTAGTACAGCAAACGAGTAACCACTTACCATCCGTTAAGCAATTCTCTTGCTTAACCAAAATAAATCCAAAAACTTCTACGAAAATAAGGCAGTTTACTCATTTGGTTACTAAACGAATGACATAAGAGCAAACTCAACATCCAAAATTAAAAGAATCAAGCAGTAGAAATCACCACCAACCTTCGGTACATCTTCGGGAGTGACAGGGATGACTTCCGGCTCGGCACGAGTCGAGCTCTTAGCCACCACAATGTGAGAGCTTCTACGAGCAGTAGAGAAGCTCTTGCTTTTCTTCTCCTTCGTCGTCTTCTGTACCTCCACCAGCACATTCGACACAAAGCTTGAAGCTTTAAGCTTATCGGTTCTCTCAAGCCCAGAGCCGGAACCAAGCAATGAGCCGTGAATGGATCTGGTAGCCACCACTTGAGCCATTGGAGAAGGTTTGTTTGATCAGATAGAAGAACAAAGGAACTTTCCTTTTTTTTTTTGAGAAAAAGAAAGGAACTTCCTTTTTAATGGCTTAAATTGAAGGAGACTGAGGAAGAACAACGGAGGCTTTAGCCAAGTTATAGAGATCGCCGCCAATTTGGCGGAAATTGCAAGAGTCTCGCTTAGTTCGTATCGAAGAAATGGTACGTTTTCTGATTTTGGCTGCTTTAGTTTAAAAACAGCTGGAGGTTTGGTATTATTAATTGATAGCGTTCTTCAAACTCTGTCGTTTCGCCACACCGTAAAACGAGGTCGTTCTAAAAACTGTGATTTTGCTGGGCTGATATCTAGAAGGGAACTGGGCTGCAAGCTTTTGGATTCACATGGCCCATGGGAATAAGATTCCTCCAGTTAGACAACGCCACGTCATGAATTCTATGAAGGACTATGGTGTTGAGCAATTGGCAATCTTTTGCCACTTCATTCAAAAATCATTTGCAAGAGCGCGGGAAATTATTTAATCAAATTCTCGCCTCCGTAACCGTCTAGACTCTAGAATCTCCGAATTGCTCTCTCTCTCTCTCTCTCTCTTTCTGCCTTCTTCAACGAAACTCTTCATAGGAGGTGAGATGTCGATGAAACGGATACGCAAGGTGTTTCTATGATCTGCTCCGGACTTAAACGTCTCCGGCGAGAATGAGGCCGGGAGTCGGATCTGCTACCACAAAGGAGAGCAGTGTCTAGGTATGTACCGATTACCGATCTCTGTAAGGATCTGTTTGCTTTACGCGAAAAATAGGTTAAAAATTCTGGCGAAGCCAGAAATTGGTTAGTTTTTTTTTTTTTAATGATAGCCGATGATAGATTAAATTTTTAGGCGCGATGATAAGGAATTGAGATAAGTATTTAAGCAAGAATGTAAATGGAACACCGTGTCCAAGGATTTGATACCAGTAAATGGATTAATCAGTACCTCAACATGATCATTTTTGAATGATGATGTGTATTTTTCCATCAAAATATATGGCGTTTAGGTTTCCTAGTTTTAGTCGTGATGGTTTAGGTATTATCTGTTCATTCCTCATGTTCAACTGAAGGTATGGTGTTTCTTACTATGCCAATCGAGCCTTCCTTAAATGATATTCCTCAACAGATGGAAGTGTCTTTACGGTTTCAAGTCTGCGATTACATGTAGTCATAATCGAGTCGTTGTTTCACTTCTTGAAGTTCTGCAGAATTTATCTATATTCACTTTTCTGCTGGATCATGGCTACTGCTTCTGCTTTTCAGTTTTCTATTTATCCTACTGTTGTTAATAACATTTGTCAGGTGAAATTTCAGTGAAACTTCCACCGTGGATGACTGGAAAATGACCCGACTGGTCCTGACTTTATTTCGGAATATTCTCGTCATTCAAGACATTTTCCTCTGCCGAAGGTTGCTCAATTTGTTGCTTTCTCAATATCACAGGTTCTTGAATTCCAAGGTGAGATACAGAGGTATCTTCAAATCTTGTGTTATACATTTTGTGATGCATATAATGACGGTATCTTGTGCCCCTGATTTATTCCCTTTGCTTCGGTTTGATATTTTATTTACCTTCTATTATCTTTCATTGCGTGTTGCTGCCAATAACTCTTAAGAGCAATACCTTGAGAGATTATCTAGTTGTTAAGTACTGCAAGATTTAACATGTTCTAGTTAAACTTGTGCATATGGTAAAATTTGGTAATCTGGCTGTTTTGAAATTTAGAAGGATCTCTTGATTCTCTGGGATGTCATGCTCTCTTGCTTTTTCTTGTGATATTAGTACTTCAGACTAAAATATAAACTTGAACTATACTTGGTTCATGATTGGTTTAGCTTCCATTAGCCAATAACTTGTGGTTTGACAGAGAGGATCTGTTTTACCCCCAAATGCGTAATAAGAAAATAAAATATATTTCATGCTTTGGCATTTTTATTTAAACAGATATATCGCAAGAAGCTCATAATTACAAGTATCTGTCTGATGGGAGTTGTATTATGAAAATTATGGTAAATCTCTGCAGAGTTAAATACTCCCTCCCCTGATATTCTCTTTTTTCTTGATATTTCATACATGCTCACTTACCATTTGCAGAAGACGGAATCGGAATTTATATCACATGTACTTCCATGCAGATTCGCTTTCTAGGTTTGGTACTTAAGTATTAACAGAAAACTCAAAGATACCTATAAAAAGCTCATATCCTGCTTTAGAAAATCTTTTATATTCTGACCGATAAAGGAATGATCTCTCTCATCCCTCTTGAATCTCATCAAAACTTTTGATATTCACAAACAGCCAAAAAGGTTCTTCCGTTGTTTCCAGGTCCTTTCGAATTTAGATATTCTGACACGCATCGGTTGCGGGACTTTGGTAACTCATAAATGGTTCTAAAATCTTTCTCCAGTCAGGAAAGAGCAAGCATGCTGTCCACTATAAGATTTTGCATGACATGATATTGTTAACTTTGACATCCACCATCATGTTCTAGCTTTGTGGCACTTAAAATATACCGACTTTTCCAGAAAAAACATCCAAAGTCTAAACTTAGTGATTATTAAATATAAGTCGTGCATTTGTAAAGCAATACTCTTTTAAGATGTGTTTATAATTTAATGTGTGATGTATCATTTTTTTCAAAAATTAGCGCAAGCATTTCTGCATTCTCAACTTCCGAAAACATAACTTGGGGCGAACAGTTAGGTCTGTATGCCAGTCCCAGCCTATCATGTGGTTGGTAAAATTTTACCGAATTCTCAACACCAACCATCGAGGACGCCATGTGAGCTTCTTAATGCATATTGCATTCTATTACTTTCTCCGAATAAATTGTTTGAATATCAATGTTTAGAGATATTTCATTTTCTGTCTATGAATTCGCTTTCGTTCTTGTCAGTGTTCTTGAGATATGCCATGTTTTAACCTTCTTCTGCTAACGGATTGTATATGAAATCTTTTTGGCCCCTGTTCAACACTAAATCCAATTAAGTTCAGATTATTCGATTTAGACCCGGCTAAACTCTAAATCTTGCTAAAATGTCTCAACATTTTCTCCATACCTTCCAGTTGACTTTGCAAGGATCAGTTGCTAGTCCTCATCTACTTGGCAAGTCTTTGCAAGATCATGTTGATGGGTTCCATCTTTTAGTAACCCTTACAGGATGCCATGATAACATGTCTACAAATTATTGATTCCAAGCCAGCCTTGGTTCACATCGGATTGTTATAAATTAATCCACAGTGACTTAATGGTTAACAGGTTTCTAGGGTTACATATTGCTTACACTAATCTTTATAACATTCCATTCATACATTGCTCCGTATAAACATAACATACTTGTACAAATATGATAAATGAGTTCCATGAAATTTGTCGATAACTTGAATTTTTCAAATTACAAATCAATACTATTTGCATGAGAACATTAGATACATTTGAGTCCTCGGAAGTAGTTCTAGTTCCCTCAGAAGTGTATGAAACATGGTCAGTTTCATTGCTTTCTATATTGGCTGTATATGCAACTTTCTTTTTTCGAACGGTGTTTAGATGCTAAATTAATGCTACCAAATATGAATTGTCGTATCATTGTGATATTGATTTTCTCTGTTGGAAAAGATAAATGACTCGAGTCCTATATTCTTTTGGTGCCAGGTTCAAACACCATAAACGATGCAGCAATACCATTACAAATTCACTAGTTCACAGCTGGCCAAGTTCCGACTTGGGCTAACTTTTCAGCGTAAGAAGTCTGAAGCTCACTTGCAGTTGAAAGCTGTGGAAACTCGAGACTTTCTTGTCTGCCCAAGTTTCTCTTGCACTTCATTTTCATCTTAGTAGTGAATATCAGAATAATCCATCAAGCTTATTGTTAACGGATTCGTCTTGTAGTCACGAAAGCGAGGAAGCTATTGCCACCAGCAAAAGAGAAAAGTCACAGAAATATTCACCAAGCCGATATCAACTGATGACAATTCTAGTAAAGGAGTTGATGATGTTGCAGGAAGGTATATTCTCTTTAACCTGACTTTGTTCCACAATGAATTCCTTCCACTTTGGTGGTGAAAAATAATATGAACACTGTTATAATCGTCTATTTTTATCTAGCAGTGGAAACACCCGTTCCACTATATCGCTTCTGTCCCATCTGCTTTAAATTTTGACGGGACATCAAGAAGTTTGAATACCATAGGCCTTCGCTTTAGTGTTTTATTATTTAAAACGGTAAAGTATTAGGCATTACACAATGATAACAACTAGACGGTCCGACATGCCGGAATTTATCGCCTAAATTTCATCGAGAGCACAACTAAAGCTACCAAATTAACTGTGGCTTAGGGAAACTATTCTTCTGTTTTACTTAACTAAAATTTCTATTGTCTCATCTTATCTCATCCTACGGTTTACAACCAATTTGATTAAAAACTCGTTTGATTTTATTATAATTTTAAAATTTGTTGGTGTTCAAATTTTATATAAAGGTGCCGTTTGTTAAGATTTTATGTTAAACTTATTTTAAAATATTTAAAACTGGAAACTATTTTTAAAACAAACAAGTAATGGCAAATTAGTAGAAATATATTTTTAAACTCTGATTAAATACATTTCACTTTACTTCTATTTTATGTTGATTATTCTTTTTCATTTTAGTTATTGTTGATCATTTGATTCAAAATCATTTTAAAATTTTAATTTAATCTTCACAAAGCAACAATTACCAAACATGTATCTGTAACGTATGACCTTCTAAAAAAACAAACCAAAACATATATTTTCAAATAAATAAAATAGAGCATTTATACATTTTCAATCAAACATTTTTCTTTATTGGATTTTAAAATGAAATTTAAAATAAATGCCATTAATATAGCTTGTTTTTCAAACATTTAAAATAAAAATCATTAATATACTTTGTTTTTCAAATTAACAAATTTTATCGTTAATGTGATCTATATTTTTAGTTTAAACTTGTTAAATCATAAAAATAAATTTCATTTTATGTCAACTTGATTTTGTTGCTCATTAGAAAATAATATTACTAAGTTATAATTTAAAACATATATTCTCATTAACTATAAGTGTCATTTCTTACTAATAGATTAATTAATTATTTAAGTATGGTCTATTTTGTTAATAATGAAATTGACTTATGTTTTATAAGAAAAATAAGATTTTACTTTTTTGACATTCATAAATTATAGATCAAAAAATAAATCAAAAGAAAAGTTTAAAAATTTAATAAAAGTTTTATTTTTTTGATTTTGAATTAAAAAGAAAAATAAATCAAAAATAAAATATAAATTAAAAACCAATAATATAGTTTTTAGAATTACCAAATAGGAATTTTCTTGTGACTTTTCTGTTTTGTTAAAACTTATTTAATTATAAAAAAATCAAGTTGCCTTCACTATTGTTTTTAATTTTTTTGCTAATATTGTGCTTTCCAATTTTGAATTTTTCATTTATTGTTTTTACAGATGAATTTTTATAATTATTTAAAAGCATGTATAAAAAAAATGTTGACTCAAAAGTGTAATGTTCTTGATTAAAGAATGACAACGTGGTGGTGCCAGTTTTAGAAAACTCACTTGAAACCATGTATTTCGGAATTTATCGAAGTTCGAATACTTCAATGTGACAAAGGAACATCTTTGAAAAGTGCTCTAGTGCAGCAACTTTTTAGTTAGGTGACCACATTAGTTCCATTAACAATTAAGTTTTTTATCGACTTTGGACTTGTGCAGAGAAACCAAGTAAAGCGTTCAACTAAGGTTCATGAGAATTACTTATAGAAGCGTATGTTGCCTGAGGAAAAGAATAGGCATACTAAAGAAAAGACTGCTACGAGATTACAAATACAGGACTAAAGTAATTATAAGAACAAGTGCTACAATCGAGCTATAGTTTGTATTTTGTTTTAAGAGACAAATCTCATTGATGGTTTGTATTAATGTTAGTTTACTGTATATACTTTTAGGAAGCCAGTTAAAAGCACTGTTTAAGTGCAAAAGTATAGAGTTGTATAAATTCCTAAAACATTGTCATTATTGGTTGCTCAACCTCGAAATGAAATTACTCTTCAGCAAGCAAAATTTAAGTAATGAACATAAGTTGAAAAATATCAAGTCGAATGATTATATGATAATTAAGACCTATCACAATTCAATTCAATATCAACAATTTAATACGACACTTTATCAAAATTTTAAAGTATAGAAATGTGTAAACACTTAAAACTTGTCATGGCATGTTCAGTATGGAAATAAGGGCATCGTAGCAATTACTCTTCACGAACCAAAAGTTCTGTTGGGCTTTTTCTTGACTCATTTATAAAAGGGCCTAACTAGTAGTTGCCAACTCGGGAATATCAAACTAATTTTAATCAGTGTCAACCGAATCTTTCTATATTATAAACCGTATACAGTAGACCTATCACGATACAATTCTAACAGTTTAAAACTCAAACGTTAACAAAAATTTTAACCATTAACCTCCCAAACATTTCGATTCATTAATCCAGCCCCAAATGCCTTTACATTAAACTAGATTACTATCTGCTCAAAGTGTTTGGACGAGACGCTGTACAAGGCAAATTTTTAGATCCAACCCTGCCTCATCTGTATCTCAGGCCTAAACCCGCTCAGCTAATTTTTACGAAGGTCAAGCACGTTCAAAAAATTTCTAAACTTTCTATAAGTTTGGGCCGGGTTGGGTGTATGATGATAGCCTTAGTCCATGTTTGTTCATCATCAATGGGCTTTAGCAAAGCTGGGTATGTAACTCATGCCTAGTTTCATTTATATATTTTGAAGAATGAGAAATAAGGTTGTCAACGAGTTGATCTCAATCATAATTTTTTCAGACAAAAAACGTTGTTTAGATTCGGGTTTCAACTTAGAACTCGACCTAGAAACTCCATAAATCCTGTAATGAGAACCGCTCATCCAGATTTCGAATGAAATGGGAATCATGATGTGAACAAAAGGCGTCTTGGTGACGGGTCAGTTAAATGTTGTCCACTTGCCTTGTTAGTCTTTTTAGAGAATCCAAAATGGAAAGTAGCTAAATAGTTGGAGAACTGGTAAAAGTACCTGTGGCAACTCCTTGATCCAAGGACACGAGCTTAGTTTTGCAAACTCTCGAAAATCTGAAATTGCAAAGCAGTATAGTTATCCTATTGCCGATAAATATTGAAGCAAAGTAAACGGGATAATTCACAAACAACGCCACGTCTTCATCGAAATCATGACGAAAATTACATTTCTACCCGAACTCAAACTAAAAATACTAGTCTTAATCAGGCCCATAACGGATCGAGCTTATGCCATAATCTGACTACACAGTAATTTGTAATTTGTAGACCGGCAGACATGTATTCTGATAGTTAAGATGTAAGCATATTTAAATGCACAATATAAGTGCACAAAACCGTAACGGTTGATCAATAGGCTTCCTTTTTATCCTCTAAATAAACGCAAATATGCAATAGGTAAAGCTGCGTCTTTTCACATTTAAACCAAAAATGATCAACAAAATTATTTTCAAAGGAAAATTTTACGTAATAAACAATTAGTGGACATAATTGACCATTAATGCTATGCACGATCAAATCAATATTTTGATAAAATATATTTTATTTATTTAATGGAAGCCATCAAATGATAAACATGTAGCTGTTCAGCCATTTCAAATTCTCATTGTGGATTTCCACAGTGACGATAAAGGTCTGAGAATCAGAAAAAATAAAAATAAAAAACACATCCTATTATACCGGTGTTTCAACCAAAAGGACACCAAACATACGGAACATTCCACTAATTGCAGAAACTGCTTAAATATTTCCTTTGTCAATGAAGCATATCGAAGTAATTGCAGGTGGTATATTCCCTTTTCTCACATATTCACTGGACTGCAAACAAATGTGAAGATCTGAGACGGAACAGGAATATACCATATGTATCTATGTCATCATGTTCCATGCAGTTAATGATGCAAATCCCTAAGCGTCATAGTGCCCGCTAAAACAATGATATCCGTATTATTCTCTATCTCAAAATCGAATCTTTTATCTGGTGTCTGTGTCACAGGGGGAGAGAATACTACAAAGTGGACTTCTAGTTCATTATTAAGTTGGTTAATATCTTTCTTGATGGCTTACTGTTTTCTTCTCTGAGCTCATCTTCAAAAGGCAGGAATGTGTGGTTTGTTTATGAACATGGAGTTCAAAGTCCAGTCAGTAACTTCAACACATCACAAATACAACGACGTACAATGTTCTCTCATGAATTATCTGGGAATGAAGTAAGAAGTCTCCCCATAGGCTTTCATGATTGAGCAGGTATTCTCCATGGGTGGAAAACAAGTACAAAGGAATGAGAGGACATCAACGAACATGACCTTGTTTCTTATTACAATGTTACTACACATCCAAAAGCACAAAGAATAGACGTGCTAGTATACATGTGTGACAGAACAATCAAACCAGATTTATTTCAATCAAGAAGATTGCATCATCTAAACTTTCAGAAATCAAACGGCAAAGGCTTCCATACTCGATGAAAAGTCGAAGTCTCATAGACAAATTCCATAGCATAATCATATGTTAGAATAAAAAAGACTTTCCAACTTATGTTAAGAATTGTAATCAACCAGTAACAACGCCTACTACAGTTCCTTGGAAAGGTAAACCCTAAACTGAGGCTCGAAGCTCTGATTCTTCGAAAAAGGAATAGCTACGAAGACAAAGCCAATCCAGAAATAACATTTCTCGCACACAATATACGAACAAAGGCAAAGAACAAAGCGCAAAGATAGAGCCAAACTCACCGAACCACGGAGTCGAGTCTGTATCTCGCAGAAGCAAATCATTAACAGCCAATCCAAAGCACTCAACAACCTTACCGCCCCTCGTCGATTCCGTGCATTTCGACGGTTACTGAGACCGTGCTCTTACTAGTTACTACTCTTTTGAACTTAGAGTTATCGACTACTACGTCGATAACTCTAGGTTCGAAAGAGCGGTTACAGCCTCAGTAACCGTCGAAATGCACTGCCTGAAAAACCGAAGCAAAACAACGAATCACTCCGCCTGAACCGCAGGAATCTACACCACAAAGATCACCTCCAGTAGTCCATCAACTTGCAACCACTCTCCTGTGCTATTGATAACTAACTCTAGAAAGCTTCTACAACACTCATGAAGCCTCTAAACCAGAGACTCTCTCTCTCTAACCCATATTCGCTCATTTTCCTAATTTATAAGAAGTGGGCGAACCAGAATTCGTTTTGAATTTGCGTTTCCCTCCTAGTTAAAGTCCTGAAGCGGCGTCGTTTGACTCTGGCTACTTTAGATGTTTCGACGCTTCAGATACAGTGAATCTGCTTTGTCTCTGGCCAATCAGATCCCGCGGGACGATCATCTCTTTTCATTTTGATTTGCCGGCCTTTCTGTTGGGGACTTTATATTATTATTATCATATTTACTACTCTGTCATTATAAAGCTTCACAATTTGGTTAGACAATCTTGAAATTAACAAATCAAATCTAAATGAATTGATTTCAGCAATGTTATTTTGGTGTGACCTAAGGTTTTGGACCATCAACCTAACTTAATATCATTTCTAATCATAATTCTCGGATCGATTATAATTACTCAAAAATATATTAAGTTTAATTATAAGTTAACTTTTCGTGATAACAATATTGACATTATTTTAAGGATTCTTGTTTGACTTTATTTGATCCAAAACTCATACTTAGACAAACGTTTTTGAGTCATTAATAATATTTTCATACTCAAATTATATTGGATTTAACCTAATGTCAATTGGCTTCAAGCCAAACCTAGAGTTTGTATCTAGACTTAATTAGATGTCAAATTGAAGTCAAAGATTATAATTAAAATTGATTGAATTTTAGATTGTAAATTTCATAGTATAGTTAAAAGCGACTTGATTAAATTTATTAAAATAGTATTGTTGGTTTAATTTTAGCAAAAGATTATCATTTTATTATATAATTAAATAATTAGTTAACTAAAAATAAAATTGCATCATTTGACTCAAACATAATCAAAAATTAAAATATCATTCTATTGGCAACATTAGAATGTTGGAGAAAACAATGTAAAAAATGACCAACCAAGTCAAAATTTGAATGTTCATACACCTCATCCAAGGTAAGCTATCTAGGTGACATTGTAGAATTACTACACGCAGCAAGAGACGATGGTTGAACACTACTAGTTGTGAAGGAGCTGAACTGATTGAACTCTCTCCTCATGGCCTTGTACACATGTTCCAATCCTTCCTCAACCAACTCAAGAACAGTTTGTGGCATTGGTGGTGTGTTGATCTCCACTGATCCTTCTAACATTTTCACAACTTCCCCCATTGATGGTCTCACAAAGACATCATCTTGAATACACCAGAAAGCAGCCTCAAGTGCTCGTGTTAGCTCTTCTTCTACTACTGTACCTCCAAGCTTTCTATCCACAGCTTTGATTGGGGTCCCATTTTTCATCTCCTGAATAAAAAAAAGAAAGGGCTAATTATGTTAATATACACACGTTGAGACCTCCGAAAATGTAAAAAATGTAACCATAGGGGCTTTTCTTATATTTTTATAAACAGGTTTAAGATCTTTTTCAATTAAATGTAACTTTTTAGAATTAATTTAGTAATTAACTTTTTAAATTTTGTACCAATTAAATCAAATATTGTTTTTGCTAATAAAGTTAATAAATAAACATTAACGCAATATTTGAAAGATACATAAGCAAAAACAATCCTAATTTATACAAATTTAAAAATATTTTATCACTAAATTTAAAATTTTTAAATAGTTTGACACTAAATTAAAAAATACTATTCAAAATACACGTGATATAAACATAAAAAATAAACTAATCAAATATTAGTAATACGATAATTCAACTTAACTCTTATGCCCTACCCAAATTAATTAGATTTGACTTAAAGCTCGGTTTATATTTAAGAGATGACTTGAATCATCATATATATATATATATATATATATATATCGTGTACTGTTTAACCGGTATAAATATAACATTTATATTTTATATTATTATTATTATTATTAAATAAACTACAAGAGAAGTAATTTTTTTGAAAATGAAAAATTAACATATATTTTGTCAAAAAAATTTAAAAATTTTTATTATAAAAGAGATTTAGTGTATACCTTAAAAGCCCACCCGGGATAAAAGAAATTTTCAGCGTTGAACGACATGTCGAGGTTTCTTCTGCCACCGATTATCTCCAGAAGAAGCATTCCATAGCTATAAACATCAGCTTTCACTGTTATAGGCCTGTTGCTAACCCATTCAGGAGCTAAATAGCCTCTAGTGCCTCTAACCATAGTGACCACTTGCGAGTGTTCTCTTCCCATCAACTTAGCTAGCCCAAAATCCGAAATTTTTGGACAGAAATTCTCGTCTAACAGAATGTTTTCAGGCTTTATGTCGCAGTGTATGATCCGATCCCTGCACTGTTCGTGGAAGTACGCAATTCCCTGAGCGGCAGCAAGAGCAATGTTGAAGCGAGTCGACCAATCCAGGAGTCTATCTCTGCAGTTGTGTGATGGGAAGATCCACTTGTCCAATGAGCCATTTTTCATGAACTCGTAAACAAGAAGACTTCCAATGCAACATTTTTAATAGAAAAAAGTAGAGTTAGGACTATGTCATAAGAATTAAAACATGACAAGTTGAAAAGTATATTTTATTTCTGACGCTTTCTATTTTGTGAGAGTTTAAAGAGGATCATCAATGTATACAGTCTTCTCCTTATATTTTTTACAAAGAAATTATTTCCATGATTTGAACATATGATTTTTTTCGTCACAAAGAAATAATCGACTAATTACATAAAACTAATATTTAGAAGAATTAGGTAGCTTTTTGTCTTTGCCTACGTGATTTTTAAGTTTATTGTGATAAATACATTAATTGTTATATATTCATATTTTTATTTAATAATAAAAAACATATAAAGACGCTAAATAATTTCTCAACAAAATATTAATAAAATTAACTTATCTAAATTTTAAATGTTTAATTAACCAAATTAAATGTTTACTACTTATATTCAATAGATTGAGTTTAGATTGTTTGAACTTGAGCATAGGAGACCGGTCCAAACGATCTGAACTCCATCTCCATGGCCCAAGATCGGTTCGAGCCTGCTCGGGCCATGTCAATGGGCCGAACATAAACAGAAACAAAAACCTTTAAAAGGATTTACAGCTAAAGATAGAAACTTGTTAAGCTTACCGGTGTGATCCTTCGGAGCAGTAACCACATAAACGAACCAAATTCAAGTGGTGCATAGAGCCTATAATGTTCACTTCAGTAATAAATTCCCTCTCTCCATGTGGTAAGACCTTGTCAAGTTTCTTTACAGCTATCAAAGTTCCATCCGCTAAGCTTCCTTTATACACACTCCCAAATCCTCCTATCAAAACAATATTAGCAAAAGCTTAGTTAGGCCAGTCCTCTGTTTCTACACAAAACACGGTGACAATCTACACTTGAAGTTTATTACCTGTTCCAAGAAGCTGGGAGAAATTCCAGGTACGTATTTGCAGGTCACGGTAGCTAAAATTTATTGGAGAACCAGAAAGAATCAAAGCACTTTCCATAGCTCTCTTCAGAGATCTCCTCCTATGGACATTGTAGTATAATAATAAACAGAGTAGCCCAATGAGAACCGCCATGCTCAATGCTATAGGAAGCACCACAACCTTCTCACGAGTAGTATCAGAATCTTTGTCAGAAACCCTTTTGCCAGATCCTGAAACCATAGTCTCATTCGAGTTTGATCTAACCTTGACGAATAAGGTAGAACTAGTGTCCTCGTATCCACCAAAATCCAGACTTCTCAATACCCAACAGTAAGGATTCTCATCATCAAGCCCGTAAACGGAAGCCACACACTCACAATCTGATAAACAAGCGTCGCCACACTTTGTCACTGTAGGAATATCACTGTAATTTGCTATAATCGAAAGTTCTGAGAAATAGTAATTTGTTTGTTGCACAGTTTCAATCCTCAAACCCGAGCTATCATTTTCATTTCCAGGACCACATTTTCCTACCGATGATGAATTCTGTGAGCACTGCAAATCTGTTCCCAGTTTGGAAGTACCAGGCAGACAGGTACATGAAGCATTAGTCTTGCTTCTGTCCAAATTACAAACACCATTCCCGCAAATTCCTGCAATATCGCAAGGATTTGAAACTGCAGCCCATTCAGGAACCCATTGACGAGATCCATTCACGTCATTGTCCCATCTGTACAAACGTATATTCCCATTAGTCTCAAGTATCAATCTTCTAAGAACTGACGACTTGGTCGAACGATTAGTTGCAGAAGCCAATCCGTCATAATCACCATCATTTTTGTACACATAAACAGCTCCATTTGACGACTCACCATACACAATCCCAAAGCTTCCTGCTTCGTCCAACACTGCAACTACATCACCAGTAACGTTTGAAATGTCTGGTCCATTCCAGTAGGAATAGTTATTGTACGCTTCAGGTGAACTATAATCAGACGGCTCAGGCAGATTATAGGTTAGGGCGAGGCTTAGCGAAGTGGGCTGTTGCAGCATCTTGAGAGAGTAATACCCACCGTGAAGAGTTGATGTTGCTGATGTCAGTTCGAGAGACACTGTCAAAGGTTGGTTTGGTAGGAGTGTGTCCGATGGATGTAAAAAGCTTTGCCAAGCAGGTTGGTTCGTTCTGGTGTACAGTATGAAGTTGCCGGATTCCTCCATGACGGCGGTTTCCACGCCCGCTCCGGTGGTGTTTGAAGACAATACGGTGGCACTCCGATCAACAAGGAGGAGGTCGCCGGTGGTGTCTAGCTCCAGGAACGCGTCCTTGGTTACCGGAGAGTTTCTATTTAGATGACACCATTGAGCAAAAAGCAAAGGGTTGGCTTAATGAAATTGAGCATCATATTACCTGCGAGAGCTTGTGTAAAGAATAAAGACAGGAACATGGCTTTGATTTCTTTTTTTTGTTGTTGTTAATATTGTAAAAATATAAATTCAGTATTATTGTTATTATTTTTTCTCAAAATAACAGTAATTAATTATGAGAAAATGGATACCTCCTTCAACTATAAGGGCATTTATTAAAAGCAAATCAATTGTAATTGATTTAAAAATAAAAGTTTTTATATTCACATAAATTTATATGTTCATTTTTTACCCGAATGTTATAGGTATTATGGGATGACTAACCCTAAAAGTTAACTTGAAGGGTGGGAGAGTTCATAAGCCTATAAATCCTACATCAGTTTCTTTTATTATCGGTGTAGGACAATTATACCATAACATCCCACCATATTTCGGAACCCAGATATCGACAGGCTAGCTATGCACTAGTTTTTTTTCTAGTCATGGGTGAACACTGCCATACCGACATCACCACCCACATACCCACGGGCTGGCTGTGCGTTAGATCTTTTTTAACCTCGAACGAACACTGCAATATCAACTTCACTATTTATGGGCGTGGCACGGGGACTTGAAGAAGTAGTGGTGACTCTTATACCAATTATTACAGGTTTTATGAGAGAACTAATCCCAAAAGTTAACTTGAATGATGGAAGAGCCCATAAACCTATAAATCTTACACCAGTTTTTTTTATTATCAATATGGAACAATTAGATCTTAACACTAAACTTACTTAAAAATCGTGGTTTTACCCAAAATGGACTTGTAATTGATAATGAAACATAAAACTCATAGGAACAAACCTGTTAGCTGACCAAACCACGGTTTGGTCCGCAGGAAGATCAGCGAACCAAATTGCTAGTTGAAACCGGTCCTTAGCGTCTGCTTGAGTGAAACCAAACGCGAAGGTCCCATTGTCCGAAACCAGTGCTCGGTTTTCACTAGCCAAAAGTCTCGAACCCAAACCAAACTGGCTAGCCATGTAGCCTTGTACTAGACCAGTTAAGACCAAGCCGAACAGGACCAAGTTAGTAGAAGCAGCCATGTGAGAGATATCAACTAGCCAGTGAACCAAATTGTTGCCAAAGACAATATGAGGCAATGCGCTTGCCTTATATAATACAAGTGAGAACAAGCTAAAGAAAAGTTTGAAGATCATAACACGTAATACAGTGGTTGGTGAGCTACAACTTTGAAAAAGAAACAGGAGATCAAGTGGTCGGCTTCAGAGATTAGTGGTGAGAGTTATTTTCAACCGAACTACACCGGCCGTGAGAAAAAAAATTCAATTTCGATTCAACTCGATCCGCAATCAATGAATAAAAATACATATTTGCTCGAATTCGGATTCGGACTCAGAGCTTAAAATTTTGTTTAAAATCTTAGTGTCATTACTTATCCTTGTGTCACAACGTTAATCAATTTGTTTTACTGAGTTATATGTGTCATGAGGATCTTGCCTTGTGTGTGGACCAGCCAAGAAACGAACCTGTTGAAATGGGAGCACTTGATTGATTATTTTTCTACTATAATTAAAGCATAACAATCAATTATTAGTTGCAGCTTTCAATAGTCCATTCGTATTGAAGTTCATAACGATTTTTCAACGTATTGACATCTCAACCTTGACAAATTTTCTCATCAAAGGAGCGTTTGTTTGCTATAAATGGTAATACAACATCTGTCTACATTTTCCCGAACTCGGCCCACTTTGATCTCGCTTTGAGTTTGAAGTGAGATCAATCTCGCTTTGAGTTCGAACCTATTAAAACTTCGGATTGGATCCAAACCAAATTGTGAATTCGTCTTGGTGATTCTACTAGAAGACATCAAGTATCTTGAGGGAGATTTCGTGAATATTCAACCTGTTGCAACATCAAACACACAGTAAAATTCCTATCCTCCTCCGATATTCGTTATCGGACACTCAACCCCATAATTATGAGAATTACAGAACTGTTTGCTCGTAATTGGACTGTTATTTATCGATATATATACTGAGAGGGCAACAAATACGTCGACTGGCTAGTAAATTATGCAAAACATTTTGATGTAGGTGTCCATTATTTAACTACTATACCCGTAAGGTGCCACTCTATCCTTCTAGAGGATTTGTCCAGGTTATGTTTCCCGAGATTTGCTCTATAATTTACTTCGTTGTACTTCCTTTTACAAAAAAAGAAAAACACTTACTTTAAACACATACTTTTAGAAGAGTGTCTCGCATTACTTCTCATTTTCCTTTTGAAAACTCTATTAATATATTGCAAAGTAACAAACGGCTTTATTTTGAACGGATGGAGATCAAAACTGCTCTCTTCTAAGCTTTTGATGTTGTAGCAACATCCCTAAAGTCTAGTTTTAAGATGCCATTTACTTGGGACCAATTGATTTCATGTCATTTTCCATTTTTGGCTTTTGTTCCCAGAACTTGTCATTGTCACTCTCGTTTTCCGACAACTTCAGGGGACATCTTGTCTCCTATTTTTGTTTTCTTTAAGATTGTAAATTTTAATTACATACAAATAAGTATCCTTGTAAATGTAAAGTATATTAATTCCTCAAGCATATAGGTTCGTGAGATCACCTTTGAAAGTATGGACGGTGAATTATACTTTTGATGCTAGATGGTAGAAATTTTAAACATTAGCAACAGAATCTATGCTTCCTTATTTTAAGCTCAAGTTCCATTCAAAACTTGATCATCTTTTCGATCAATTTTTATGTTGATTTTAGAGGAAAACTTTAACTGGTTCGAGTTATTAAAGCAAAACCGAGTTGACATTTCAATTTTTAATCCAAGTCGAAATGTTGTCAATCTAAACTTTACCAATTAATTTTGATTCGAATCGATCTAAATTGTCATTCTTACTATCAATCATTTTGTGGTGTTTTTCTGTCGGTAGAATCCATGCATGTGTCTTATTTTTTTCTAATTTTAGGCTGCTGTTAACTTGAATACTGTCGTACTCATCAGTAAAGTTACACATACTTTATCCTTTCATTTGTTGCTCATTTGGGACGCTTGAAGCCAAATCATTAGTTAAACACACAAACCGAATAATTAGTTAAAAATGCATTTCATATGTGAAATGATCATTACAATTCATTTTATCGTAGAATTTGTTAGTACCATCTTCTTTTGCTTTTGGTGAGACCAAAATTTTAAATAACAAAATATAAATATAGTGACAATTACGAATTATTATGGAAATTATAATACAATATTACAACCACAAAACCCTTTTTTTTTCTTAATCTTGGTAAGTATAACCGCAAAACTTTTTGGATGAGCTATATATATATATATATAGTGCAAAAAATAATTTTAAATTAAGTTTCAAATTTTCAAAATTATAATTATACAGTTTAAAACGTTTCTAATAATAAAAATAAGATGATATGTAAGTTAAAGTTATCACATCCTTTTTTTAATAAATACTTTGCATTATTAAATTATAATGGAAATTCTTAAAAAATTTACACTTGTCAGCCCTTAACCCTAACATATTTCGAGTCACTGACTTCTTTGGGTGGGAGCAAGTGTTTGGGAATCATGAGATCATCCAAAGATGCAGACAAAGCCAAAGTGAAGCAACTATAATTGAAAAATTTTGTCTGATGAATATAATATAAAGGATGGGCAGAAGTATTAGGGTAAGCATGAGCTTTACGAGCATAGCTTGGACATGCAAAAATGTATAATTTGCAAGAACCTGCTCCATCTAGGCACTTATTCTCTTTCAATTGCCTACCTTCTACATGATTGTGGATTTGTTAGAAACATTTTGAAAGCATATGGGTTGCACTTAGAAATGACAATAAGTTGATCTGTAATAGTTTGAAATTTGATTAACGTCGTACAAAATTAAAAAATTTAAAATATAATTGTTTAGGTATGAACTGACCAGATCACTTTGAGTATGGTTAAGATGCGATATGGGAACTTGAATCGTGTTCAAATCCAAAATGATAATTTTTTCTTAACTCAAACCCTATAGCTAATTCATAGACAAAAAAAGTCTCTATTGCTTTGCTAACCTTGGTTGTTCTTTCATTAGTTTCTCTAATTGTTCTTTTATTTTTTTCTCTTTTTCCTTGGTATGTACTAGCTTTGACAATGAGTCCAGCCTCTTAAATCTCTCATATTAATACCCAAGCTCAAATTTAAGTCTAATCTAAGTTAAACATGATTTGGGTTGTTAATTTTGGATCAGAATAAAATTGTCTAACTTGTCATCAATAATCAAACCTTAAAAATCTTATTAAATTTGAATTTGATCACAATTAACACTCAAATTTAATGTTGATTTTGATTAAACTGAACTTAATTTATTGATTTCAGACTGAATTTGGGCTAATTTGTCATCCTAAAAGAAAAGAAAGCTTCAATTTGAAGTTCTAATGCCAAAAAAAAAAGGTTAAGAACAGTAGATAAAGTGGGGTAAAAGTTTGATGCAACAGTACATAGTAGGTGTTTGTGGGGGCACAAGTTCCTGTTTATGTTTTCACTTTTTTTTTCTGTATTTCATTTGTCATAATTCCTTGTCTGTTTGCCAGGCAACCACATGACGATTTGCTAGAAAGAAGAATAAATGTCTGTGGTATATATATAGGCCATAGCTCACCCCATAGCGATGTATTTCAAGGTAGTGTGCTTCTTCAAATTTCTTTGCATTCTAACCATGGAAGCTTCACAGTCTCTCTCCATTGAAAGCTTTTCATATAGTTGGCTAGTAAATTTGAAACCATCTCTTGAAAGCTTAGACAGTTCTCTCAGGGCCTCACTTGATGCGTCCGATGAAGCTTCGTTCATCGAGATGGACCCGAGATTGCCACCATCTGAGAGATTTATGTTCAGGAACTCTCAGGATTTGAAGTTCGACTTCCCAACATCACAATCTCCTCGAGCTCTTGTTCACGCCGACGAGCTTTTCTCTAATGGCTATGTCATGCCTGTCTTCGTCGACCCTTTGAATGGTAACGCTTATGGAGTCTCAGATTCAGAATCAACCCTTCCTACATCCGTACATGCACCGAAGATCGTCGGTTCAGGGAATAAACTTCGGTGTTCTTCTTTAAGAAGATATAAAAGACTGTCAAGGCAAATATTTCAGAAGTACATGGATTTCCTGAGGCCATTGTATAGGAAAATTAGTGGACACAGATCAAGAACTAGAGCTGCTTCTATGGATTCGAACGTTCAGGTAGTAAGAAACTGGGTGTGTTCATCAGAAACATCTTCAAGAACAAGTGTAGCTTACCCCTCCATCGACGATTGGAGAAAATCCTGTGATTCTGAGAGCTCAATTCATGAAGCTGTTCTTCATTGCAAAAAATCCATAGGTAAGTCTTAACTTTCAAACTTAGTTACACCATTGATTACCTATATTTGATACATTTTTTCAGCTTCTGAAATGCTTCATGTCAAGTTATTTTCAGGGAAATGAAATTTGAGGGTGTTCGATAAAGGAGAGCCAAGAAGACAATGAAAGGGAAAAAAGAATAGAAAACGAAAGGAGCAATGTCCATATTCATATCATCACATGGGAAAGAGAGAAAATGAAGAAGGAAGAGAGAGAGATCACAAACACAAGCCACATGTTCTTTTTATTCTTTTCTTCACTTAGCCTATGAGGATAATGTAAATTTGTTTTTGTAAGGAAGTAGAAGAAGCTTGTGTGGATAGTTTGGCCTTGCCCGTGGAGGATAAGACATCAAATAGAGCTATTTTCTTTTCTTTTTTTTTTTTTTTTGGTTTTTTGTGCCTCTTTGCTTCATGAGATGAAAACTTACCTCCTTCATAGATTCCCTTCCTTTTGTGTAGAGTATGGTTAAAGTATTAGTCTACCACAAGTATATACCTATCTTTGTCTTTCTACAACTTCAAGTTGAACAAAGATTTGAAGGACTCTTTCATTTTCATTCTCATGTTTCTCACATTTCCCCTTCAGATTTTATTTCATTGTCTTTTTGAATATAAAAATATATAGTGTTTGGATTAAATATTTTAGTCCTCATGCTTTAATTATTGTCAATTTACACCTTATAGTAATGCTTAATTATCACACAACCTCTTTTCGTCGTATATTTCATATATTTTTACTTAAAATGTCTTGGCTAATAAGATAATGTCATTTTGAAATTATGGATAAATGAAACCGATATAAGAAAAACATATAATATTGGAATATTTCATGAAATGAAAATCATCTTTTCCTAAAAACTTTCATATAAATTGAAGGAATGAGCTAGGAATATATTATTAAATAAGATACAAAATGTTTAGTTCAACGAATTCTCTTTCTCCTGACCGGTTGATTCCCACCAGAAAAAAAAAAAAGATTTTCAGAGAACTTATTGTAAGCTTTCAAGTCGTGCAATCTCGTGAAGGATGATGAGATCTTTGGTTTACTATTATTTAGGCTACGCCTTAAGACACGGAAAAATAGATACCCGATTAGTTGATGAAAGCGATCACAGAACCATTCCATTTTTACCATATCCTGAGCTCATAATAAAAATTGTTTTTGGAATTAAAGTGGAATAGGCTCTGTCTAACAATCAATGGATTGTATTAATTGTTAGGTGACAGTGAATTATATCAACTGATTTGACTAGTTAATAGCATCAGCTGTTTATTAAAGATATTTAATAAAATTAACTAACTAGTATTAATTGTTTATATATAAAATGATTTAGATGGCATGACTTAAAAAATATCGTATTTTATTATAACTGGTAGAGAAAAGGGCTATAAATTAGCCATGGTTAATATATATGCATATGCATATGTTTAAGAAGGGAAAATATCAATATATATTTAAATTTTAATATACTATTACTTAAATTTTATATGTAAAAAATATTATGGTGAAGAAAATATTGTTTCTTACCATTTAATATATGTTATAAATCTTGTAAAATTGGTTTATTATTTAAAAAATCAATCTAATATAAATAAACTTAAGTTCAACTTATTCTAAATTTAGTTTATATTTATTCAAAAAACATGCTTTTAAAGTTGATTCAAATTTGTTATAAATTTATAATTTATCTTTTAGTTTTAGTGTCCAAATTTAGTAAAATTATGAATATCTTATCTTTATTTCATATTATTATCCGCTTATTCTTATGTACATAAATAAATAAATAAATAATATATTATTTTAAATATATGAGTTTTTTCACTAATAATTTTTCTATTTAAAAATGTTATTATTCTAGTTTTCTTTGATAAAAAAAAGGTTGTGAAGGGGAATAAGACGCAAGTTGTTGATGATTTGTGCAAAGCTCTTACGTACGTACAATACCTATGAAATTCAAAAGGCATCATTGTATTTTCTTTCTTAAATGTTGGTTATTGGAGCAAAACTCCAGCTTTTTTATTTTCAATTTAAATCAACTAATTAATCAGCCAATTTATCAAATAATTTTAATAGCTTTTTAATAAAATTAGTCAATTAATTTATCTAAATTAACTAAAAAATAATTGATAAGTTATCTACCAGGATATGCCCGTTACTGTCAGGTCGTCCTTTAGCTTTTGTTTCCTGCATCCCTTGCATTGCCCTTGGCATTCTATTCAGCTCTATCTCTGCAATAAAATAGCTTTAAATGCCGCTTAGGAGAAGATCCAAGTAGTGGAGAGATCAGTTCCCACAATTTCTAAGGGCACGAAGTCCTAAAGCTGTGTCACATGAACTCCATGAAATCCTTAAATGCTAGAATTCTTACATCAAATTTGGTCGGAAAAAAAAATTAAATTATACCCTAACATTTTCTTAAAATTTTTAAATAAGTCCTTTTTGTTATTTATAAAATTGCGTTACAATCTAATAATTTTAAAACAATACTACTAATACCCTAAAATATTAAATTTATGAATTGTTGCACTTGAAAATGTATTAGATACTCATTCAAAAGGTAATGATTAGGAATTTGCATCACTAAACAAAAACCTTTAAGCTATATAAAAAAAATTCCGATTCCATAGTTTCTTGTAGGTGGTAGGGACACATCCCATGTATTTTGGTTCTATTGTCGGCGTAGGTTCCATTGCCGACCCATCAAGTCTTTCCTTCATCAAATTCAAGGCTGATCTTTTTTGAGCATAATCATCGGCCTTAGACCCTTTTGTGCCCATATCTGCCAAGCAGTATTGAAGCTCACATCTCTCTTCAATAATTCAATGAAAAGACACACAGACTTGTAACTGAACAAATCAAGTTGTTAACTGATTGGATGCTCGTATTGGTAAATAATTAGATGTTGGGAATTATGTTGGGAAAGTACAGACTGAAATCCAAAAGTTAGGGAACACTTACAAGCAACATCATTTAACAGCTTCTTGACTCTACAAGTAGGGTTTGTTCCTAATCCAGTGAAAACTACTAGACTAAGTTTAAGTTAATTAAGCAATTCATGAAGTTCAGATTTAAATTTCTAATTATTCAGTTCAAAATCTATAAAACGTTTAACAAATTTAAAAACAACTTATCAAATTTGTGTTTAAATTTTAAGTCGAATTCTTTTCGTAACAAATGATCCTTAAAGGAAAAGTCAGATTAGTATTAAGATTAAGATTAACTTGTGATTAGCTTATTGGATAAAATTTGTTGGACTTCTTATAATTTGACATATCATTAATGTATTCCTAACTTTTAAAAACTGTTAGGGTTAATTACATAAAAAATGTACATTTTTGTCAAATTTTTAATTATAACTCAAACTTTAAAAAGTAGTAATAAAATGTTCAAATTTTTAATTTTTTAATTCTATCGCGAATTTTAAAAAGTAGCAATAAAATTCTCAAACTTTTTTTTCAATTCTAACCCAATAATAATGTTTTTACTAAGTTTAAAAATGATCTAAATCAAATTACACAGTCCCGACGACTTTATTGATACAGTACACTATAATGCAATAATAATTTAGGCGTTTTTTTTGTTATAATAACCCAAACTAATAATAACCGTATAGAATTTTAAATTTATTACACATATTCTCTCATCCTCAATTTTTGTTATAAATTATAGTTGCAAAATTTAAAATAATGTCATTTAGTGCTAGCTGTAATGTCATTTGTAAAAAAACACATCTTTTTAAAATCAACAGATACAATTTTTTTTTTTGTTAACCCACGAAGTGTCCTAAGAGGGTCACGACTGTGAAAAGACATCTTTAAGTCATCCACTCCCAGACTAATTCCTGCTCACACCGGGTCAACCTATAAGGGGTAAAGTACTGGCCAAACAAATTTTTCCATTTCCAGAACAAAAACTTGAGACCTCTGGTTAAGAAATAAGAGTGCTGAACCATTCACATCAACTTATTTGGTTGACAAATAGAGTTTTTAATGGAAGTTGATGATAAGAACGTATGGGTAAAAAAAACTAAAAATATAAAAAAATTGATAATTTTCAAAAATTAGGAATATATTAATAATATGTTAAACCATAAGGCTTCAACGAATGTAACCATAACTTATACCTTCTTCAACAAAATTATAACTCCTTTCATCGAACTTTCATCCTGTTGAGCTAAAAAGGTGATTAAACCGACTTAGTACAAAGAAATGTGAATTCCTGGTCCCCTCGGCAAATGGGGTCCAAGCATGTGATAATCTGGCTATTTCCATGGCCGATCTCTCAATTCTTGAGTCACATTCTAGCCTTTCTTCACTTTCACGACCAAGCATAGGTGGCCAAATACAAGCCATTGGGTTAATAACGGAATTGGCTTAAAAACGAAGAGTTCATCACATGTGAACCAGTGGGATAAGGAGACAAAGACAAAGTGTGCTAGGTGAAGGAACATCCAAAGTTCGTTAAACAGCGATTTTTCTGTTTATGTCTTCTTTGTTGGGACTTCTTGCTACTCCACAAAAGCAGTTAAACCAAGAATGGCATTTATGGGCTTTGTTTTTCTATTGTAGCTACAGTGTCACCTATGTAGGGGACCGAGACCTCTTCCATGCTACTTGTAGAGATGTTAAATCTGATTCGTCAATCCGAAATCAATAAATTATATTTAAGTTAATTAGATTATTATAGAAGATCAATCACAATAATTAAAGAACAATGCGGAAAATAAACAAACACACAGGTTTATATAGTTCACCAAAACATGGTTACGTCTAGGACGGCTATAGTTTTTTTTTAATTTTTCACTGTGAATTGGATCTGCATACGTGGGTCTGGTGTAAAGTCCAGTATATTTTATCAGGCTCTATACCTCAACATAGATTTCAAATTTGAATTAAAACTTACTCTTTCTAAAATTTGAATAAATTTGAGAAATGTCAATAGAGTAAGGATCAGACCGGGCCTTCGAGTTGCAATGCCTAGGCCTAATTTTTGCCTTTATCGATTCTTCAGTCTCAGTAGCTAGCTTACAATAGCGATGCCTGTAATTGAAACTCGGTATTGGGCCGTCAGTACATGAGAATAGTTGGGCACAGGACTAACGTGGGAGCACAAGCTTTCAAGCATAGGATCATTGTAGCTCCAACAATTTAGGGATTCAGGAGTCAGTTCCAATAAGAATGGAATAACATTGTCTTGATGTTAGAAATTCACAAATGAGTTAGTCCCATATTAGATCAAAAGTATCTGAACAAGCTGGTAAGTGTTTGGCCTGGTAATGACGGCTCGAAAAGTCTGGTTCGGATTCGAGCCAGTTGAGAGAATGTGCTGGAATAAGATTTAAAGAATTACAGTAACCAAACCAAGCATCTGATCTGCTGCAATACTATCTGCAATACCTTATGGATGTATTGAAAGGAACCGACCAGGGACCAGGACCAGGGACCAAGGCCTAAGTTCGTTGTAATAAGTTTCAGGACAATGAATGGTGCCTAATTTCTTCTGAAATATAGGAACTGTGTCTCACCAAGTATACATGCATTTTGGAACAGTGTCGTCATCAATGAGTTATCTGGTTTTCCTGATTTCCGGGGAGCAAGTGAAAGCAGTAAAGGCATACTCCAAAAGTTAAGTTTTTCATGTGGAGAGCTCTTAAAGGCATTCTATCTACTAATGTCAAATTAGCTCGTAGAGGAGTACAAGTGGATGATAAATGCTACTGTGGGGAGGTGGAGGATGTTAACCATTGCTTGGTGGGGTGTGAGAGGGCGAGAGAGGTGTGGGAGTTAGGTGACTTTTTTATTGCTAACCCAGCTCCTTCTTTTAAGGAGTTTTTCTTGCAGGTACTGAATGCAAACAATGGAACAAACATCTCCAAATTTACGACTATAGCATGGAAGATATGGGAGGGAAGAAACAAAGGCTTATGGACAGCTCAAGTCCCTACAGCGATGAGAACTTGGCAACTTGCAATGGATCACCTATATCAATGGAATTTGGCGCAAGAACAAAAACGGAGACAACAACTTTTGTCCTCCAGCGGGAATCGAAGCCCAGCAGCCAATCATTTTCTAGCTGCTGGAAGAAGACAAAGTGCAGCTGATAGCTTGGATGAATGGCATATTTTCGTCGACGGGGCAAGATTTCAGCATATGGAAACATCGGGGTATGGCTTTATCATTGAGAGCCTTGAAGGCCACTTTCAACATGCGATTTCTAGATTGTTTGTGGGACTACATTCATCGTTAGTGACGGAGACCTTAGCGGTTCGACAGGCTCTTCTTTGGACGGTTCACAACATGCAACACTTGGGGAGTATCTTTACTGATTCTCAGCTTGTCGTGCTTGCCCTTAAATCACATCAAGAGGATTTTTTAGAATTTGGGAGAATTATTAAAGATTGCCAATTAATGTTGCAAGGTAACTCTAATATTTCTGTTGTTTGGATTACTCGCCAAGGAAATGTGGGAGCTCATGAACTTGCTCGAGTGTCTTGCAATTTTTCTCGTTTGACAGTTTGGGAGTCTATCCCACCTTGTTTATCTCATTTATATGATTAATGGAGTTTTTCCTTTATATTTAAACAAAAAAAAGAAGTGAAAGCAGTAAAGAACAAGGATTAGTGTGAAAGAACAGAGAAACTACAGTGCAAATTAATCCCAAAGGAACTGACTTTTCATCTATCTTACACTTTAGTTGCAATTGGATAATGTGAGGTCCGTTAAGAAGACTTCAGCGTAAAATATAAGACCAGTTACTCCCTCAAATATCCGACTCTTAAGTTTAAATTAAACTAATTAAATTTAAATTAAATTAATAATTTATTATAATTATTTTAAATTATTAATTTAGATTAAATTTAATTAATTCAAATTAAATATAAAAATTAATTTAAGTTATCGTATTAGTAATATTTTATTGGTCTGTATATATTATTCATATTTTGTACATTTCACCTTATTTTAAAAAAAAGTTTAAGAGAATGTTTTTTTTAATATATAAATTAATTATAAAGAATTTTCTCAATATTTTAAAAATTATTATTTTTATAATTAGATAAATCACAAGAGAGACTTGTGCCTAGTACTCTTCAGTATACATGATATATAATATGCTAGCTTTCTAATACAGTATTCAACCATACCCGCATAAATCTTCATTTCCTCTCAACACACATGATCATAGGAACTTCCAAATTCTACTCTAACGAGTTCCTTACATGATGAGGGTGAAAATTCAGAAAAATGCAGGGACCCCCGAGGATCTTAAGCTTAGATCTATTTAGCAACTTCTGGACTCGGAAGTTCTGATGAAGCTTCCAAGTCTTTGGAATCTGAAGTGACAAACTTCAAGTAATTCTCAATCTTTTTACTTTCTGAGCTTCCATGTCTTAAATGGAACCACCTCTTGTGATGGCTATGCCTTGGTTTCTTGTCACTGATGGCTATGGCAATGTCGTTTGGGAAGAGGTCTCGCAACACAAAGGCGTGTATTATCGTCGATACGAGCAGAGCTGTTACTGTGAGTGTGGAGGCAGAACAAAGAATAACAGAAAGAGCTCGAGTCACTAAGTTCTCAACTTCATTTGCATATTTAATAGTTGCAATGGCTGCACCAGTCATAGGGAAAGTGTAAGCCCACCAAGCCAAAGAGAACCTGTAGATTCAAGAGAGTGATCATATCAGGAAATCTGAAAATAGACTGATACAAAAAAGCATTAGGATATAAGCTGAAGAGGGTAGAGGAACTTACTTGAATCCTCTGAAAAAGTTGATTCGAACTGCCTGGAAAATAACAGGAACAATCAGAAAAATTTTGCAAAATCCTGATGAACTTGTAATACCAAAAAGGCACTAGCAGTGATCTAAAATTAACATTAATCAGGGACCTGGCGTACTAACCAGTGAGAAGTAAAGGAACAACGCGATGAAGTAGGCGATTCGTGATCCGTAATCGAACGAACCTTGCATCCTTGCCCATGCCATTGAGGCTACACTAGGAGCTGCAACAAACAGGAAGAATACTGGATGGAGCTCCTTTGGGAGTGTTTCATTTGTTGGAAGTCTCTGATAAAGCGTTACAAAGAGGACTGTGTAATGAGACAATCCAACAGCAAAAAAGAATATAGGACCTTCTTTAAGCCCCATTGATGCACCTAACAATGCACCTACAAAGTTGCCAACAACTGAAAGGTGATTAGAAGGATTTGCCACCTTTGATAGCCTTCTTTGTCCTCCTGACATCCACTGTCCATAAATCTTAAGCTCCAGGCAAAGAATTGGAGTCATGAGAATGTACCAAAGTGATCGATGCAGATCTTTAGCTAGTGTAGGCGGCACTCCAAGAGCTAAGAACAGAAGGGCTATCATCGGGGCAAAGAAGAAGTTCACACGAATTGGGTGGTAATATTCACGACGAACGGCTTCGAAGTACAAGATTACTTTCAGAAGGTATATAGAAGCGATGATTGCTATAAGAGCAACAGAGATGCACCACAGGACAAGATTTACATCAAGGCTTATATGCAGAAATTTGGTAGAGTCAGAAGTGGCTAGTGTTTTCCACATGATTGCTTGGCTGCTAACACCAAGGCACATACCAAATGAAGAGACTGGAAATCGAAGAAGGAAAGGCCATCTCTTGTCTTCTGGTAACACAATTTGTTCTGAAGACTGTAATGATAAGAATCCAAAAACGATCATCAGGAAAAAGATCAAAAACAGACAATCATCAACACAAGTTGTAAAAGACCCTGAAAGGACATACCCTGAGAGTCTCCAATTCTGGACCTTCCAATGCATCAAAGTACCTGTCAACAGGTAAAGCTTCTTTCTCTAATTTCTCATCGGTTGTATCAGTTGCAGGATCTTCCCTTGGCTTTCCACGCAGATTTGATATCTGCCTCTCAAGTTTTCCTGACCAAGTCTTGAAGGAATCATATCTTTTATCCCTCATTTGGTTCACATGGGGATGGCTGCGAAGTCCCTCCTCAAAATCGCGGCCTTTAGGCATTGGCTGAGAAAGAAACTTTACTTTTTTTGTCTCTTTGGAGGAACTCTCAGGTGCAACAGAAGAGCCGGGAACTCCATTGCCACTATCTTCAGAAAGAACTCCATTGTTGTTCGAGCTTTCTCCTACAGGAGAAGCCGGCATGCTGATTGAAATAGATTGCTTTCTTTGATGGCTGACGAGTTGAGATTCATCAATGGGAGTCTCAAAGCAAATGGTTTCATTACCCTGATTAAACATATATAAGAAAATGTTACTACAATCACACAAAAATCTCAAGTTCTTGGAGACTGAGTTCTGTTCAGAGGCTTGCCATACCATGTCTAGTACAGTATGAGGTTGAGTACTACTTGACTGAGACTGATTATTCCATCTGATACTATCAAAACCTGCCACTTCATTTGATGAGACATACTGGATGAGTGAGGGAAGCTCAACTTGCTGTTGCTTCCTTGACTCCATCTCCGTCACCAAGTAAGCTTTTCCTGTAAGCAGTACAGCCTAAACGTGTCACCCACTAATCAGGTCAGGAAAAAAGAAAAAGAAAGGCTTCTAGCAGCAGAAAAATAAGCTCCAGGATGCGAAACTGGAACAACTAAAGATGCGTTTCTCAGACTCAAAATCAAGTGACAGACTCAATTCAAACCCGCTGTAGATTCAATCCAAGCGCAAAGTTCATTCAATTCCAACTCAAGAACTCTTATCTGAATATGGTCAAAATTTTAAAATCAAAGAAAAAGATAGTAAGTTTCTAATCAAACGCAGTATCTGCTCAATCACCACTTTTAACAAATTTCTTTTCCTCTTGGAAAACCAAATCCTTAGCAGAAACAGGAAATGAAACAAAGTTTGACACCGAGTATGATAGTTTATAACGGATCAAGTAAGGACTATAAAACCGGAATACACACCTTTGAAATGATATCTTCTTCTGTGAATGAGAAAATTCCCACAGGAATGAGCTCGATATGGAAGGAAACTATCTGTTTCTTTTAGAAGGATCAGAACAAAATAGAACCAATGGTTGGAAGAAGCTATCAGGAGCTAGCAAAGGGAAGACTAACTTGCACACGTCTCCTCTGGGCTATAAGAAGCTGTATATATAGATAGCATCAATGGCTGGCTACCTATATAACAGCTATTGTGTACAATTGAACTTTTATGAGTGATAACCACTGGTACTTTTCTTAGTTGACAATGACACGTCCCATGCAGAAAAAAGAAACCCATCTTAATCTTAAACAACCCTTCCTTTTACGTTTATGTTGTTATAAGCCAAAACAGCTATGGTAGGTGACCACAGCAGACACAAAGTTTGAATTTATTATCAGCCATCATAGGTGTTGGTTAGGCTTGACAAGTGAAGTAAACAAAAAGATCTCGAGTCCGTAACTTGACTTTGAGTCGTTCAATGACTAACCCGATATAATGGAACATTTACTTGATACACTTCCTTAACTTGGTGACCAACGAGTATTTACTTACTAGTTACTACTAAGTGTGTTAAAGTAAAAAATCAAAGAGTCTCTGGAATTGAGTGGTCAGTTATCTTTGGTACCGCGTGTTGGTTCTTTTAGCCATGGAAGAATTTAGCCTTTTTCGATACTCAATTATCCTGGCCGAGTTCTCCTGTGACTCTCGTCACGTCCATCAAATTCATCAGGCCTCAGCTTGGCACCTTCGTTTCCATCTTATTTCTCGCCCTTATTACGAACGACTTATTGGGTGGTATCCGCCTACTCTGGATTGGGTAAAACTAAATACTAATGACGCATTAAAAAGCGCAAACTCTTTAGCCACAGCTAGTAGTCTTATTCGGGATAGCTCGAGGGGATTGACTTGGAGGTTTTGCACAAAATATCGGTCGATGCTCTCCGATTTCGGCAAAACTCTGACGAGTCTATTCTGGTCTGAATCTAGCCTGGACCTTTGGTTTTTGGCGCGTGACACTCGAGCTGGACTCTCTCATGGTCAAGGACCTTCTGTCTGACGCTTCACACCGGACTACGTCGCTCAACCCTCTCGTCCTTGATATCTATGAACTAATTACTCACAACTGAGTCATTCTTTCACATCACACGTACAAAGAGGAAAATCGATGCGCTGATTGACTTGTCAACCTTGCTATTAATCTAGATCTTGGATTCACCACTTTTGTTATTGCACCCCCAGGATGTGTCACTATCCTTATAGAAAATATGGCGAGAATTAGCTTCCTTCGAAGGATCATAAAATTTTGTTTCTTTTCTTTGTAAAAAAAAAAATTGAAGAGTGGGAGGGAAGTCAAACTTTTACAAGTACAAAGAAGCCTCCCGTCTCATAAAATGTTGAAGTACAAAAATGAGAACAGAAGTCCACTTGATTCGTCGATATTGTCGGGTTTTCTTCTCATAAAACGACAAGTTATAAAAATGGCGGCCCACGTCTGAAAGCTACAAAGGAAGCAACCGAAAAGAAGCTTTTAAGCACTCAAACCGAATTCATCACTTAAATTTATACCATTGACTCGATAAGCAATTCCCTAAAAGTTAAGATACATAATTTATAAATCTTTACGTGCATCCGAAATTTTAATCAGTGCTCATCTTAAGGGTAAGGAAAGCATATGCTCTCATATGATTACTATAAGCTCTCACTAATGAAAGAAGCTTATAAAACTATTACTATACCAAACACGCATAATATAATATTATTGATATGCGTATTTGATTAATAACAAAGTTTATAGTTATGTTAGTACTTAGTATTAAATATTTAAAATAAATTTTTACTCATATTTAGTTATTATATAATTTATTTTGTACATAATTAATTAAAATATTTCATATTTTATAAACAATTAATGAAAAATTTTCATTGATTTATAAAATTGTTAATTTTTAAATAATTATGAGCGATTTTTATGACAAGAATAAAAGTATCAATGAAACAAAATAAAATAATTATTAAATATTTATATAAAAGATTGGGATAATATTAATTATTATGATAATAATCAATACATAGATAATATATTTTGATAATAACTTAATAATATTCTAATAATATATTTTATCTCTTATTCTTAATTTTTAATTTTAGCTTATACCCACGATCCTGTTGAGAATATAAGTTTAAAATTATTTAAGAATAATTTCTATTTTGTCTTTTCTTACTTTATCCATTACTAGTAACAAAACAATTAAGGAAGTGCTTGATTAGTGGATTAAAATAAAGGAATAATTAAGAAATGAAAAAAGATGGTTGGTAATATGCTATGATTAGATGATCAGAACGAGACAATACTTAATACTTTCTATATGATAAAAAATATCATATTAATTGCATTCTCATTCTTACTGAATACCAAACAAGACATCATTAAAATTAAGGAAGGGTGGGTTGGATACAACAATGGCTTATTAATCTAATAGAAGCAGAGAGTGAGTCATCATCATTAATCTCTTAATCAAACAAAGATTAATTAAGGTAATAAAATTATGTAATTCAATGTATCCATCTGAGACATCTTCCGCCGTCAATTCAGGACAGTCTGGAAGATGACTTGAGAACCACAACAGTTTGGCAGTAGAATATAGAGTTTTTTTTTTATTTTGTTTGTATAAATAGAGATGTCGATAATATTTCTAGTAATAGTTAGTAATACTGTAGTCCCCACAGACAGCTATAACATTTACATTGCAACATTTATTAACTTGAAATGACCATACACGTCGTGTTGTGAGTTGTTAAGTTCGAATCCTTCATAAAAAGCTCCTCAGGTTTTCTGTCCCACTATTTTGTCTCAATTCTACTCTACTTTATCTTATTGATATATTTATATAAAACTCACATAAATATATGACTGAGATGAAATGAAGCAGAGTTGAAACAAAGACCTATATAAATATATGATTGAGATGAAATGAAGCAAAGTTGAGACATGATAGAAGAAACAGAAGATCATGTTCTCATAAAAAGACTACTAAAGTAGAATCATGGTTTAATTTTAAGTCATTATTTGACTAATTAATTTATTTAAAATACGTGATTTTTAAATTATAATGTTTATATTTTATTAGTGAATGATAAGAACCGCGGTTCATCTTAAACAAATTTAGGTTTCAAATCATTGTAAATGAAGCAGATTAGTATGGGAGAGCTCTGCAACTTTTTAAGTTCAGGATGATAATTTGAGTTGATCGGATTTGGGATTAGTTCGAGCTTAGATAACCAGCTAAGTTCATGTTGATTTGAGCTTTGAAATGTCTTAATCCGAAATTGTCATCGCTACGGCGCTACCCAACTATAGCTTCCGTATAGCTGTAGTTATGGACCAAAAATAAAGGTTTTCAAATCTATTGTCAGAGGAAGAAAGGTCCACCACGGCTTCATTTCTCTCCGACCATAAAAGATATTTGTCTGGATCATAATTAAGGTTGTGTTGGTTTTTAATTTTCTATAAGAGTGCGTTGACATGCTAAATATTGTATTTAGTTAATAAGACACTTTAACACTCAAAAGTATTAAAAGGTTTCGTAACCTACAAACACTAAATATACTAATATATCACAACCCAACTCAATAATTAAATATTCTAAGATGACTTGTATCCAATTTAAATACATTTAGCGGTAAAATAAGGGTCTAATATTGTTACTGCTGGAAGATTACTGAGGGACTGTCACGGTCAATAAAGCGGTAATTTTATACAGCACATTGGAACAGACTCGCTTTTAACTGTCGAACTCTGAAGAGTCCAATCGAGACTTACATTAGCATGGATGCTTAGTTATAGACGGGTTGTAGTCGAAGTAGATTTTCTAGAGGTAATTAACATTCTGTCCTCTTCCAATATACTTTCGTCTGAGGATAATTTTTTGGTGGTAAGTACCCGTGGTTTAATCCAACGAGCATGAGAAATGCAATTTTAGCATGTATATCGCGAAGGGAACCAGTGTGCAGATAATCTGACCTCTCTCGCAATCCTATCCAGCTCAGGCCTGCATATACTTCAGGAGCCTTGAACGATCGTCGTAGAGCTCATCCACCGAGACAAGCAAGGAGCTTTGTACCACAAAATATTGCGCTAGTTAGGTTGTTTTTGTAGGTTTGGTATTTATCATTTATAAAATATCTAACCCACATCAGATTTCTCATCATAGGCTCGATCTGGATTCAATTTATACTGATTGAAATCTATTTTTTATTCAAACTTTTACCTACTGATTTAAATTATTTATTAAATCACTTTATTATCCTTATCTGGATCAAATTATGTAATTTAATTGATAAATTATTCAAAAATTAAAAAATGCAATTAAATGGGAAAAGTAAAAAATATTTAACAATTTGACGTGAGACCTAATATACAACACTAGGAAAAAGGGGGAATTTGGCATTGGTGGGTACCTAATACTAGCTCACTTTTTTTCAAAGAACGAACGGTGCATTCGACGAGAGCTTGAGATTGAGGCGGTGAAGTAGAGTGGAGTCCAACACACGATCCATTCATTATTGGGTAAAGAGACAAAAAGAGGTCGAAACCTAATAATGACCTAAAATTATCCTGCACGAGTGTAATGATGGTGTCTGAAATCAGCATATCCGTACCATTTTTTATGATGACTATGTCATCATGGTACACTGTCCGAGTGTTTAGGTTTTGCGGAATGCCATTATATGATTAATTTAAGTGGCAACAAGTAGGGATGGCAATTGTACCCGAATTTGATGGGTACCCGATAAAATTACCCGAACGAGGGCAGGTATGGAGAGCAAATTTATACCCGTGGGGCGGGTATGGGGGGTTAGCAAAAATAACCGTCGGGTATCGGGGTGGGTATGGGGATACCACCTCCCAAATCCGTTTACCCGTTTATTTTAATTTTTTTTTTTTTTTAATTCACTCTTGGATTTGTACTAACTATCAATTTATAATATCTGTTTACTCGTTTCTTTTATGTTAAATTCAGTATGTATGTATGAATGTAGCATGAAAATTTAAAAGAAAAACAAATAATCCATTCATATTAAATAAGCTTATCTTTTAAAAAAAAAGTCGGGTAAACGGGTACCCGATGGGAGTCAAACTCCCAACGGATATGGGTATGGGGGTGCCAAAAAAATCTCCGACGGAGATGAGGGCGGGTATGGAAGTGGGAGTGGGTTCATGGGGCGAGTATGAGAGATGGCATACCCGTCCCATACCCGCCCCGTTGCTATCCCTAGCAACAAGTTGGGGCTATAGTAACGACACCTATATAAGTGTCTTTTCTTTTTAAATATCGGTAAATTTTATAACTGTCTATAACCGCTATTTTGTAAGTGCTCCTCATTATAATTTATAAAGTCTTTTAGGCTTGCATTTAGATGTGATGCTCTTTTATTTTTTACTTTTGAGTGCTTCTCAAATTTCCAAACTCTTAATCCCCATTTGTTGAAAGAAGGGGTCAAAAATTTATCTAAAATCTGTTCTTTAAGTACATCGTGCAACACTTTTGTCAACCTTTTCTTTATAAATGTCCAATCTCAAATTGCGCAGACGCGCTACACTCCATATTGCTAGAATAATTTTGTCACGATACACTTTAATAATTCCACCTTCTGCAAGAAAAAGGTAGGATGTGTGTGAAAATAGACATGAAGAAAGCGTTCAGCAATGTGCTATTAATATGATTTTTATAACTCAAAATTTGAATTTAAAATCAAATTAACTTGATTTTTTAACTTCTCTTTGTTGCATGTTACTATTTTTAATATAATATCTAAGTTTTTTAAAATTTTCAATTAAGTGATTAATATTTTATAATCTTAATTAATCAATTCGAAAAATTAATTCTATTAATATTTTGCTGATTTAGCTAATAAAATAAAAATTACTCAATAGATCATTTATGTAAATTAAAAGACTTAATTCAATATGTAAATACTAATAGTTTAATTAAATGATTAATTATTTAATTAAAATTTTAAAAATTGAGTTAAAAATTTTCAATAAATTAAACAATTTAAAATATCTTATCCTTTAAATAAATAATAATATTATTATCGAATTTTTTAATTCTTTATAGGATTCCAATCTCCAATACAGACATTCAACTGTCCTTTGTTTTTACTTTTGCACGAAACAAGATAAGGATTAGTTGTACACAACTCAACAGTCCGATCCGTCCTGAAAGTGACCATGCTAAGTATTTACACGTCTTTGTCTTGACTGTGCTTTCGTTTTTCAACTTTTTACTACCATTTGTATGTCAATGTTCCGTAATTCTATTTTAACCCTATTTTTGTACTTAATACTACATCGTTTTGTGATATCGTATTATTCCTGAAACAAAATTGAAGTAGAATTATTGGAAGAGAAGATCTCCCTAGTGTTAACTATCCTAACCATCCACTAGCCTAGTCTCATGACTTGGAGGTACGCAGAAACACGCGTAAAGCTGGTCTTTGGTCCCCATTTGTCCTGAACATTTCCACTGGAATCCAGCTTGTGCATGCCGTGTGTTGTTTGGTTGCCAAGAAAATTGGAAAGAAACTACCGTAGGAAACTTCCGAATCTAAGTCCCTATTTAGATAGGCTTATATCAGATAAGTTTTTGTCAGTAGAGTTTTTATTAATAGAGTTATTTTAAGAAGAGCTTTTTTAAAAAATCAGTTGACTATTTGACTGTCATTTAAAAAAGAGTTTTTTTGAAAGAGCTTTGACAACATAATAATAAAAATTATATTTTATTTTATAATAAAAATTATTTATACATATAAATATTATTTAAAACATATTAAACAATATGCAAAGTACAATATATTAATTATTATATAATTTTAAACCAAATGAAACATAAATGAAAATATATCTAACCAAATATTTTATATGGATTATAATATAAGTAAAATTAATATAAAAAATAAATATTAAAAAAAAATATATAATCAGATAATATTATATAAATCTCAAAATAATCGTAAAAATGTGTTTGTAAATATTATGAAAATTATGTGTAAAAACGTAACGGTAAAAGAAACTAAAAAATAAATTTATTAATTGATCTGAAAAATCTACCTGAAAAATATTTTTTTAAAAATCTCCAAATTTAAACTTCTCAAAAAGTTATATTTTAACTTTCAAAAAAGACATTTTTATGAAAAAAGTGTTTTTAAATTTTACAATCAAACACTCGTTAAGTATGATGCACCACTACCAAAAATAACAATTCCGATCTTAATTTTTGAAGAGATTGTGGGAAATAATGTTTATGAAGTTGCACTACAACATATAACAAAGTTTGTGTTTTTAAGTTACAACTTCAAACAGAGCCATCTTAACAGAATAGAACTCTCAAGTTCCATATCATTCAGGTTGCGATCATCATCTCTGCCATCGCATTCAGCTCTAATTATGCTCGTATCTTGGTACAGATTTTATTAGATTAGCTTTACTAATTTATTATTAAGTCCCAAGTTATGCTGGATCCATCTCCAGGAGGTCTTATAAGAACAAACTTCTAGCCCACATCTGAAGATCTGCAACAACCCTAGTATAACCCAGTTAAGGACATCAAGACTTGTTGGGTCTAACCCAGAAGTTAAAAAGCTATTACCACTAAGCTGTAGCCTGTAGGTCAGTTGATGCCTGTTCTAGAATTAGCAACGAGTCGAGCAAGGTCTAATTTACCTTTGACTCAACTTTTAAAAGGGGGGTTCGAGTTTAATTTGGATTTGTTTGGACTATTTCAAAGTAACATCATTTTAAAGATAAAGTTCAAACTATTAAAGATGAACTTCAGATTGAGCAGGAATCTTAAAGGCCTTAATCTGTTGATTTCAAAATGAACTGGACCGGTTTAATTTCCCGAGCCTTACTTGTCCCCATACCGAAATAGCCTAGCTCCGTTCCAAGTCCCATGAGCATTTTAAAAAAAGAGAAAATAGTGAGCATCAAATAAAGGGATGGTAAGAGGCTGAAGAGTAGTACTCAGTGACGGAGCCAAGAATTTAAGATAAGAAGATTCAAAATTTTAATTTTTTTAAATCTTGAGGGGCCCAATATATCACAAGGTTCCAAATAACTCTATTATTATTATTATCATTATCATTATTATTATATTTATATACATGTCTAAATATTTAATATTTTTTAAAATTTTGAGGGGCCCAGTGGCCCCATGTGGCTCCGTCAGTGGTAGTAGTAGAAGATTTGTCGGGAACGTGTTTCCAGCGACTTGTCGTGTAATTGGTTGTTTTTCCTTTATTACAAAAAAAAAGGTTGAAGAGTATATAGAAAATAGAAATCATATTTTAATTCAAAATTTTAAGATAATGAATTATGAGTTATACCTTTATATACAATTCATTTTGTACATACGTGAATTTCCAAGTCCATTTCAGCCTATAGCTTATGAGAAGTCGTTTGAGTCACTCTGACCTAAATTTATAAATCTTTATTTTTTTTGGTAAAATTTATAAATCTTTATTCATCATACTTCGCTAGCATTGATACCAATGAAGAGTTTTAAGAGAGTCTGAAGAGAAATTGAACCAAATCTAAATGCGCTCGTATATAACATCATATTTCAACTCAAAACTTTAAAACATTAGGTTATAAACCCTATCTCATTATGAGTCATATCTTTGTATATAATTCATTTTATCCATTTGTAAATTTTCAAGCCTCTTTCAACTCATAACTCATGAGAAGTCATCTGAGTCACTTTGACCTAAATTCATAAATCTTTATTCATCAGACTTCGCTAGCATTGATACCAATGAAGAGTTTTAAGAGAGCTTGAGAAGAAATTGGACCAAATCTAAATAAGTTCATACATATCATCATATTTTAATTCAAAAATTTAAGGCCGTGAGTTATGAACCTTATCTTTATATAAAATTTACTTTATTTTTATGTCCCTTTTAATGACTATTCACTAATCTTTTCACACAAAAAAAACCACTTTTATGTAATCTAAAATTAACGAGTCAGATTTAAATTACCAATTTTAAGTTAAGCCTAAGAGTCAACTTGACAATTCGATAGCCCATACGTTTCATTTTAAATGGTTTGAGTTTAAGATGGAGTTGCAAACTGAATTGCCGACTTATTACCATCTATATACATTGTCACAGTCAGAACAGAAAAAAGCGACACTTATTTAGATCCACTTGCGTGAGTGAGATGGACCGCCATACCGATGAAAGCACGAAAACGACGGCTTGCTTGGTCACGAGTTTTCGTATCAGACAACTGAGATAAAACGAAGACGTCCTCTGTACATGCTCATGTTGTCTTTAATTATTGATTACTATGATTCGTTACCACTATTCTGACCTGTTATAAGTTGCCATTATATATATGTAAGAAGAACTGCCGCTGGCTCGCACGGGTAGCCGAGTTGATCATTGGGAAGGAAAATGAGTCCAAAGTCTCGAGTTCAAGTTTCGGCAGTGGCAGTGTGGGAGCTCATCCAATGTGATGACTCCTTGTGCACACTGAACACTGGGCCGTTTTTTCAAGAAGTTAGCTGGGATCAAACTGTGATTTACCTCCCTCACATAATATCGGGCCGAAATGTGGGAATGCTTAAAGTGATCGATCAACCTTTTGAGTCCAAGAAGAACTGCCGCTGGAAACATCTGAATGTTATGATCATGACATGAAACTTGTGTCTCAATACATTTGATAAAACCTGTTGATCTCCCGAGAAAGATGGAGACGTCTCCTTGTAATGGCGGTCGTTTGAAGACACATTACGTCCAAATGCATGTAACGAAGGGTCTGCTAGCAGTCAAAGTTCATTATTATGTTCCAGGTTTTAGGTTTTTTAGCATAATTTTTTAAAATTGAATTTTCGGAACAAGTTTTATTAAAGTTCACTAATTTTTAAAATAAATTTATGCCAATTTTAAGTTAAAGTTAATTATTTTGGCGTCTCAAAAATTAAAAAAAAACCTTAAAATCTTCACGTGTATATAAACTTGGCGGTAATTATCTTGTCTTCTTATTTAAAATAATAAGAATATCATAAATATGTATTTTTAATAGATTGATTCGAACATGTACAAAAATAATACATTTTTTAAAAGTCAGACCATTTTTACCAATTTATCAATAAAATCTTGAATTGATTAATTTTTACGCTTATTTTTTTACTTTTCGGTTTGATTTAGTTTAATAATCTTTGTTGTTAAAAACCGATCAGTTTATTAATTACTCGATCAATTTTTATAAACTAATTAGTTTTTATAAACTAAAATAAACTAATTAATTTTCTTTTAATAATGTTTTTAATTAAACTTTCATTTTTTTGATTGATAAGGATAATTTTCTTAAATCAATTTTCCAATTCATTAATTTTATTTAATTTGTTATAGTCTAATATAATCTTTTGAATATTAAACCTTTTGTCTTATCGGTTTAATTTTGATATAATTTTAAAAACATTAGAAATAATATTACTAGAGGCTTCAAATTTCTCCATTACAAACATATGAATAAACTCTTTGCATGAAATTACTGATATTTGTAACATAAACTAACTTTTTGAGTTTTTGGATAATTTCTAAGTAATATCATATAATTAAAAAATTATTTTCAATTTAAAATTCTACAACAATTGAGCCTTATCTTTATGCATAATTTATGATTTTGAAAAAAATCATATCTAAATAAATAATATCACATATTTAGATTTTTTTTTCAATTCAAAATTTTAAAATAATAAACTATTATTTTTATCTATACACTTAACTTGTTTGGTTACTATTTTGAGATGAGATATAATATAAGTGTAATTTCTAATAAGCATTTGCGAGTGACTAATGACTTAAAATAATGCTATTTTAGATAAGATTGGATCGTTTAGATTTTAAATCGGTCCCTCAAACTAAACTCAACCCAAATTTTGATTAACCCATATCTCACCCGTTCACTTCAGGACAAAGCAGGATTGAAAACCATATGCTATCCCTTCTACAAATCAATGGCTTAGGCCATTGGAAATTGCAGGACAAGTAAGAAAATTCCACCATGGAAGCCACTACTTAGTTAAAAAGGGGACAGGCGGCACTTTGACCTACTTAAGTTGGTGATGTTCTTTTTTTTTTTTTTGGTTACCGACAAAGTATTTTATAAGGGTTTTAATTATGAGAAGACATTTTTAAATCATTCACTCTCAGATTAATTCCCGCTCAAGCTGGATAGGTCCTTTACGGAAGATAAAGTTCTGATCTCAAGTTTTAAACAGCTATATATATGAGGGCAATTCGAACCTATAACCTCACTTAAACCATACAAATTTCTTACCAACTCATCGGTGCCTTCAAGTTTGATGCATTATTTATTTTAGAGATGGTCTGAGTAATCTATGGACCACCACTAGCAACCAAAAGAGCCAGTCGGCATTTCCTGGCTGTTCCACCCTGGCCGAACTGGTTAATCTTTTAGCTGAGTCATGAACCAGATTTTAACAGCCTGTTTGTCGGCTCGTAATGTCAATATGTCATTGGTTGGCTCTCGTTTGGCATTTAAAAACATTTTATGCCGTAACGTCTCATCCTACCATTGGATGAGTCCATGTTTCGTCAGTTTTTAATTCACCAGTTAAAGACACCATATGACATTACAATAATTCATCAGGAAAAAAAACATGATTGGTGGAATATGCTTCTCGAAACACATAATTTAAAAGACAAAAATATTTCGTATATTTTAATAAATCTTTTAAAAAATTTAAATTTCTTAAAAATGAATTTTTAATTTTTATAATTTTTTCTTATACTTCTATTAAAAAATAACAAAGAAAATAAGCTCAAGAACATTACACTTAGGGTTGGCCGACACACTAAATTTTAAAAGATTAAATGTGTAAAATATTTTTTTTTAAAAATGAGTATGAGTTTGAGTTACTTAAGTCTAGGTTTACTGGAGACATAACTCTTTTAAGAAAAATAATATTAAGTTTTAAGTCAGCCTGGGTCTCGTGAACCGATCAATTCAAAGCACTTAAATTTAGGTTCATGAGCCGCCTATTGTCATATCTAATTACACTTATATTAATCAAATCCTGCTTATATGAATTTAACTTAGCTCTTAAATTTGATTTAAATTTGAGTCGTGTTTAATTAGTCGAGTAAAATTTAAAAATTAAGTAAAGTTATTATATTAGTATGTTTGATTAATTTACCTTTAATATTCATATCAATGTATTTCATAAAAATTGTGTCTGTCACATTTTTTATTTAAAGTGTAAGAAAAAAGTTTGATGAAAATTTTGGAAACTAGCATGGAATTTTTAATAATTTCAAATATTATGAAATTTTGTAAAACTTTCTTAATTTAGACGATAGAGGTTTATGTCTTTTACTTATGGCTATTGCTTACACCAAATGGCTTACAGGTTTTTCTCGCTTTTTCTTCGGTAAATTTAAGCATTGAAAAGTTGTGGATGCAGAAATAGACCATACCGCACACTTTACTCTTTCCACGAAAAGCGCAACGAAGGAATTGCAGAAAGTTGAGTATGTATGACTTGGCATCCACTAAGAAAGTTAAGAAGCTTACGGTTTGTTGAACTTATAGTAGAATTTTTATTATTAGTTTTTTTAGATTTTTTTACGAAAAGATCCTTTTTAATAAACTGTTTAGCTGTTATTTAAAAAAGAATTTTTTTAAAAAAGTTTCATACAATAAACTGTTTGGCAATATAAAAATAAAAAGTACTTTTAATTTTAACGATATTTTATTTTATAATAAAAATTATTTATGCATATAAATATTATTTAAAATATATTAAACAATATACATATCACAATATATTAATTATTATATAATTTTAAATCATATGAAATATAAATAAAAATATATGTAACAAAATCTTTTATATGTATTATAACATAAGTGAAATTAATATCAAAAATAAATATTAAAAACATATAAAAAAGTTAAATAATATTATATAACTCTCAAAATAGATGTGAAGATGAGTTTGTGAGTATTGTAGGAATTATGTGTAAAATATAAGAGCAAAATATACTAAAAAATAGGGTCATTAATTAAGCTGAAAAATCTACCTAAAAAATACATTATTGAGAAACTTCAAATTAAGCTTTTTAAGAAAGTTGTATTTTGGCTGTCAAAAGAGCCGTATCTTTTAAATAATTATTTTTTTATTTTACAGTCAAATACTCATTTTTTTTAAAAATAGCTTTTATGATAGGAAAAAGTATTTATTTACCTCCTAAAAATTCATCAAAATAGGCACAAAATTTGTAGACAAAAAGCTACAAGCTCAAGCTTTTTAACCCTTCTACTTATAGTATTTGTTAGTGAGCTTTACTCAAATCAAAACATAAAAAAATACATGCTTTAATTTCATTTGAGTCTATTTATTTCGATATTATAAATTTTACAGAATTGCAAATTTGAAAATAATTAACTAAGAATTAATCAGTAATCATATTTTATAGATTGGTAACTATTCAATTAGAGCTTAAATCTTTCATAGTCAAAAGCCTACTTTAGTTAAAAGTCTCAAACAGGCTATACTAATGCTTTCCCTAATAAGGTTTAAGCTTTTTGGAATCTCTCTTTGTCTTTAGCCTTTTCTTTTGATTTGCAAGCAAAGTAAATTACTTAGCCAATCAGCAAAGGTTATAAAGCAAGAATTGGAGAGCAAGGTTCATATCAACTGCTTTTATTGATAGTTTGACAAGTGGATGCTCAGGCTTCTGGGGGCATTGTCCACATTTCTAAACATTGAACTTAAGCTTTTTGGAATGGTGAAAAGGCTCATTGTGACCAGAAAAAAGCATTGATGGGCATAAAGGGGGAACAAGAAGCTAAAGGAAGTAGTATTAAGTTTGACTCGAATCAATTAAATTTTAAATTGAAATTAAATTTTTTAAAAAATTTTTAAAAAATTTGAACTTAATTAAGTTAAGATTATGTAGTCAAGTTCGATTCAAAATTTAAAAATTTTAAATAAAAGATGTCATTAAAATATTATTTTTAAATCAAATAAGATAATAAAATATTCAAATTAAACTTAGGTCTAATTTGACTGTTCGGCTCACCCCGAGTTTAAAGAGCATGAATTTGTACAACAAGGAAAAAAATTCTAACTTGTAATGAGGAGTTGAATTAGCTTTTTTTCCCCACATGAATTAATTAATTTCATTACAAACTTTTAACACCTAATGGTAAAAGCTTTTGATAAGAACTTCTTGATTGGTGAAGAACGTTTCAATACATCATAGTATGATAATACTTAAAAGTATAATTGTTAACCAAAAAAAAAAGGGTCAAATCAGGTTAAACCGACACAAACTAATGTCTATCTCTATCTAAAAGGGTATTTGCAAGGAATGGTTAGTTGCATCATCGTAATTTATTGTAATATCTTATAATGATAAAACTTTTGAAAGTAAATTCTTGACCGGTGAAGAGCTTCAAAACGAGTTCGTGTAGCAATTTTTAATAACATCATCGTCATTATATCTTCAATGTCTCGTAGTAAAGTAGAGTCTGAAAACTCCGATAAGGTTGATAATGAGTTATGTTAATCCAATTCTTAAAGGCTTAAGAATTGCAAACAAATATTAAATGTTGAAAATTTAAACTATGGCAAGTGTTCTTTTTTTCAAATGACATATAATTAGGTCCATAAAGACAAAACGTATAATCAAAGGGAATGAAGTGGATGAAATTAATGAAGAAACTTGAGAACAATCTCCCATTGGTTGCTTTCTCACAACTCAATACATCATTAATGAAGAAACTTGAGAACAATCTCCCATTGGTTGCTTTCTCACAACTCAATACATCATAGTATGATAATACTTAAAAAGTATAATCGTTAACAAACAAAAAAAGGGTCAAATTAGGTTAAACCGACACAAACTAATGTCTATCTCTATCTAAAGGGGTATTTGCAAGGAATGATTGGTTGCATCATCGTAATTTATTGTAGCATCTTGTAATGATAAAACTTTTGAAAATAAATTCTTAATTGGTGAATAACTTCAAAAAGAGTTTGTGTAGCAATTTTTTTTTTTTAATCAGAAGGATGAGTACATTGATCTTTAAGTAGGTAGGCAAGAAAGGACATCCCGTGACATCCTCTAAGAGGATAGTAAAATAATCGACAAGCAAGTTTTGATATCAACATATGCCAAGTTTAGAAAAACTGACATAGTTAACTAATCAATCTGTAACTCTATTGGCCTCGCGATAAACATACTTAGCTTTCACGACTCACTCACGGTTTAGTAAATGTTGCATACCCAAAAGTAGAGAGTTGTATGGTACGTGTGATTTATCGGAAGATGATAAGATGTTAATAACTATCAATGAATTCACGTCTTAACTCTACTCTCCGATACCTAAGGGTCCATGCAAGTTGCAGATGTGAAAATACCCACCGGACCTCAACACAAACAGCTGTACGAAAATCTATATTAATAATAATTTTTCAATTTCAATAACAATATAGGGTTAATAATGAGTCAGGTTCATCCAATTATTTAAAGGTTTAAGAATTGCAAACAAACATTAAATGTTGAAAGGCAGGTGTTTTGGTTTTTTTCAAAGGACATATAATTAGGTCCATAAAGACAAAACGTATAATCAAAGGGAATGAAGTGGAGGAAATTAATGAAGAAGCTTGAGAACAATCTCCCATTGGTTGCTTTCTCACAACTCCACTTTCAGGCTCTGACCGGTAGGGAAGTGGGAATCCATGCAATCCCGGCATGTTGGATTTGGTGATTTTGTTGGGTCTATTTTAAAAAAGAGCCGAAGACTGCAATTCACTTTAAAGTTGTGGCTTTTAGTGCACCGTTTCGTTTTACAGGTCGTCAGAAAAAGACAGTTCCCCAATAAAGGCAAGCGACCAGCGAGAGCTCTTATCAAAGCTGGGAAGAAATGTATAAGAGAATCTTTAGGAATGCAAAAGAAAAAAAAAAGAAGTAATTTGATCAACCTTATATATATTGTTAATTACTTTTTTTTATATATAATCAAGAATGTTACCGTCAACATTATATTAAATGTGAATTAAATAAAATTTTGAATATACATATTCATTTGTAAATAACATTTTTTTGATAAATCAAAATCAAAATTAAAAGAAATTTCAATTTTAAGTGATTATTTAAAAATTATTTTGAAAATTAGATTTATAAACTAGGTAAGAGGTTAGAAATTATTTTTGTGATTTAAAAATTTTTAAACATCAATTTAATTTTAAAAATAATAATGAAATACATATAATATGAATATTACACGTAAACAACCAGATACCACTTATATTTAATTTAACTTTTAAATTCAAACTGAGAATTAATTAAACTTAACGTAAATTAATAATTTATAATAATTTAACACGCATCACTCTTTTATTGTCACATTTATATGTGGGCTTACCAGAAACAGTCTCTCTATTATATAGAAAATAAGGTTGCGTATTATCAGACCTCTCCAGATTCCGCTTTATTGCGGAACATCTAATTGAGTGTGATGATAACGATAACGACGATGAATTTAAATTATTAATTAAAACTGAGTTTAATTGAACTAAGTTAGGTTAATATTTAATTAGTTTTGTAAGAGTTTTACTGTTATTTTTACTCAAATTTTAAGAGAAAATATTTTCTAAAAAACTAAAATCAAAAATATTTTTTTCAAAATTTTTTTAAATTATTGGAGAATTCTATGTTTTTGACTTTTACTCTTAAAAAAAAAGAAAAAGGGGAGCAATTCGGTGGCTTTGTCTTGTATGTGTATGTGTATCGACGCAATCACCTCGTCTTTGAGGCCCATTTCCACCTCAGCATCACATGCAATGGGTTGAGATCTTTATGTTACCTTCCTATTTGTGGGTTACACGCAGTGCCACTATACTTTTCACCTTCTGTATGCACACCTTTTAGATGCCAAAATAAAAGCTTAAGCCACGGCATTCACTGAAAGTGGCTCTTAGTGAAGAAGGATTGACCTTTTGTATCTCCTTCCTATTTCTACTTAATTCCTCCATCAATATCCAAATTGTTGTGTTCGAGGTGACAATAGGTTAGGATTAGGTTAATTCGGATTTAAACTCAGCCTAAAATTTTATATTTAGGTTCAAATTTAATTTTAAATTTGATTGAGTTAGAACTGGAACTCTCAGCTTAAACTCTTAGACTAATCAAACTTAGAATAGTGATTAAATCTATTTAAAAAAAATTTTAAATAAAAAATTATTTTAAAATCTGACTTTAATTTAGAACCTATAATTTTCTTAAAAAATTAATCCAAAATTTAAAAGATCGATATTTTATATCTCCTTCTTTCTTCCAATTAATTCCTCCATTAATGTCCAAATTGTTGTGGTGGCAATGAGTTAGGTTTGGGGATGTTCGAGTTCAATCTATTATGTTACAGTTCAGGTCTAGTTTAAAGTTCGATCAAATTCCAAACTTTTAACCCAAATTTTTAAACTAATGCAACTCGAGTAGTGATTAAATAAATTTTAAAAATAAACATGATATTTTTTTAAAAGTTTGAGTTCAATTTACAAAACAAAAATTTTGAAATAAAACTTAAAACCTAACTCAAAGTTCAATAGGTTAGGTTTGGGAATGTTCGAGTTCGGTCTAAAATTTATGTTAGGGTTCAAGTCTAGTTTACAGTTTGATCGAGTTAAAGACTCTTAACTCAAATCTTTAAACTCATCCAACTTAAGCGGTAATTAAATAAATTTTAAAAATTAAAAAATAAATATGACATTATTTTTTAAATCCAAATTCAATTTACAAAACAAAATTTTAAAAATAAAAGTTAGAACCTAAGTCAAAGTTCAATAAACTGGTCAAACAAGCATTGTCATGCCAATTATGAGTCTCAATAATAGAAAATCCATTCTCTTGGAAGTTCCCAATCAAACCAGATTCTGTATTGAATACGAGACATTTGCTAAGAATGCTAATCGAGTCCTACCGCAATGCTAGTCGAGTCCTACCGCTTGTCCTCTTTTGAGGCAACATGATACGAGACATTAGCTAAGAATGCCAATCGAGTCCTACCGCTCGACCCTTCTTCACTTAAATTCCTGACCTCAAAAACAAACTTAACATGGTCCTACTAGTTTGAAGTTACCACTACAACATACACGGCATTATTGAGTTTTAAGTTCTAGTTGCAAACCAATGTTGTGATTGTGAAATTACCATCAAGTTGTTTGTGTTTTGTTTTAATAAAATTGACAAAATTAGTCAATCTAACACGAAATTAATATATTAAAATTGCTTTTAATCAGTTTTGATGTTTTCTCTATTTTAGTTTTTGTATTTTAAAAACTCACTTATTTTTATAATAATGCTTAATCATCGCATAATTTGTTCCGCCGTATTTTATTATTTTTATCTAATTATATAAAATCGTGTTACGTTAAGTAAAAATATGAAATAATAAATTAAATATAATGGAGATAGTTACCATATAAAATAAAATTTTAAAATGATAACTAAAAAATATATCAAATCACTAAAATAATTTGGTTTATTTAACTAAAAAAATAAGATTGTAGTTTATGGTGTTAGTGAATATATAAAATCAATTAAGTTGACTTCACACAACAGCTTAAGTTATGGTGGTGAAACAGTCACTTAACATGGTATCATAGCCTTTGTGATCAAGTGATCGTGAGTTCAAATCCTACCATTCACCTATTATTCAGCATAAGGTAGAGTGAGTCTGTGCAAGTTTCAAATCCAAAAAACTTTTACTTGAGGAGGGATGTTAGTGAATATATAAAATTAATTAAGTTGACCTCACACAACAACTTAAGTTATTATGATGAAACGGTTACTTAATATATGGATAATTTAAGGTTGGCATCCAATCAAATTTTATTAACATAATTCTTTAATCACTAAATAAAATTTCATATTCTTTAATGAGTGAATAAAAAAAATGATATAGGATCAAAATACCAACCCCGGAAGGAAGGTTGAAATGCTTGGCTTTCCACAAACCACCTTGATTGGTACAATCAATGTTTTAAAATCCGGATCGGATCGACCGGTTCGACCGATCGGTGATTCGGTTCGGTTGATTCTTCAAAATCGGCTATAAATTGACCCAGTTTGAACCGGTCAAAATCGGTCAATTGACCGGTCGGACCGGTCCGACAATTATTATTATTTATTGTTTTATTATTTTTATTATTTTTTGAATTTTTTTAAATTTTTTTAAATTATATATAATTAAATATAATTATTGCATAATTATTATGTCACACCGGTTCGATCGATAGTTGAACCGGTCGAACCGATCAAACCAGTGACCAATAAGACCACCAATTTAATGACCGATCCGAGTTTTAGAACATAGGGTACAATATAAGCTGTATAGAGGCAGATCCTACTTTGAACGAATCCACCGTCAGCTTTGTCCGGTTACGTAAGACTGCTTTTAGTAGTTGACAGCCGCCCAAAGTTAGTCTTCTTGTTCTTTTATGAAGTGGCATTCCACGGCTGGCCTTCAAAGCCAAAGCTGCACACTTTCAGCGAAAAAGGGTAGCAAAACGTGTAAAAATAAACCGACTCCCCAGCCCACCATATGCTCCTGTAAATTAAATATTTATTTTTATAGAAGTAAAAAAATTTAAAAAATAAGACTGACCAGTGATCAATGACATTAACCACTATAGTATGAACAACGATGGTACTTGGTAGGCAAGACCGAAGTTGAAGAAAGTACAGCACTGGAAGTTGTAGAAAGTCCCAGCAGTCGTCATAGTAAAATGAACCCTTTTGTTTGTACATGATTAAATGATCGTGTCTCACTAAACACCATTACTTTACTTTTAATTTGCTTAAAAAAGAGTTGGTATAAAATCAAACTTAAGGTTACGTGTTCTAATAACTTGTTAGGCCAAGTTGGACCATCAACTTTGAAGAAATTAATGATATGCTTAAAGTTTGAGCCTTCATTTTCAAAGCACCAAGGGTAAACGATGACAAGAAAAGCCTACATGGATTTTAGCAGTGAAATTTTAAAGAAACAGAGCACAGAAAGGAGAGGGACAAAGGAGGCACGTTAAGCGGTCCCCTGTGAGTCAAAAGAGCAGAGGAAGTGCAAAAGTGAAAACAAAAGGAAAAAAAGGAGAAATTTCTGGTTAGAATGCTTATATATAGTTGAAGAGGACCAGACCACAGAGTATAGAGTCATTACGTGTTAGAAAAGCTCAGACACCAACGTTCTACTCTTAGACCCCTCCATTATATGCTCAATAATTTTTGCCTTCAATTGTTTTTCCTTTCTTTTGCTTCCAAAGAATTCTTTTTTCTTTAATCTTGGCCCACTTCTTGTTTCTTGGAATTCCATCGTATAAACCCTTTTGAATCTTGGATCTTTATATTCAGAAAGCTTGTTTAGAACTCTGTGGGTGGTGAAAAAGTTGATCAAGCTCGTTTCTTGGGATTGTAGGAAAAGAGAAGGAAAGTGGGACAAAGAAAGAACGAAAAAAAAAAAAAAAACAGAGCAGAGACAGAGACACGGGAGAGGAGATGGAACAGAAACATGTGTTCTTGTCTGCGTTGAGCGTCGGAGTTGGGGTTGGTGTGGGGCTTGGATTGGCTTCTGGGCAAAGCTTGAGTAGATTGACAGGTAAAAATGGCTCACCAGAAGGGGTCTCCGCCGTGCAGATTGAGCAAGAGTTGATGAGGCAAGTTGCTGATGGTAAAGATATCGAGGTCACTTTTGACGAGTTCCCTTATTACATCAGGTACAAACAAGTTTTGATTCCTTTGTTCCAGGAAGAAACTTGTGTGAGTTCGTGTTTTTTTGGTGTTAGTGCACATGGGATTCTTGTGCATTGCAAATGTTCTTGGTTGGTGATGTATAAACATCAAGTTTTTCCAAATAAATTTAACCTGGTTTCCATCTTTCTGTGGTGGATATAACTTGTAAGTTTGCGCTGAAACTTCTGATCTTTTGATTTCAGATGATCTGGAGTAGCATTAATTCGAGTTCTGTGATAATTTTTACTGTGTTTTGTTGATAATATCATTTTGTAAAACTCAACACACGTTACTTCAAACTGTTCTAATGAATGCTTTTTAAGAATTTTATAAAATTATGTGGATCACTGGCTGGTCTTCTTCTGGATTCTGGGAGATTAGGGAAGGATGCATCTTAATACAACTTTCTGGTACTTTTCACATTCATTTGCATGATGTGCAATTGCAGTGAGAAAACAAAGTTCTTATTGACAAGTGCTGCACGTGTTCATCTGAAGCACTATGATCTATCCAAGCACACCCGGAATCTTTCGCCGGCCAGTCGGGCGATTTTGCTCTCCGGACCGACTGGTATGGAGTGGAAATAAGTAATGTTACTTTGATTTGTTGTGTTTTAAAAGCTTACTTTTAACCTAGTCTTGCTTATTGCAATTTCTGAAGAACTTTATTCACAAACGCTTGCCAAGGCTTTAGCACGTTCCTTTGAATCAAAGTTGTTGTTGCTGGATGTCACTGACTTCTCCATAAAGGTAAGTGGATGGCCCTATTCAAAGCTCTGTCTCTTCACTTTGAATGCTATACTTGGTTCTTAGGTCCTTTATCTTCGCCTAATTACAGATGCAGAGCAAATATGGGTGCACCAGGAAGGAACCTGTAAGCCTTCACTTGCCTTTTCTTTTTTTCTTTTTCCCCTGATAAAGAAGCACATGCCCTTTTTAGCCTAAAAGCCTTAACATTAAAAGACATAGGCAGTGGATTTTTTAAAAAGCTTATTGAAGTGCCAAAATTTGTAGTGGGCATTTTGAGATGATTATAGAAGTGTTTTTGGACTTTTACAGAGACTTTTCTTTGGAAGGTCAAAATACAGCATAGTTTCTGAATTAGAAACTGGAAGCTTTTACTTTTGAAAAATTGGAAATTTCTGTATAACCATGTTCATTGAACAAGATACTTCTCCGATCTTCTCGCAGCCTTTCAAGAGAACTATCTCAGAAGTGACATTGGATCGGATGTCAAGTTTGCTTTCTTCTTTCTCAATCCTTCCTCCAAGAGAAGAAACAAGAGGTATAGCTCATACTGTTTTGTTAGATGAAGATACATGTATTCCTTACTGTTCTGTATGTCAAAAATCCCAACTACTGATCAAGAAATGTCTTGTAGGCAAAATACATAGGCAGACCAGTGCTACAGATATAAAATCGAGGTACGTTCTTGAGTTTTAAGTCTCATGATGTTGCGTAACAGTTTCTAACTTTGTAGCCTTATCAATATTTGCAGAGGTATGGAGGATTCTAATAATCCCACAAAACTTCATAGAAATGCCTCTATAGCATCCGATATGAGTAGTACTTCTTCCCAGTCTGCTTCTGCAAATTCAGGTGATAATCAGAAATTGCTCATCAGTAAACTGATAAAATTGGATATTGAAGCAGATTTCATCAGAGGGAATGGAACATCATTCCTATTTCCACTTTTATACATTGGTAGTTTCTTTTAGAAACAATTTCAGTTTGGTGCAAAATGATTTGCTTCTGATTTGCCTCTTGGGAATTCACTTTTCAGCTTTGTTGAAGAACACAAGCAACTGGTGCTTTGATGAGAAAGTATTTCTGCAGTCACTTTACAAGGTAGATTCATCTGCAATCAGTTTCTTGTTCAAATTCTTTTAGTTTGTGTTTGCGTTCTTGATTTAGACCTGTTACTGCTACAGGTGTTGGTAACAATTTCAGAATCAGATCCTGTAATTTTATACATTCGGGATGTTGAGAAGCTTCTTCTCCCATCTCAAAGGTTGTACAATTTGTTCGACAAGTTGTTGAAGAAACTTTCAGGTTCGGTCTTGGTACTTGGTTCCAGGATGCTGGATCAAGAAGATGATTTCCAAGATATGGATGAAAGGCTCACTGTATTGTTTCCATACAATATTGACATCAAACCACCAGAAGATGAGACTAATCCTGTGAACTGGAAAGCAAAACTTGAAGAGGATATGAAGATGCTTCAGTTTCAAGATAACAAAAACCACATTGTTGAAGTACTTGCGGCAAATGATATTGAGTGTGATGATTTAGGCTCAATTTGTATGGCAGATACAATGATTCTTAGCAATTACTTACAAGAAATTGTGTTATCCGCAATCTCATACCATCTAGCCCAGAAAAAGGACCCGGATTATCGAAACGGAAAGCTTGTGATCTCATCAGAGAGGTACTAATTGGTTGGTTTCATGTTCTTCTGTTTAAAGAAATTCTATTAATCACTCTGCACAACCTGGAGCAGCTTGTCCCATGGATTGAGCTTATTCCAGGAGGGAAAAAGTAGTGGAAAGGACACTTTGAAGCCTGAGACGAATGGTGATGCCGGAAAGGTTTGTTCCATAACATAATAATGTACTTCTTGTTAGTCTCAGAATATGATGAAATAGAGTTTTAAGGTACTGATACATGTCCAAGATTCACCAAGTGCAGGACTCTGATGTAGAGGAGACTGTTGGTGCAAAGTCTGACTCAAAACCTGAAGCCACAGGCACAGAGAATAAAAATGGGATCAAGAAGGATGGTGAGAATCCATCTTCCGCTAAAGCCCCTGTGAGTCACAATCCTTCAGGTTTTTGGCTAAAAAAGATTAAACCAGGACTTCAGATACTTACTAATGAGTTTACATTGCTTCCTGAAGGAAGTTCCTCCTGACAACGAATTTGAGAAAAGAATAAGGCCAGAGGTCATCCCTGCAAGTGAGATTGGGGTGACATTTGCAGATATTGGTGCCATGGATGAGATTAAGGAATCACTTCAGGAGCTTGTCATGCTTCCTTTACGGAGACCTGACCTCTTCAAAGGAGGGCTTCTTAAACCGTGCAGAGGCATACTACTCTTTGGCCCTCCAGGTACAGGTAAAACAATGCTGGCAAAAGCCATAGCGAATGAAGCTGGAGCTAGTTTCATTAATATCTCAATATCCACCATCACTTCAAAATGGTTCGGTGAAGATGAAAAGAATGTGCGAGCACTGTTTACGCTGGCTGCAAAGGTTGCTCCAACAATTATATTCATTGATGAGGTTGATAGTATGCTTGGCCAGCGTACAAGAGTTGGTGAGCATGAGGCTATGCGGAAGATTAAGAACGAGTTCATGGCACATTGGGATGGACTCCTGACAAAATCTGGTGAGCGCATTCTTGTTCTTGCCGCAACCAACAGACCATTTGATCTTGATGAAGCAATCATCAGGCGATTTGAGCGCAGGTACGCTGCATTGTTATGATTCTATAGATGAAAATTCCTGGAAGACAAAACCCCAAGTTCGAGGATTTTATAAACTCTTGGGGATGATTATCCTTTCCAGGATAGAACTCAACACCTCAGTTAAGTCCAAAAAATGCATATTCTCATGAATCACTCAAAACAAACATTTTACATTGAGCAGGATTATGGTTGGTCTACCATCTGTAGAGAACAGGGAAGTAATCCTGAAAACTCTTCTGGCAGAGGAAAAGACCGAAGAGCTCGACTTCAAGGAGCTAGCCACTATGACAGAAGGATATAGTGGCAGTGATTTGAAGGTTTGCTATTTTCACATTCACTTGACTCTTTGTTCATGACTTCCAAAAAGATTCAAACAAACTGATGATTGACCCTGATCACTCCTGATGTGAACTTCTGCAAGCAGAACTTTTGTGTGACCGCAGCTTATCGCCCTGTGAGAGAGCTATTACAGCAGGAGATGCAGAAGGAAAAGGTAAGCTTGAACTCCCTAATGTTAGAACTTCGATAGGTCATGCAATATCCTGAATTAAAGTTCACTGTAGGAAAAAAAGAAGAAAGCTGAAGAAGGAACAAGCACGGATGATACTTCAGCTACCAAGGAAGAAGATAAAGAAGAACAAGTAATCACATTGAGACCCTTAAACATGGAAGACCTGAGGCAGGCAAAGAACCAGGTGACTTTTGCACGAGCTTTCATATACACGATCGTTTCAGCTACTTGCAATCTACTGCATAATAATATCTAACTAAGATGCTTATTCTGCGCTTAAATTCTCCTAAAATTGTTTCAATTAATCGAGTTCGAGATCAATCTTGAATGCTTTTATGAAATTCCCTCTGCCCCTCGAGACCTAAAATGTTCAGTTAACTGGCATTATTTTATGCTGCAGGTGGCTGCAAGTTTTGCATCTGAAGGTTCAGTAATGAGTGAGCTAAAACAATGGAATGATTTGTATGGAGAAGGAGGTTCCAGGAAAAAGCAACAATTAACTTACTTCCTGTAGATAGCTAGCTACTCATCCGATACACTTATTACCCACATTCTGAGGATCATAGTAAATGGAGAAACAATTGACCCTGCAAGTGCAATGTAGTTGTTGCAGCTACCAGATAAGTGTACTTTAAAATTGTGAAATCCGAGACACCCTGGAACCTGATATGAGAACTCTGCAGATCCTGCAAAAGCCTTCTCCAAGTCATTCCATCTGGAACCTGTATATCATTCCGAAAAGAGAGGAGACCGCATTAATCAATCGGGGACACTTGATGGAAGGAATTGTTCTTACTTTCAAGTTTTCACCTTCATCCCGTTATTTCAAATCAAACAGGCTGCTTTCCAAAGCAGATTCCACCATGTTCCCAGCGTGTGTTGTATAAATTATTGTTTGAACCATGAGAATTGGAACTTGTTTGGGTTTGCAGAAAGTAGAAGGAACTGGTATTGGATTGTTAGTTGATCTGTAGACATTGAACAATCTCTTCATATACTAAGCATTTGTACATTGATCTTGTCTAGATTAATATAATTCTTCTTACCCTTTGCCTCAAAATCCTAGATGCCTAGATAGTGATTCAATATTAACAATAGCATTTCTTTTTATGATTTTCAAAACTTTTAGACTTCTCAAAATTGTGTTAAAAATACAAATTTGTTATGTACTACCATTTGAATCAAAATTATCACTTTATTTGGAACCATTAAACAATTGTTTCTTATAGAGAAAATTTTAACACTTATGCATAATAAATTTTTCTATTACTAACCGATGATGTTGCTTCTTTGTGATCGTAAAATTACAGATCATAAAAAATAGTCTTTTTTTATAAAAATACAAAGAAAATGTTACGTACGTTATGACCCTTCTCAGATTCCCGCAAAGTGAGAATCTTTGTGCACTGAGTACGATTAATTTCTAATTATACCAATATCATTTAAATCTTAATAAAGGATTTTTTTTATAATAATTCAAATGGGATTCCGAATTTTGAACCAGATTTGAATTTTGTAGACAAATAGACCAATTGGATCTTCCACTGGCCCAACCCTATCTTGAGCATATAAAGAAGTCCAACATATGGCGGCTGAACATATACGACGTCGTGCTATATGGATTCCCAACGAATTGGCGGTTGATATTGTTGATTGATTCGAAGATCCACAGACAAAAAAGTTTGGGAAATTTCTCTCCCAGAGTTTGCTTTAGGAATTGTACAATGTCAAATTCAATTCAAAGATACCAAAATCTGGGTTACAAGGAGGCTCTCTCAAGAAACGACCTTTACCCAATAGCCTGCAAGGAGCTCAGTTTGATTCTCAGACAAGCTTACGCCAAACTCCCTAAGAATCTTCAATCTATCATCTTCCACGACACTCTCACCGCCTTTCGTCTGCTTCCTGAGTAAGCTGTTTAGTTTTTACGTTTTTTTTCCCCTTACCCGAAAGCTTTGTCTTGCGAATTATACGTTCCCACTTCGTGGTAATAATTAATTCATCCAAATGGAGACATTTCTGGGTTTTGATCGCCTGTAAGGATTGAATTGTTGCCAATTCTGTGTCTTTACGATCTTCCGTGGTTTAATTGTATGTATATCCGAGTTCGATCCTCATTTTTAATGGGAAGATCATTGCAATCTTGGATAGTTAGCGTGTTTTTGGTTCTTGGTTCCTTTGAGATCAAGAGGTTGCTATCTTATGCTAATACTTAATTGCTGGATTGTTTGTGAGAAGGCTAAAGCTCTGAAATCTCTGTTGTTATTTATGTTATAATGTTAATGTTGGGATGCAAATCGTGACTTTAGCTTTATAAGAATACCAGCGATGAAGAACTAGTTTGCATGCACAGTTAGCTGTGCAGTAAAATTTTTGGTTTGAATTCACTTCGACTTTCCTTGGAGGTGTCTTATTGGGTTGTCTTGTCATAGAATGCAGACAAGGATTGCTATTTCAGCAGCCCATCTCCTAAGCCAGAGTGCCGAAGCTGCATTACCGAAGCAGAAGAAAAACATGGCTGTTACGGAATTCAAACATGCTAAGGTTGCTCAAAAGAGGCGGTCTAAAAGCAATCAGGAGGAAGAAAGTAAAGTTAGAACAAAAGTAGATGTTTTACTGTATATCCGATGATTATCTGTTTTTGACTCATCCATTAAACCATGATTCCTAAATGTTTTAGGTGCAACTGAATTGCCAGAAGATGTTCTTGCATGCATCTTCAGTTTTCTGGACATCCAGTCTTTAGCTTCTGTTGGGAAAGTTTGCTGGTAATTGTTATTCACTTTTACCATATTGATTGTATCTCAACAACTCACACCCCTACAATGCATAACCCATGGGAACGTGGTCTTAGTCTCGTAGAGGAGTAGTTTTCCATGTGTTGGTTCAGCTAGTTGCAACCATCTTGAGTAAACTTGGTTAAGTACCTGTCTAGTATCTTCTGTCACTTAATCGTTCTTCGAACAGTTCTTTTTATCTCAGTCAATCTCTTGGTGCTATCTGTGAAGGTCATGGAATTTTGCAGCTAGTGACAACAATTTGTGGCAATCACAATATGCAACATATTTCGGTAATGGTATCCTTTCAGATGCTGAGTCACTGAACAGCAGTGAGTGTGGATATAGGAAGTTCAGTCATTTGAGGAAGAACAAGATGACAAGAACCAATATTGATTGGAAAGAGGCCTTTAAAAGGGCATATTTAGGTATGCTTGTCGATTTATCATCACTGACACTACGAGAAAAATTTTTCGTTCTTTTTTTTTCTATTGGGTTATATAAAAACTCCATTGTTTAATTGAAAAATGCTTTGTTCATTGGAGATCAGCTCCTGCAATCAGCTAAATACATTTAGGTTTTCCATAACCATCTAGTGATGGTTCCAAAAGGAAACCATGAACTTACAAGGTTGCCAGGTCTTTAAAGAGGATTGGAAGCTATATCTATTATTCACGGTTTGTGAGTATTTAAACTCAATTACAAGATACAACAGATCAAGGCAGATCCCAAGCTAATCAA
>JANVCQ010000006.1:40870002-40883540 GCA_025531925.1 Erythroxylum plowmanianum | reverse complement strand
AAGCGTAGTGTGCCATATTCTTGCTGAAGAATAGGTCTTATTATAACTAACAGTTGAAATGGTAAACCTGCGACTAAGTCACCGTTATTTCAGCTAACACAGTAGAGCATGTTCCACCAGAATTTTTGCATGAACGATCCTACGTACATACTGAAATACAACCACATGTGGATTGCTCGGCCAGGAAAAGTGAGAATCAAAAATTAATTTGTTACGCCAATTCTAAAGGAACCAACATGTTGTGCCAAAAATTACCCTCCAATCAAGGCCTTGTAGTGTCTGATGTTGGCGCAAGCTATCCAACAACCAGTGATTCTTGTCCTTTCGGAAGAATACATTGGATATAATGTTACTAGGAACACCTAGCCAGAATTGCCAAGCTCGGCAACCGTCCCTAACTATGTGCAATATCGATTCCACTACCCCGCTTATATAGGCATGCTTTTGTCTTATTTTGCTGTGATATGCACGATAATACAGTATTGACAAGTCAAGAGTCTGTCTGGTCCACTTATTTTCCATTAAACATATGAAAGTGCTAAGAGTCAACTTAAGCAAGACGTGCAGGCCAAAACCAAAACTGAAGGGCCTGTGAATGATTCGACCTTCACAATTGCAATATACGAATTAAATCTGATTTTATAATTATATGAATTAAATCTGACCTCAGCTATCTGTTCAACATTGTTCAGAGTACAATTTTGATCGACAGTTTCGCGCACTCTGTTACCGTTCAGAACCGATACAGTTCTCTGTAACTTCACAGTAGGATACAGTAAAATATTGAATAGATACAGGTAAATCCTATTCCTCCATAGCCTGTGAATCCTCATCTCAGCTCAGCTCAGCTCATAGTGACGTATCAGAACAACAAGTATAGTAAGTTACAAATTACATATCGTTTGCTTCTGTGATACGTTGTTACTGTGCAAAAGAAAAGGGGAAAAGGAGGTCCCAACAGGTCAAAACCCTGGGGAAACTCTGATTCAAACCCAAGAGGTTGAAGATGGCCTGACCATTTGGACCAAAATACCTTTGCCTTGTCAAAGTAACCAAAACAAAAGACTGACTTTATCAGAGAAATCAAATTATCTTTTTTTCTTTTTCCTAAGACTCTGGAAAAAGCAAAGCCTGCAAGTGCAAGGTCCTTTTACTAGTTTATAGTGACCTTAATTATTAATCTCAAAATTATAAATATCTTATAAGCTACATGTTCTTAAAGGATTATTATTTAATGAATCAAGTCAAAGTCACACGTTAGGTTCTAATTTGTGGTTGAATCTTGATTTTTCAATTCTAATGCTTGAGTGTCTTTTAGAAATTAGGATCTCACGTACTTAAAAGGTATTAGACAAAGTTCCCGAGGCTATTTGACGAGCAATTGGACGATTTAAAATCTTATGAATTCTAAAAAAGGGATGTATTTTTTTAAAAAATGGTAATAAGTCAATCTAGGCACCTTAATTTTATTAAAAAAAACAACACGACATTATCTTATAATAAAATAACTTCATTTTGACAAAGTCAAGAAAATTAAACCTAAGGTTTAACACGAGTCGGACTATGTCATTTTGTTAAAGATTTTTATACGAATTAAAGTTAAGGATAATAATAAGATAGATTGTCAACACAATTCAACATCGTAAAATATAATTAAAACTTGATTTAAAATTTGATAAGACTTTAATTATGTAATTTGATCTATATTGTTACTTAAAATAGTAATATTATAATATTAAAAATTTTAAAATTTAATAAAAATAATGTCATTTTAAAAAAGGTTATAATAAGAATTGAGCCACTAATTGGGTTGAGCTTCAAGTTGACTCCGTAATTTTGGACTTAATTGAGTAGGATCAAATTGGACCGTAATATTTAAGAATCCCTTTACGTGATTCGTATAAGATTTAATCCACCAAATTTAGGTAAGCTTACGCAATTGTCTGGTGAAATTGAGGCCTTGGACTTTACCTTCCATAGGATTCAAAATTTCCGACGTAAACGAAAAGTCTTAAATGTATAGATTCTGAGCTAAACCTTAATTCACACGGCATTGCTCAGTCTACGCTCTATTTCTCTCCTCTCCTTCCAAGAATCAGTCTCTCTGTCTCCGGGTCAGGGTCAGACTGAGCAGAGAAGTCCTTGCCCACAAAAAAGGCTTCGTAGATGTGTATAATCGAACACCAAAACATACAAAAGCTACCGTCTCTTCCGAAAACCTGTAAAAGCAGAGCAAAAAGCTCTAATCTTTCTCTTTTCAATCTCTCATGTACATACCCATGAATTTGAAACCCTCAAACCAAGTGCAAAACCTCTCTCAATCACACACATACGCACTTACAAGCCTGTATTAAAACCCTGAGTAGACCATACACTTCTGGTCTTCTTCTTCTTCTTCTTCAAAAACTCTGTTCTTTATTTCTTGTTTTCCCTAGTCTTGAATCATGAAAGCTCTCTATTTCCTTAACTTCTGGAGGGCAACAACCCAGAAAGAACACCGCCCTTCTACTGAAAACAATGTTGCCGCCGAGGTTTCAAGCGCTGTGGTCTACTCAGACGACGAGTTTTATGAAGGGGAAGATTCTCTATTTGAGTTGGAGTGTAACCTGTCTGATTTTGGCTACAATAAGATCAACAACAACCTCCCATCAGAGACTGATAAGAATGAGTTTGACTTCAGGGAGGAAGCTCTACACAAGTCGTCGGCCATTAAAACTGACAATGGCGAAAGTCAATGTTCACAACCTGCTCTTTCTCTGTCTCCTACTGATCATGTCTCTAAAAGACAGGTACTACCCGTTGAACCCATCTTCAAGCCGCAATCTCCAATCTCGGTATTGAGATCAGCCCCCAAGTTTAGCGTCCTGATGTTTAAGAAATCCAAGTCAATGGCGGTCCAGAAAACAGAGGAAACAGAGTTGAGTGGCGTGTTTGTGGACAACAACGCCCAAACTGCTAAGAAGCAAGGAAGTGAAGTGAAGTTCGAAAAATCTCCACAAAATGCTACCTTCACTAGAGACAACAGCCTGAGAATGCACAAGTACCTCAAGGTAATAAAGCCTTTATATGTCAAACTCTATAAGAAACTAAATGAAAAGATGAAACTATCAGAGGAGTTGTCAATGTCATCAGCATCGTCGTCACCGGCAGCCTATACTAGAAGTTCACCAAAGAACGGGAAACAGGGGAATATTCCGGCAGGAATCAGAGTAGTTGGTAAACATCTTGGGAAAAGCAAGTCTTCATCTTCAATAGCCGGCGTTTCACCGGTAAGTCGGAGGGATGATTCCTTGCAGCTGCAGCAGGATGGTATTCAAAGTGCAATCCAACATTGCAAGAGATCATATAACTTGAGAGGTAAAACTTTAATCCACATACTAGCTCAATTGTATCATTTCTTTTAGAGTTCTGTTACAATATTGTTCACCCTTTAATGGCTTCCGAAATCTGCTTACAGATTATTCTTTGCTTTCACGGTCTGCAAGTGATTCGATGCCAGAGAAGATGATAGATTCACCAAGAATTTCAACCGAATAGCCTGGAATTGAACAAGCATTTCAAAGCTACAGGATTTGGATCTAAAGGGGAGAGGTAGCTTGAAACCTGGCAGATGTGAAATTCAATACTACAGTAAATGAACAAGAACGCGTGTTCTTGTTCTCTTTGTAAAGGCAAAAAACTAAACAAATAACACTAAAGTCAGGTTCTTTTGTATCTTCTATCTTCAGGTACAAGAATGTGATGGTCATTAAGAACAAGAGATCTGATATTGTATCTGTTCCTAGTAGAAATGTCTGGGCTGGTTGTTCTTGTTAATGGGATATCATTTCTGGATTTGAAATCTTAAACGATTAGTAATTTGGAAGGTGGAAAAAGACAGAGGCTCCTTTATTTAATTAATTTTAAAAATTTTCCAAGTTAATCAAGCAATCAAGTTTGTTACTATTCTAACGCAGAAAGTTCTCTGCTGTACACAGTGAAAAGCAGCTTGTTCACAGGCATTTGCCCGAGATAGTAGGGCATAAACCCATGTAGTTAATGTCCTGATGGCATTACTTGAGCAAAGAACACATCGTAAGTTTGTACATTTTTGCGGAAGTGAAGAAAGAAACATGTCATAGGACAAGATTGATGATTGGTTTTCGTCACAAATGATCCTGAAACCTGCACTAAACTGCAAAGCTAAAAGCAAAGTTTTCTATATCACCATCATTAATGGCAAGAACTTTAGCTAAGCACCACCAAATGTGTCCCACTTCAGGTCTATTCTGTACCGTTCCAAGCACGTTCATTGGTCCCCCTCCTCACCAGACATAAGGGTTCTTAAATTTCAGGGCACGAGCATATATGTGCTTGAGGACATAAAAATTCCAGGAAAATGGAATAGAACTTGTTCCTCCTTAAAGAGTGGAGTTAACTGAACGTGGTCGGTGGTGAGAAACCTCCCAAGTGCCTTGACATGAAAATTCCAGGAAAATGGAATAGAACTTGTTCCTCCTTAAAGAGTGGAGTGAACTGAACATGGTCGGTGGTGAGAAACCTCCCAAGTGCCTTCAAGCTGCTGATTATCGTTACATTTCATTAACGTACTTAAAAAAGTGTGAATGGTCGAAAAGTAGAAATATTTAAAGATTGATTAATATTAGTTATTTTTAGTTTATTACTTACATATAATTTATTCAGAATAAATGACTCAGATTGCAACTAAAATAATTTAAATTTTTTATTTTATTAAAAATTTATATTGATAAAATGTTATTAAATTTGAGACAAATCAATAACTTATTTGAAATTATAATTTATATAGTTTATATTAAATTTTAAAATTAATTTAAATCATTTATATCATGCATAATTTGTTATTATTTTTAATAAATGTATAAAATATTTTTATAAAAATTTTAAATTAAAAAAATTAAAATTAAAGATCATATATTTTTATCAATTTATTTCAAACACGAAATTGAAAATAGGTTTTGCAAGTTCGAGACAAAGATGCTCAAAACATGGTTCATATAGGAACCCAACAAACTTGGAAAATCGATGACAGGTCTGGTCTGAGGGACGATACATTGCACCAACAGGCACCAAGAACAAAACACTCCCATCCCAGCAATGTCAATAGATTTGCCTTGATCTTGTTCCCTTAGGATTAGGAAATCTTATGCTGTTCTTAACGTAATCTTTTCTTACTTTTTCATCACTGTGACGTAGAAGCTGACATGATTGAACGTAAATTAAATGTTTCAGGAAAAAGTAATGATAATGACTCTGTTGTTTTGACTGAAAGAAGGAGAAGTAATAAATTGAAACTACCGACAGTTTCAGAGTTCATTGGATAAGCAATGATGATGGGGCGGTGTTGTTGAAAACTGTGAATGGAGACTGCGAAAATCAGGAGTTAATGTGGAAGATAAGAGCACCCGACAGACCAACATTGTCGTTTCATCCGAGAACAATAGGATGTCTTGTCTCCTTTGTTGATCTTGTGTTTCTTTTTTTTTTTTAAATCAGAATTCATAATTTATCTCTTTCGTTATTTTATTATTTTAAATTACTTAAAATGAATAATATTAATTTAATCAACACAATTTATTAAAATTGTAATATTTTTTTAAATATAAACTATCGCATAATTAACTACTCTATATAATTATTAAAAAGCTCAGCTGATTTGATCAATTAAATTTTGAAAATTTTGATAATTTAATAATTTTTATTATTAAAAAGATTAAGTTGTTGATTAATTCGTTGATTTTTATAAATTAAATTAAATAAATAATTTTTATTTAATAATTTTTATTAAACCTTAAATTATTAGATAAATAGGGACAATTTTTAATTTTACTTACTTTTAAATTTAATTTAATCTTTATGTAATTTTATAATAGTTTAATTTGGATTAAAAAATTTAAAAAACATTAGTTATCATGTCAAAAAAAAAACATTAGTTATATATCTAATATTTTAATATTTATAAAATATTATTATGTATAATAAGTAATCACCATGCAAAATAAATTTTAATATAAAAAGATAAAAATAATTATTAGAACAAATGAATTTAAAAAAAAGGGCCCTATTGAATTGGGCTTTCTCGGCTATAACATTGGTGGTCTCAATCTCAGCAAAGCCCAATATCACTGACTTTGCACTAACTTGCGTTATGCTTAGATCAATCCTTAGAATTCCAATATTACCAAATAATTATCTTTGATAAATAAAAATGTCAATTTTAGCTCAATCTAATCTTATTCAAAATTGTTTGACCCAACCGAAACATAAAAAACGTTATCGTTTTATAAATTTTTTTTTTTAATTTTTTTAAAAATATATATAATTGAGCGCATTTTTAATTTTTTAAAAATAATATATAAAGTTAAGCCACGTGCTGGCCAGCCTATGGCCACGGTTAGGAACACCCCAACGATTGACATGAGCCAGGGGCTAGCCGACCCGTGGCCAACGTCAGGAGCAGGGCTCAGCCTGGACCAACATGCGGATAAACAAATATATTCAATAACAAATCATCATCAATTTACACATAAGCTCATCTAGTGTCACTGATCAGCGAAAACCCACGAACTCTAGCGGAGATGAGAAATAGTTCAACATGCATTCAAATCCTAACTTGATTCGAAAGTCGATTAATTCAAGCTCAGATTTAACCTCAAACTCGAACTAAACTTAATCAAAACCAGACTTCCCAATCCAATTAAATACCAACACGCTTCCAGGACTCGAGCAATTCAGCAAGAGCTACGCGTGAAGAGCCTCCCCTGCTCATTGCAGCCTTAGCTCCGTCCCGCATGGCAATGGTTTGCTCTCTCACCAACTTACCTTCCTCCGATTCCATTAACCCTCTAACTCTCTTCTCCAACTCGCCAGCACTCACAAACCCGTTCTCGGACTCATCCATTGGCAAAGCAAGCATCATTTCTTCTACCAATAAGACCTTGTTCAACCTTTGTTCTGCGTACTGTGGCCAAGCCACCATCGGCACTCCTGCACACACCGCCTCAAGAACCGAGTTCCACCCGCAGTGAGTCACGAACCCGCCAACTGAGCCGTGGTTCAACACCGCCACTTGCGGTGCCCATGTCTTGACGACGAAACCTTTTTCACTGGTTCGGCTTAAGAAGCTATCTGGGAGCAGAGAGTCTAAATCTGGGTCTTCCTGTTTAATGATGGCTAAGCTTTTGCCGTCACTAGGTGGACTCCGAACTACCCACAAGAACCTCTGTCCACTTCTCTCCAACCCCATAGCTATTTCTCTCAACTGGTCTCTCGAGAAGAGCCCCAAGCTTCCAAAACACAGGAAGACGACACTTCTGCTCGGTTGTGAATCAAGCCAGGCAAAGCACTGAGCCATGGAATCATCACTGGTTTTAGCACCACCTCTTCGATCATCAGCTACTACCAACGGTCCAATACAGTAGATTGGCGGCGTGCGATTACTGGGAACACACGACCCATCTGATATCGCCTTGGTCGCTCTATTCTCGAGTAACTCAAAAGTGTTTGTTATAATTCCTGCTGATTCTGGAAAGCTGCTAAAGCATTCTACAAAGTATTGATAAGCTTTATCTTCGCGGTCCAGGACCGGTTTTGGCACGTCAGAAGAATGAATCGGAGGTATTCCAGGGATGTGAAGAAAAGTGTTGAGATCCATGAAACTTTTTGATGTCTTTTGGTGAAGCATAGGCAGATACATAATGAAACAAAGACAACAAGCTCCAGAAGTGAAAAAATGGTAGCCAGGAATGCTCAGTTCATTAGCTACAGATAGGGCAGCCGTACAGAAGAAGTCCATAACAAAGGCGCGAATAGTGTAGCTCTGAGATAAGGACAACAAGGCTTGCTGTACGTTGGGGTTGCTCAGGCGAATAACCTCAAAAGTGAGGGTTTCGTGGTTTGTTGCGGTGGTGGAAGCGAGCGTGATTGTGGGCAGTTGGTGGAATTTGATGGAAGGATAGGCGGCGGACACGGTGGAGATGTAAGGGGCGGTGGTGCCGGCATTGTACGGTGGATCTAAGACCAATATGTGGATAGCGAGAGAGGATTGTTGAGTAACTAAGAGTTTGCCAAGTTCCACCATAGATATCAAGTGACCTATGGCTGGTGTTGGGTAAAGAGCTAAAGCCTCGTTCATGCCGGCCATGAAAGTACCTGAATCCTTGTGCTTGAAATGTAAGGGAGATGATTAAATAAGTACTTTAAATACTAATTCAGTAGAAGCCCAATTCAGATTGAAATCAATCATTTATCTTTTTTAAATCGATATCTAAGCAACACCATTTATCTTTCTCGTCACGTCAGGTCAAGATCGATGTCTGTTAAAGAAAAAGTTCCTCACGTAATATTGTTTCAATTGTCTGATATTAACGTCTCGATCTTGGGAATGTGGAGGTACGTAAGCATGATCCGATCGACAAAGTAATGTGTTGCACGTTCTAAGCCATCCATTGGTGATGCCATAGTAACCTAAGATGATAAGGTTTAGGACAACCAACGAAACCTCTGGAAAAACACAGATATGACAATTATGATTCAATTTTTAAAAGAAATAATGTCATTTTAATGAATTATTTAAAATAATATTGTTTATTAAAATAGTAATTTTAAAACAAAATAAAAATTTAAATTCTGTTTATTAAATTTGAATTAAAAATATTAATAAAAATTAGCCATTTTTATTAATGACTGAATAATTAATTGATTTATTTATTTTTAATAATAAAAATTTATAATTAAATTGAATAAATAGGTTCAATTTTTTTGTAAATAGCTAAACACTATATGCAACTCTAACCAATTAAATTTTAGATCGAAAGAATAATATTTTTTTATATAATCATCATGTCTCAAATTGAGCATAACTGGAATAGCTAACTCAACCTAAGGTCCAGTTTTTAAAAAAAAACATCAGAGATAAATCAGGCCTAGGGCTATATTGCAAACTGAGTTGGATCGAGTCAAGTCAAGCCCGATCCTGATTTCATGCTTGTCCTTTTCCCCGACTAAGAGATTTGTGTAAGAAATATTTAAATGTATACATCATTAAACTCATCATATATGTCTATTCGTTAGCAACATACGTTAGATAACAACAATTGAGCACAAACTATAGAAATTAAGAAAGATTTATATATATTCTTGTAGATAGGAAGAGTAGCTTTTCCCTTGGATAAAAAGCAGAAAAGGAAAGTGATAAGTAGGCAATAAGAGTTTAAGAAACCACACTGAGGACACATTGATAAGCAGTCAGGTTCAGTGTCACACAAATGAGCAGCGGTTCTGAACAAACAATTCCAAGGCCAGTACAAAGAAACACAACATTAGCATTCCGAATGTTTCTTAATCAAATATACAAGTAGGAAAGGGCATTTAAAAGGGTACTAAACGTAATTTTTAAGGAAAAAAATTGCACTGTCAAGTTACAAATACAAGTATACAACTAACCACAGCAACAAAAGCTCAGTACTCCCACTTCTTCAGCTCCATGCCATCCGGAGGACTTCCTTCAACCTTCTTAGAACCAACTTCTTTCCAGTTTGTTGACAGCACCGTCCCAGTGGACTCGACCTGCAAGTTATGCGCACACAACTCACTATAAGAAATGAACGCATTACCGACGAAAATTTGATAATGGTTAAGAAAATGTAGTAAATTATCGATGAAAATTCTATATGGTTAGAAAACTAGTTCGGAAAATTTTCATTTAGCGAGAGAACTAATATCTGTCGCTGAAATTGGGAGAAAGTCATGTCTTACCGACAGAAATTCTATACCCGTTGAAAAAGGTGTCTAGAATATTTTCAATTAACGACGGATAAAATACCATCGATGATTCGATGAATAAGGCGGGAGAAAATGGCGGTGAGTTGAAGATTTGACACTACTGACAGATTATCATCGCTGTAAGATTCCGTCGGTAAGATTTTTATTTAATACTTATATAGTTAATTTTTTTATTTGTATTATTTTTTATGCATGAAGTTTGTTGACATAATTTCTTGTATTTTGATTGATAGGTTAACGAAAAGGTAAAACATATTCGAAGGAAGCCTTTACCTAATTTGGACCTTATTCGCGAGATCTACGAGAAAGATAGAGGTACCAAATCTGAAACTGAAAGTGCAAAGAAGAAGGTTCAAAGATGGGAAAAGGAAAGGTGGGATATGAATGTTTTTTTTTTAGAAATTAAAAAATTTCATTGATAAATGTAAGATTACAAAGAAGAAAATGGCTTATATGTCAGCGGCAGCGCATAATTTAAGAGACAAAGAGAAGCTACATCGTTTGGGCAACTCAATGTAAAGAAAATACAAAGCAAAACGAAAAAATCCTTTGTCGTTGAGTCGTCTAGGGTAAAACTACCCCAACCTTTCGCGAGTCTTCTAAAAGTATTTCCCCAATTCGGCTAAGGGATGGCGATTCGACAGACACGGATGAGGTGAGGGGCGCGATAGCAAAGGATCAACTCTACAGAGGTGGAATGTCCAAGTAAGCGACGATAACGTATCCTGAGTATAGGGTTTAGAGTTCCATCTTTGATCAGGTTTGTGGCTTGTAGGAATGCAGATGTGCCCAGCGCGATTGCGATCCATCTAGGAAGGAGAAGATCTTTTCTCAAGTGGGGCTCCGAGTTTCTGATCTGCAGGGATTCGACTGTCCATGTGCTAGGAGAAGCGAGGATGAGCAGTAACAATCCAGGTAGGCCTCTGACTTGTGTGAGTTCCAGGATATGATTTCCCCTGGGAAGGGAGAGATCAGAACCTGTAGTTCTAAGTGGTAAACTAGATTCTGCATAGCCTTGTGTTGTGGATTGTAGTACTGAGTGGTAATCTAGATTCTGCATAGCCGTGTGTTGAGGGTTGCGTGATATGTCTTCCAGGTCTTAGATCCTCCAAATGTAGGCCATTCTTCCACTACAGTGGAGGTGTAACTAATTTACAATCAGTTGCTCTCTAATATTTGTAGTGATGATCTCTGTAAGGGGATTCATTGAAGTTGTCCTATTCAAAAATATTCTGCCATTTCTTTCCTTTCAAATATTCTAGACACATGTAGCCATGGAGATAAGGACTATGTCCTTGTCATGTTTCGATAGGGTCAGGTTTGGAATCTCTTGCATAATGTCTAGGAGTTGCCAGGCATTGAGGTCTGGGGCACTGAGAGTAGAGATTGTGAACCAGAGAGTTCTAGAGAAGCCACATTCAAAGAAGAGATGGTTTCGGCTTTCATCCTCTAGGTGACAGAACACACATTGCTTAGGAGAGGTCAAGAAATTGAGTCTATCCATTGTAGTCAGTCTATTTCTCATGGCCAGCTAGAGTAGAAAGTTCACATTAGGTCTAGGTGACAGAACACACATTGCTTAGGAGAGGTCAAGAAATTGAGTCTATCCATTGTACTCAGTCTATTTCTCATGGCCAGCTAGAGTAGAAAGTTCACATTAGGTCTGAGTACTGTATTCCAAACCAGTAGGTACCATTCAACCCTATTTTATGATCTTTCCCAGAATATCCTGACTTTCTTTGGGGTAAGCTTAGAAATTGGGAGACCCCTCCAGAAATAGGTATCCCTTCCCCCATGTCTGATGAGGGGAGGTATGTTTAGGCTTGTTAGCTCCTCCAAAGTGAGTTTCCACCCTCCATTAGAAATGATAGCATTGAGTTTGGCATCCTTAGGGATGTGGTGTAGGAGGGAATAGGCCAATCTGTTGGAAATTAAGGGTGCCATTTCCGATCCATTTATCGAACCAGAAAGATAGTGTATCCCCCTCCCCTATTTGACATGTTAAATGTTGAAATAGCTCTCCCCTCATCCCTAATAGTTGGTTAAAAAACCAAGTGTTGCTAGGCTTAGGTTTAAGTGACCAGAAACTCCTACCTTTCAGCTTATAAGTATGTATCCATTTGACCCATAATGATTCCTGATCATATAGGACCCTCCAGATCCGTTTAGACGTGAGAATTCGGTTCTTTGTAATGAGGGATTCAATTCCCAATCCCCCTTCTTCCTTGGGTTGGCATATAGATTGCCAAGCTACCTTGGCCAACCCTTTTTCTCCATTCTTGTTCCCCCACAGGAATTGTTTCATCAGCTTTTCGATTGTTTTAGAAAGGCCTTTGGAGAGGAATATATAAGAGCTCTAGTAGGTGCTCATGGATAGAATAATCGATTTGAGGAGTTGAAGTTTACCCCCATAGGATAGAGCTTTATTAGCCCATAATCCCAATCTGTTCTGAATTTTTTCCACCAAAGGAAGACATTCACAAAACCTGAGTCGCTTCGAGGAGATAGGGATCCCTAAATAGTTGAGTGGAGGTGGTTTAATTTCCATTCCAGTGGCATGAGCGAGGACATTGGAGAGATGAGAGGCACTCTTGGAGAGAACAATGAAGCTTTTGTGTAGATTAGTGCATAAGCCAGACATTTCTTGAAATTGAGTAAGAGTATCCATCAAGAGAGTAACCGACCTCAAACTAGCATGACATAGCAGGATGAGATCATCTGCAAAACATAAATTAGTTAGTGAAAGCCTTTTGCATTGCGAATGAAATCTGAATCTAGGCTCCCGAGAGATGTTGTGCTTAAGCAACTGAGTTAAAACTTCCATACAAATGAGGAACAGGTAGGGGGAGAGAGGATCCCCCTACCTAAGACCTTTTCTCCCTTTAAACAAGCCTGTAGGGCTTCCATTGACTATGATCCCATAGGAAGTAGTAGAGATACATTGGCTGACCCAATTAATGAACGTGGGGGGAAAATTCATTTCCTTCAGAACCTTCAGTAAGAATCCCCAGTTAACACTATCAAAGGCTTTCTGTAAATCCACCTTAATCGTGCAATTTTGGGAGGACCTCTTGCAAGTATACCCTTTTAGGAGTTCTTGGACCAATAGGATATTATCTTTAATGTTCCTACCTGCCAAGAATGCTCCTTGATTCTCACTAATGAGAAAATTCAACACCCCCTTCATTCTATTAGCCAGAATCTTGGCTATAATCTTATATAGGAAGTTAGTGCATGATATAGGCCTGTAGTCAGTCCATGACTCTGGGCTGTGGTGTTTTGGAATTAGGCAAAGGAATGTCTTGTTGATTTCCTTGAGAAGAAGGCCTTTTGAGAAGAATTCCTGCACTGCCTCTTTGATAAGCCCACCCAAATAAGGCCAAGTCTTCTGATAGAAGAAGCCATTTAAACCATCCGGACCAGGTGCTTTAGAGCCATCCATACTAAACACCACTTGGTCAATTTCCTGATCCGTAACAGGCCTAGTTAGTCTGTAAGTTTCTTGGTCTGGAATCTTGGAGTTTACAAAGGGACTAAGATTGAGGTCCTGCACCGAATGGGTAGAGTCTGACCCCAGAAGCTTACTATAAAATGAAAGAGCATCCCTAGCTATCTCTTCTTGACCAAACACCTCCCTGCCATCTTCAGATTTGATGGAGGTGATTCTATTGGTGTGCCTGCGGGCTAACAAGGTATTGAAAAAGAACTTAGAGCATCTGTCCCCCTCCTTAATCCAG
>JANVCQ010000006.1:40835218-40869902 GCA_025531925.1 Erythroxylum plowmanianum | reverse complement strand
CGCCATTAGAAATGATAGCATTGAGTTTGGTATCCTTGGGGATGCGGTGTAGGAGGGAATTGGCCAATTTTTTAGAAATTAAGGGGCCATTTTCGGTCTAATTATCGAACCAGAAAGATAGTGTATCCCCCTCCCCTATTTGACATGTTAAATGCTGAAATAGCTCTCCCCTCATCCCTAGTAGTTGGTTAAAAAATCAAGTGTAGCTGGGCTTAGGTTTAAGTGACTAGAAACTCCTACCTTTCAGCATATAAGTATGTATCCATTTGACCCATAATGATTCCTAATCATATAGGACCCTCCAGATCCGTTTAGACATGAGAATTCGGTTCTTTGTAATGAGGGGTTTAATTCCCCATCCCCCTTCCCCCTTCATTTAGAGAGTTTTTATCCATTTGAGAGCGAGAGTACTCCAACAATACCAATAACTCAAGCTCCCTCATCATCAACTCCTTTAGTGTCAAAGTCATTTTATACGGGTAAGAAAAGAAAAACACGAGTGGAAGATCAAATTTCTTCGAAATTACAAGTTATGTCTAATGTGATGAAAGAAATTGCACAAGTTATTATAGTCACAAACCTTAGTGTTAGAAAAGAGGACGAAATATTTGACGCAATTAAAAAATTAGGATTAGAAGACGTGTTCTCTTGGATGCAATTGATTGGCTTGTAGAGCATTCTAACTTTATTAGTATGTTTTTTGCATGTCCAGTTGAACTACGTTTAGATTGATTGTCTAGGAAAATGAGTTGGTGTTAGGTTTTTATAGCTTGCTCTATTTAAGTGTAGAACTTTATGAATGATGTAACTTGCTCTATACAAATATAAATATTTTTTATTTAATTTTTTGATGTAACGATCTCATGCCCCCTTATTACAGGAAGACATGTTAAACTTGTTATGATATTATATGTAATTTACAATGAAATTTTAAAATTTGATAGTGCCTTGTAGTTGTCAACGCAAAAGAACTACTGCTCGTTCATGCATTTTTAAGCTTCCAAATTATAATAGTTTTCTATTATCTTCATGGCTCGATCTAGTTTAATGTCATTTGTAATCATTTTTTTTTATTTTAATAATAAACTTTTTTTTATATGAAAACTGTGAATGAAAACTGTGCAAATCAGGAGTAAATGTGGAAAATAAAAGCACTCAACAGACCAACAGTGTAGTTTCATCCAAGAACAATAGGATGCCTTGTTTCCTTTGGTGATCTTGTGTTCCTTTTTTTTAAATCAGAATTCATAATTGATCTCTTCGCTATTTCATTATTTTAAATTATTTAAAATGAATATAATATTAATTTAAACAACACAATTTATTAAAATTGTAATATTTTTTAATATATAAACTATTGCATAATTAACTACTCTATACAATTATTAAAAGGCTTAACTGATTTAACCAATTTAATTTTAAAAATTTTGAACTAATTAATTTTTTAGCTCAAATTAATTTAATAATTTTTGTTATTAAAAAGAATAGGTTATTAAATAATTAGTCAAATTTTGTAAATTAATAAATTTTTATAAACTAAAATAAATCAATTAATTTTTATTTAATAATGTTTAATTAAACTTTAAATTATTAGATAAATAAGAATAATTTTTTAATTAATTTTTTTTTAATTTTATTTAATCTTTATCTAATTTTATGTTATTTTAACCTCAGTTAAAATTTTTAAACCTTAAAGTTGTTTATCTTATGTTCCGTTTAAGATAAGACATTCAAAACATTGGTTATATATCTAATATTTTAATATTTACAAAAATATTATTATGTATAATAACAAATCATCATGCAATATAAATTTTAATAATAAAAAAGATTAAAATAATTTTTAGAACAAATGAATTTTATAAGAAAATAGGCCTATTGAATTGGGCTTGCTTGGCTATAACACTGGTAGTGTCGATTTCAGTAAAAAAAAAAAAAAAACTTTGCACTAACTTGCATTAGGCTTAGATCAATAATTCCAATATTACCAAATAACTATCTTTGATAAATAAAAATGTCAATTAATTAAAAGCCTAAGTTGTTTAACCCAACCGAAACATTAAAAAAACGTCATCGTTTTATTAAAAAGACGTTATTTTTAATTGTTTTGAAAATATATAAAATTGAGCACATTTTAATTTTTTAAAATAATATATCAAGTTGAGCCACGTGCTGGCCTGCCTATGGGTACAGTTAGGAACACCGCAACCATTGACACGAGCCAGGGGCTAGCCGACCCGTGGCCAAGGTCAGGAAGCAGGGCTCAGCCTGGACCAACATGCCAATTGATAAACAAATTATTTCAATAACTCATCATCATCGTCATCATCAATTTACACATAATCTCATCTAGTGTCACTAATCAGCGAAAACCCACGAACTGAGATGAGAAATAGTTCAAGATGAATTCAAATCCTAACTTGATTCGAAACTCGATTACTTCGAGCTTAATTTTATATATATATATATAAAAAGAAAGATAGAACACCGATTACAAAACGAGTCTTGAAAAATAGATTTTTGACATATCCTCCAAAAGAAGACTATAACATCCTATAAGTATAACATCGAAATAAATTCAAGCTCAAATTTAACCTGAAACTCGAACTAAACTTAATCAAAACCAGACTTGCCAATCCCTAACAAGATTAAATACCAACTCGCTTCCAAGACTCGACCAATTCAGCAAGAGCTAAGCGTGAAGAGCCTCCCTTGCTCATTGCAGCCTTAGCTCCGTCCCGCATGGCAATGGTTTGCTCTCTCACCAACGTACCTTCCTCCGATTCCATCAACTCTCTAACTCGCTTCTCCAACTCGGCGGCGCTCACAAGCCCGTTCTCGGACTCATCCATTGGCAAAGCAAGCCTCATTTCTTCTACCATAAAAACCTTGTTCAACCTTTGTTCTGCGTACTGTGGCCAAGCCACCATCGGCACTCCTGCACACACCGCCTCAAGAACCGAGTTCCACCCGCAGTGAGTCACGAACCCGCCAACTGAGCCGTGGTTCAACACCGCCACTTGCGGTGCCCATGTCTTGACGACGAAACCTTTTTCACTGGTTCGGCTTAAGAAGCTATCTGGGAGCAGAGAGTCTAAATCTGGGTCTTCCTGTTTAATGATGGCTAAGCTTTTGCCGTCACTAGGTGGACTCCGAACTACCCACAAGAACCTCTGTCCACTTCTCTCCAACCCCATAGCTATTTCTCTCAACTGATCCCTCGAGAAGAGCCCCAAGCTTCCAAAACACAGGAAGACGACACTTCTGCTCGGTTGTGAATCAAGCCAGGCAAGGCACTGAGCCATGGAATCATCACTGGTTTTACCACCACCTCTTCGATCATCAGCTACTATCAACGGTCCAATACAGTAGATTGGCGGCGTGCAATTACTGGGAGCACACAATCCATCTGATATCGCCTTGGTCGCTCTATTCTCGAGTAACTCAAAAGTGTTCACTATAATTCCTGCGGATTCTGGAGACCTGCTAAAGCTTTCTACAAAGTATTGATAAGCTTTATCTTCGCGGTCCAGGACTGGTTTTGGCACGTCAGAAGAATGAATCGGAGGTATTCCAGGGATGTGAAGAAAAGTGTTGAGATCTCTGAAACTTTTTGATGTCTTTTGGTGAAGTATAGGCAGATACAAAAAGAAACAAAGACAACCAGCTGCAGAAGCAAAAAAAAGATAGCCAGGAATGCTAAGTTCATTAGCTACAGATAGTGCAGCCGTACAGAAGAAGTCCATAACAAAGGCGCGAATAGTGTAGCTCTGAGATAAGGACAACAAGGCTTGCTGTACGTTGGGGTTGCTCAGGCGAATAACCTCAAAAGTGAGGGTTTCGTGGTTTGTTGCGGTGGTGGAAGCGAGCGTGATTGTGGGCAGTTGGTGGAATTTGATGGAAGGATAGGCGGCGGACACGGTGGAGATGTAAGGGGCGGTGGTGCCGGCATTGTACGGTGGATCTAAGACCAATATGTGGATAGTGAGAGAGGATTGTTGAGTAACCAAGAGTTTGCCAAGTTCCACCATAGATATCAAGTGACCTATGGCTGGTGTTGGGTAAAGAACTAAAGCCTCGTTCATGCCGGCCATGAAATTATCTGAATCTAAGTGCTTGAAATGTTAGGGAGATGATTAAATAAATACTTTAAGTACTAATTCAGTAGAAGCCCAATTCAGATTGAAATCGATATCTAAGCAAACACCATCTATCTTTCTTCTCAGGTCAATCATTGGTGATAGGAGAATAGTTGTCTAAGATGATAAGGTTAGGACAAGCGACGAAACCTCTGGAAAAACACAGATACGACAATTATGATTCAATTTTTTAAGAAATAATGTTATTTTAATTAATTATTTAAAATAACATTATTTCTTCAAAAATTGAATCATAATTGTCGTTTATTTAAAATAACATTATTTCTTAAAAAATTGAATCATAATTGTCGTATTTGTGTTTTTTATTTAAAATAATATTATTTATTAAAATAGTAATTTTTACCAATATTTTTAAAATTTAAACTGATAAATTTCTGTTTATTAAATTTCAATTAAAAATATTAAATAAAAATTAACCATTTGTATTAATGACTGAATAATTAATTACTTATTTATTTATTTTTAACAATAAAAATTTATAATTAAATTGAATAAATAGGTTCAATTTTTTAAAATATCTAAACACCATATGCAACTTTAACCAATTAAATTTTAGATCGAAAGAATAATATATTTTTATATAATCATCAGGTCTCAAATTGAGCCCAACTGGAATAGCTAACTCAACCTAAGGTCCAGTTTTTCAAGAAAACATCAGACAAATCAAGCCTAAGGCTATATTGCAAACTGGTTGGATCGAGTCGAGTCGAGTCCGATCCTGATTTCATGCTTGTCCTTTTCCACAACTAAGAGATTTGTATAAGAAATATTTAAAAGTATGTATACATCATTAAACTCATCAGATATGTCTATTCGTTAGCAACATGCAACGTTAGATAACAACAACTGAGCACAAACTATAGAAATTAAGAAAGATTTATATATATTATTGTAGATAGGAAGAGTAGCTTGTCCCTTGGATAAAAAGCAGAAAAGGAAAGTGATAAGCAGGCAATAAGAGTTTTAAGAAACCACACTGAGGACACATTGATAAGCAGTCAGGTTTAGTGTCACACAAATGAGCAGCGGTTCTGAACAAACAATTCCAAGGCCAGTACAAAGAAACACAACATTAGCATTCCGAATGTTTCTTAATCAAATATACAAGTAGGAAAGGGCATTTAAAAGGGTACTAAACGTAATTTTTAAGGAAAAAAATTGCACTGTCAAGTTACAAATACAAGTATACAACTAACCACAGCAACAAAAGCTCAGTACTCCCACTTCTTCAGCTCCATGCCATCCGGAGGACTTCCTTCAACCTTCTTAGAACCAACTTCTTTCCAGTTTGTTGACAGCACCGTCCCATTTGACTCGACCTGCAAGTTACGAGCACACAACTTAAGCAATCATCACAAGAATATAGCAAACCGGACTTCTGTCTTATGCTTGCAAAGACATATTTGGAATTTCACACCCGACAAGTATTCGATACAAAGACAGTGAATATCTTACAAAAGATTTGCTCATGGCTCTTCTAGTGTCCTCATCAGCATCATGATATATTCCTTTGAAAAATTTGTTCAAAGCTGCATCACCATCTAGCTTTTCTTCTTTCTCCTGATATTTGGATCAGGACGTTACGTGCTCGGTTAAATTTGATGCAGCAAGATTTTGTAAGAATACACATAAAAGCACGAGAGAGTTAATCCAAAAACAAAAGGATTACCTCCTTCTTCACTTCTGCTTCGAGCTTATCCCAATTTATTCCTTTTGGTTTTGAAGAGGGATAAGTTGGCCTATGAGATCCTGTTCCTGGTTTTGAAGATAGATAAAAGTGACATCACCAGTGTCAGAAGTAATCTTAGCCATCTGTTCATCATACACTGAATTCAAGCTACCTACGAAAAGCTTAAATTGGGATAAACATCTCATACAATGGCATAAGTCCTGAAACCTGAGAAATTCTCGGTGTAACATCAATAACATCGAGAATCAACTAACAGTATCTAGGAGGTATCCACTCTATTATCCAAGATAAAGGATTCACCAATTTCAGCATTCGTTACACATGTTGCTATCTTGGCAAAAGAATTGCAATAATTTAAATCACTGATGCTGGCCTGCTTGCATGTGCATCAAGAGATAAAGAAGGAATAATGAAAATAAAAGAAAAAATGATTCTTCGTAGCAACCGCAGTAAAAGAAGTAGCATCCTATGCGATGAATGAATGACCAAAGAGGCACACAAGATATGATCAAACAGTTTAGTGAACAGATATGACATTAACCTCTTCACGTACCAGAGGTAACAATAGCCCTTTGTAGAACAACCGGTTCCTTGCTGTATTCAAGAGAGGTCCAGTGTATTGGTTCCGCTTTTGCCAGGTGGATTTCAATCTTCGTAGACAAAACATCGAACTTGCAATTCGCAGGTACTACCTGCTAGCCATGTATGGTCATCAAGAATAAATTGCAATAATCAGGGCCTTCAGTGTGACACAGGTGGTAATCAGTTCAACAAAGCCATGAATGGTGGCATGAGTACTAAGAAGTGATGTCCTAAAGTTCTAAGAAAAGCTGATTGGGATTGGCATATTCCTTGCATATAATGGAACTCCATATGTTAAGTCGGTAGATAGGCTTCCCATTAGGAAGCCATTTATACCTTTCGTTCCTTATTGGAGGCATGAGTACTAAGAAGTAATGTCCTAAAGTTCTCAGAAAAGCTGATTGGGATTGGCATATTCCTTGCATATAATGGAACTCCATATGTTAAGTCGGTAGATAGGCTTCCCATGAGGAAGCCATTTATACCTTTCGTTCCTTATTGGACCTGTAAGGCCAATAAGGTGTTCCAGCAAGGGTGAATCAAGCCAATGCCAACAGGAAAATGCCAAGTATTTAACTGCATATACTGTTTACACACATAACTGGTTTAAAGCAACAAATTTAATGCAAAACCTTCCCAAATAAACGGGGTTGAAAATGGTACTCCTCTTGACCAGGAACATTGATGTTAACACTTAACTGCAAAAGAAAAGGTAAAGATGTTTAATCCATATGCGCATATCCAGGAAACAAATAATTACAGGTATTCAGTTGATGCACATACTATCTGTTCACCATAGTCCACAGAAACACAACTTGGCGATATGCCTTTTGCAAATATGCTCACAACCACCACTTCTGGTTTCTGGTAGAATTCATGCCTGCAAAACCCGCCAGATCAATTACGTATTTAAGTTGAAAATACTGAAAAGAAAGTAAAGAAAGCCACAAACCTGTACTTTGGCTTGGCAGGTGGTACAACTGATGCTTGACTTGATAGGTCACTCACAGGCTGAGGATCTGGCAAGGAAGCAGTATTTGTTGGGACTTCTGGTGTCTGTTTTGACAGATGACTGGCCTCCTCTGAATGCACATGCCAAATCTTATTCGTCATATACAATTTACTAAACCATTTGCAACTTTAAACCCCAAAAGCCAGTGCCAGGAAAAGATTAAGGTAAGAGATGATTTCATACCAGCAATGAGCTCGTTGCACTCTTTGATCAAACTAATGAATCTTGAATCTCCTGGTGCCAAAGAAGCACCAGTCTCTAAAGCAGCCTTAGCAGTCTCATACTCCTCAAGCTTCAGGCATGCAATGCTGCAACAGAAACAATGACACCCACAAAACCACAAATGCATAATTGCATAAAACGAATTTCAAGTAAAACTGGCTTCAAGGGTAGGCAACACCTTAAACAAGTAAATAGAACCGACTAATTAAGCAACCTAAGCAAAGAAAACCAGGTCTGGTACAGAAGCCTGTGCCTTGGCAGTCATATCTCAACATATAGCCCGTAAACAATGAAGAATTCTTGCTATCGATTGTAGTCTATGTTGCCATCATAGTGGCTAATACAGAAGCATCCATCAACATGCACTTCACCATAGCATTAAGATGCATAAATGGCAATGATAATTTACACGAATTATCCAGGGTTCAATGCAAACACACAAAACAAACTACAAAGAGGCAACAAATTGTAAAGTACATTTCTCATTGATATGATGGCCCAAAAGCCCCAAGACCATGATTTAGTGAAAAGCAAAAGGAATATATTAAATGAACAAAGACTATAAATCAGACTGCGACAATCCCATAAAAAGAACAAGCTAAGATCAAAACATTTCAGAGCTATTGTAACTCGACCAGAAAAACATCAACAGTTAAACTATGGTGCTAACCAGTAATTTACAACCAGCTCAACTAAGTGTCTATCTCCGTGTATGTCTGTGAGAAAGTATCAAAGAAGATATATTTGCTAAACCAATTATATAAATTACAAAAGTATACTAACCCCTTTCGAAAGTATGCTCTCGTCGTTGAACGGTCCAACTCTATAGCCCTGTTCGCATCAGCAACAGCCTCTGAAAATCAAAGGAATAACCAAGAAACAATGTTTACACCATCTCAATCATTGCACGGACTAGCATAAACACTTCCCCTTTCTTACTCTGTTTGATACATACTCATGAGACCACTGTATTCAGTTAATTCTCAATTAACACTACCAAATAAAACAAAAAGACAAACATTTCCAATTTCGTTTCCTTCTACCAATAACCATTAGAAGTTGAGAACTAACTCGATGGCCTAGCATTCCTTTACAGCATAAGAGTAGATAGAGGACTACCTGTGAGATTGTTGAGCTTGATGTTGGCCTGAGCTCGGTCAGCGAAGAGCTCGGCGTTGTTAGGGTTTATGTTGATGGCCTGAGAATAGAGATCGACGGCGAGCTCGAAGTGGTCGTCGATGAACGCCTCTTTCGCCTTGGTTACGAGATCGGAGGCCATTGGATGAGCCCGAAGAGTCTGGAGAAGTGTCCAAGAGGAGTTGAGAAAATTTGGCAGAGACGGATTAGAATGGGAACGACTAAAACAGAAGTCTTTTATTATTTAATTTTTCTTAAAATTGTAAATGTTTATGAAGTGACCAGTACGCCGACAGGGAAGGAGGAAGGTTCTAGATTTGTATCCAATGTCCAGAGGAATGTTTGGGGGAACGCTTAATCACATCTTAATATTTTTAAAAATATTTTTAAAAAAAATTCAAAAGCTCGTGTAATTTGATAAGAAGCTTTCATGAGTTAAATGAGATCGCGAGTTCGAATCTTTCTTATATATGCAGAAGTTTAAAATTTGGGTCAGAGCTTTGCCTCCCGTAAGGGACTTACCCGACTCGAGCGAAGATTCGTCTAAATGTGGATGACTTAAAGGTATCTTCCTATAGCTAAGACCCTCCTAAAACACCTAGTAGATAATTAAAAAAAATATTTAAATAAATTATTAGTTAAATTAAACAAATACTATTTATATAACAATTCAACCCTTATTTTTTAAACTCAAATTAAATTAAATAAATTTGATTCAAACTAATTGTTATTACAATTATTTTAAATTATTAATTTAAATTTAAATTATCTAAGTTTTAAAATAGTTTATTAATTTAATAATTACATTAAATTATTAAAGGTTTTTTTCATTTCGAGATCGAAGGGCGTAAGAGTAATTTCACTTGCTCTTTCCTGTTTTGCCTATTATGTAGTTTGGTCGTCTATTATTGGACAGGGTGAGTCCAAGGAAAGAGACGATGACGTGGACAACGGCCACCGTTGGGAGGATAGTAGGCAGAACGGAACTACACCGTTTCGAGGACGCCTGTGCGCGGGTTATCACGTTATGCAACTCCGGCCTGTCGGGAGAAGGTGTCTGCGTCCACAGTGCCGTGACCAAACTGGGTCTTGCAGATCACATGTACTTGAACAACAACTTGCTCTCTCTATATGCCAAATGCTTTGGCTTGGAGCTTGCACGCCAGTTCTTCGACGAAATGCCATATAAGGATGTCGTGTCGTGGACGGGCATGGTCTCTGCTTACGTTCACAACGCAAGACACGAGGACGCACTTGGGTGCTTCGAGTCAATGGTGATGTCGGGTCAGTGTCCGAATGAGTTCACTTTCTCCAGCATTTTACGTTCTTGTTCTGCTCTAGGAGAGGTTAGTTATGGAAAGCGCATTCATGGTTCTATAGTGAAACGTGGGCTTGAGAGTAACCAAGTGTTGGGTAGTGCGTTGATTGAGTTGTACTCCAAATTTGGTTCTTGTGAGGAGGCGTCTGAGCTTTTTGGGTATGTCGAAAATGGCGATACGGTTTCACGGACAACGATGATTTCGTCTGTAGTTGAAGCTGGGGATTGGAGGCAAGCTTTGCGGTTTTATATGGATATGATCACAGATGGGGTTTCACCAAATAGGTTCACTTTTACTAAACTTCTTACAGTATCTGGTTTCCTTGGCTTGATCTGCATCAGATTGATTCATGCCCACATGATTAAATTAGGGATTGAGCTCAATTTGGTATTGAAGACTGCTCTTGTAAATGCGTATTCAATATGTAAAAGTATAGAAGATGCATTAAGGGTCTTCGACCTTACTCCTGAACATGACGTCTTCTTATGGACTGCTATAATCTCAGGATTCGCTCAGAACTCAATGTTCAAGGAAGCTGTTGAGGCATTTCAGGAGATGGAGATATTGGGAATCTTGCCGAATAACTTTACGTATTCGTGTATACTTAACGCTTCTGCATCGATGCAATCACTCGATTTGGGACGACAGATTAACTCCAGGGTGATCAAAGCTGGTTTGGAGGATGATCTGTCTGTAGGCAATTCAATTCTTGATATGTATATGAGATGTTCTCCAACTGTAGAAGATGGATTGAGAGTGTTTAGAGGGATGGAGTCACCTAATGTCATCTCCTGGACATCTTTGATTGCTGGTTTTGCAGATCATGGTCTTCGTCAAGATTCCCTGAAGTTGTTCATGGACATGAGACATGTTGGAGTTCATCCAAATTCTTTTACACTCTCCACCATCCTCAGGGCCTGCAGTATCATCAAATCTGCTAGTGAGACACTGAAGCTACATGGATATATAATCAAAAGAAAGGCAGATAGTCATATTATTGTCAATAATGCCCTTGTAGATGCTTATTCTGGATCAGGTAGAATAGATGATGCATGGCTTGTGATTAGAAATATGAAGCAAAGAGATGCAATCACATATACAAGTTTGGCCACAAGACTCAATCAAATGGGACGTCGTAAAGAAGCTCTAAGTATAATTCATTACATGTTGAAATGTGATGTGAAGATGGATGGGTTTAGCCTGGCCAGCTTCCTTTCTGCATCAGTTGGTTTGGAAACAACAGAAGCTGGAAAGCAACTCCATTGTCATTCTGTCAAATCTGGCTTAGGCAATCATGTGTCAGTATCAAATAGCTTAGTTGACTTTTACGGTAAATATGGACTTGTAAACGATGCTCGCAGAGCATTTGCCGAAATAATTAAGCCGGATGTTGTATCGTGGAATTCTTTAATGTCAGGATTAGCGTTGAATGGGCATATATCCTCTGCTCTATCTGCTTTTGAGGATATGAGGTTGGCTGGAGTCAAACCTGATTCTGTCACCTTCTTGTTAGTGCTTTTAACTTGCAGTCGTGGTGGTTTAACAGACATGGGTCTGACGTACTTCCACTCTATGAGAGAAATTCAGGGTCTAGAACCACAAATGGATCACTATGTTTGTTTAGTTGATCTCCTTGGCCGAGTTGGCCGGCTAGAGGAGGCCATGGAAGTGCTAGAAACTATGCCCTTCATGCCAGATGTGTCCATATACAAAACTTTGCTAGTCTCCTGCAAGGTTCATGGGAATGTTCCTCTAGGGGAAGATATGGCAAGACGGGGCCTTGAGATCGATCCAACAGATCCTGCATTCTATTTACTGCTAGCAGACTTGTATCATGATTCTGGCCGAGCCGATTTGGGTAAAGAAACTCGCAGGTTAATGAGGTTGAAGAAGCAGATATGTTGAAGTTGGAGAAAATTACAAAACATTGCCTGTAAATCACACTCTGCAGAAGAATCGCCAGGTAAAGGAGCTGCAAAACTCATCCTTGACCTCCAAATGCTGCTTTGCATTTGGAACAACATCAGATTATGCAAGAGAATGGATTGAACATTGGAACTGGCAAGCATCTGGAATGACCATTGAGATGCAGGGATACGTCATTTAATCGGATCACCGAATATTTTACGGTGCTGTAGGATTGAGGAAGTTTTAGCCCCTCGCACATTTGAAGAGGCTATCACCAAGGTAGAATGTGGTGAAATGCTTGTTTATTGCAAAGCCAACATCTACCAACAAATTTTGTTTTGATGAACTCCAGTCATCTATTGACATATATGATTGATGCTCTAGGTTTCGAATATCATGCCAAGAAGATGATACTGTGCTTTGAAACAGCAAACTTCATGTAACCATTGAAATTGAGATTATTAAATGAAAAAGTTCATGTCTCACAAGTCGATTCAATCCAGTGAACAGGAAGTACAAGATGTCAAAAGGAAGGACTAAGAACAGGGAGCCTAATTCAACTCCAGACCAAGAGTGCCTCAAAATAGTATTACAAATCAGACTCCTTTGGCTGACCAGAAGAGACTGCAGGTGCTTCCTTCTGAGGGCGTGATTGTGCAGCCTCAAGCGTCTTGTAAAACTCTTCCGGGAGTGGACCAGGTCGATGAAGAGGAACATGCTTAGGAACTGGAGAATTGTCTTCTACAACTTCACACTCATAGTCATCGGGAACACCCCAAGGATCCCACTCTGTTATTTGATAAACGAACCGTCAGAAACATTGTAGATACAGCAACATAACATAAGGTCTAATATGGCAAAATTACATAAGATTTTTGTCATTAAGCCAAACTCTCTGCCATGTTCATTCAAGGTTTGCACATTGTTGTTTAAGAAATGAAAAGGAAACAGACAAGTGACCTGGGCAAAACTTAGATACAAATTCAGATATAGCACATCTCCTCAACAAGAAAGCTCAGTAGCCAAAAATCAAAGGTTATTTCCATCAGTGTACATATTGGATAAGCAATGAAACTGAAAATGATTAAAGCACCTAAACTACAAGAGAAACAAGACTCTCTAAACCATACAAGGCAAGGCCATGCAAAGGGTGCGGTTAAGATATGCTAGATTCTGCCAAATAGACAAATGAAACCTACAATGCACATACCAATGTCACTAAACAACCCGACTTTTCGTAAATGTCAATCCATAAGCTCCACAAAACCATATATCAGCTAATAACATATGACCATAGTGCATCATTCAACTGAGAAGACCAGACATCAAGCACCATTCCACATTATGCCGGTCATATACTCTTGACGCTACAAGCCTCCCAAAGAAACCATCTCATATGATATTAGATCTAAGAATTATAGTGATTCCCACCTAAAAGCGTGCAAATTCTTCCTGTAACTAATCAATCAAAAACAGTTGCAAGAACTAATAAGAATCAAAGACATCAGTTCCTTCCTCCATATGACCTAAAACGAAATTGGATCACGAGCAAATGCATTACCAAAACACCATAAGAAATGAATCAACCCGCATTGACTAATCAATACTTGACTTTTTCTCTGAGTACATAAGCACTTCAAAAAGAGGAAACAAGTAGACTTGGAAACGTAAACGGACCAATCATTTTCTCGATGAGCTTGAGCTCGTCCTGAGCCTCTTCGATGAGCTCCTCGACCTGCCCGCAACCCAATTTCTTCTCGATCATCTCCCAATCTTCTTCCTCCCGGCACACTTTAAGCCTCTGCCTCGTGAAACTCTCCACCGCCTTCCGGTACCCTTCGTCCTCCGGCACGGCCTGAATCTCCTTTAGGGTTTTGGTATACAGATTGATCAACACTTCCCTCGCGTTCGGGACCACATCCAGCCCGACAATCCCTGTCGTCTGTTTCACCTTGGCCATCAACGGCCGTGCGATCGCCCGCAGGAACATTGCTATATTTCTGCCTCTGCTGCTCCTGATCACCACCCCTCGATCACGCTCTCTTACCTTCTTCACTGATACAAAAGGAACGAAACGGCAAGGCGAAGTTGAGCTTTTCTCGCCTGGATATCTGATCTAAGCATTGGACTTAGGCCCAGTGGATACTCGATGTGACCATAGCAATGGAAGTATAGGGTTGTTTCAAGACTGTAGTAGTAATATAGTAATAGTATAGGGTTGTTTCAAGGAATTGTGAATGAATAGGTTTCAAGCATTTAGCAATAGTAATAGGCTCGGTCTAATTGGAGCATTGATTTTTTATTATCTTAATTTTTTCTTTTAATATTTAAGAAAATGACAAAATTAGTATTTTAATTATTTTTTTCAAATCGATTTTAAATCTCACTAAGTGCCTATTTGGATAGGTTTTTGGGAGATTAATAAGCACTTTTCTTCACCATAAAAGCTTTTTTAAAGAAAAATGAGTATTTAGTTGTAAAAAAAATTAATATATATGACTTTTTTGGCAGGTAAAATACAATCTTTTAAAAGGCTCAAATTTGAATCTTTTCAAAAAGCCTCTCAAATGAATTTTTATCAATTAATGAATTTATTTTTTAATTCTTTTTACTCTTATGTTTTACATATAATTCTTGCAATACTCACAAATTTATTTTCACGTTTACTTAACTTGATATTTATTTTAGGATTTCTATAATATTATTTAGCTTTTTTATATGTTTTAATATTTATTTTTATATTAGTTTTACTTATGTTATAATGCATATAAAAGATTTGGTTAGATATATTTTTATTTATGTTTCATATAGATTAAAATTATATAATAATTAATATATTGTGCTTTGCATATTATTTAATATACTTTAAATAATATTTATATGCATAAATAAATTTTATTATAAAATAAATAGAGCTAAAATTAAATGTGTTTTTATTTTTATATTGTCAAACAGTCTACTTTGTGAAACTCTTTCAAAACAAATTTTTTAAAATGACAGTCAAACAGTCAACTAACTTATTTCAAAAGTTATTCTCATAAAATATCTACACATAAAAACTCTACTGACAAAAATTTTACTAGTATAAGTCCAACCAAACAGAGGCTAAACCCTCTCCCGTGTCCAATCTCAATACAAAATACGATCAATTTGTCATATTTATATGTATTGTTGTTGTTGTTGTTATTATTATGATTACTGCGTGGGTCATTTAAAAATAGTTTCTTTATTAATTAGAATAAGGTTGCATATTATTGGATCTCTCAAAATTTTACGTTTTAACTAAATTCTTACTGGCATATTGTTGTTGTTATATTTGTAAAATATGATAAAAGTATGTTGGCCATATTTAAATTAAATTATTAATTTAACAAATAATTTATTTAAAATACGTTATTTACAAATTATTACATATTCTCTGTTTTGAAAAAGTTGAACGTACAATTAATTGGTTACCAAACACATAGGATACTATGGCAATCATTGTTGGTTTCAAACAGGAAATTGACAAAGATAAGATTGCTACACAATAATAGAAAGCCTAGACGGACCATACCTTTAGATAAGTGCAGCTTCCCTTTTCTCACATGGAAAGTGATTTTTCAATCAAATTTTGGAGGTTGAAAGCATCATTAAATTTTAAATAATCATCATGGTTATTTATTTATGTTATGATGACTCTTTTTTTTAATTATTGCTATTTTATTTTTCATCCAAACTAAAAGCAGGTAATTAAAACTACCTTTGTCTTTTTCAGTTGACTTCACTCCTAAGCATCACATATTAAATCATATTTCTTTTCAGTAACAATAATAATAATTCTGGAAAAATGTCGCTAAAACGTAAGGTCTGTAAAAGATATAATAGTATGTAGTTTTACTCTTGACTAATAAAGAGGATTGTGGCATGTTTCTTCAATTTTTATATTAATTGTCACTATAACTAATTTCCTAAGGCTATGTTTAATTGGGGTTTTTTACGAAATATAATATTATTTCATCGTTTAGGACGAGGGTTTATAATAAAATAGAATAGAATGGGATGAGATGAGATGGAAGAAAATGATTTCATATTACATCTCATTTTATCGTAAACAGTAAAAAATTAAAAAAAAACTTATGAATTGACAGTTTAGGATAAAATGTAAAATGATAAATAATTCTACACTATATTACATTATAAACCCTTCATCTAAACAACATTTTGACTGTATTACATTATGAACCATTTCATCCCTTAAAATAACAATTTTCTAATATTACATATATTTACATTTTATTTCATTAAAAACTTTACATCCAAATAAACAATGCTTGAAATTTAAAAAGGATTTGTCTTAATATGTAACGAAAGATGATTTTCATACCATCCAAATTATTTTCTTTTTTATTAAAAAATGAACACAATCCACATTTGACCATTTTTGTAAAAAAAAATATCGGTTAGTCAAGTGTTAATTTAAAATCATTATTTTAGTGTTGAAAAAGATAAAATTGGAAGTTTCACTTCTCTCTAAATAGTATTTGATGTAAATAATTTTTTGTTAACATATACATATGGGTTACTCCAACAAGATTCGGAAATGCAAATTCAGCATATGCATTATGAAGGAAACCAGTATGCAGATAACCTGGCCATTCTAGCAGTCCTAGCCAGCCCAAGAATGCATTTTCTTTAGGAGCCTTCAATATCAGTTATGGAACTCATTCACCGGGACAAGCAAGGAGTATTGTACTGCGAAGCAATGCCGCTAGCTAGCTAGATTTTTTTTGGGTTTTGAGTTTTTTTCTCTATAAAAAAAAATACTCAATTGAGTACTAAATTAACTTAAATTATTATGATTAAATTAATAAAATTCACATCATATTCAAGAGAGCTCATTTTTATAACTTCTTTGGTATTTTTTTAAAAAGTCAATTTTTTAATCTCTTGTTCGGAAAAACAATTTCAAACCTTTTTTTTGTCTAAATGATATTATTTTTATTAATTAAATTAAGGCGTCATTATTTTAATTTTAATTCGAGTTAATAAATTCGAAATTAGATTATATTTCATAAGGGAATAAACAAAAGTTGGAAACCAAAAAGGGATCATTGAAGCGTGTAGAAGAAGAGAAGAAGACTCTGATTTTCTCTTCTCTGTGTCTCTTCCTTTTGATTTTGTTCAGTTTCTACATATGTCTGAGTCTCCGGATAGAGAAAAAGGAGAAGTTTACATGAAGGCCTTAGTTTCTACCTCTCTCTGTAACCTATAAAAAGTAACTTGACAAAAAAAGGGAATAAAGTGAAAATTGAACCTAAGCTACTTATTTCCTATAGAATTAACAGCCGCCGTCTGCGGTGCTTTTCAAGTCGGGCCGGATTTACCAGCACTACCATTACCGTCTTCATGACCTGAACTTCCAATAAGCTCCTGCAACTCTTTGATTAGATCTTCATTAAGGGTCATGTTTGGTATCAGAATATCGCCGTGATCATCACCATCATGATCGTCGTCGTTATCAGTGTCCATGTTATGATCTTTAACCTCTGTTGTGTTGATGTTCTCGTTTGTTGTTGCTTCGTGGTCCACGGAAGCTGATAGTGGGGTTGTTGGAGATAGACTTGTCGACGGAGATGAGCACACGGCCTTTTTATCAGAAGTTGGTGCCTCGGATTCTTTGTCTAAAGGCTTTTGAGGTGTGGGAAATTTGTTCCTTGTACTTCCGGCGAGAGAATTCCGGTGAGTTGGTCGAGGGTGGGTGTGATCGCCGGTGTAGCTGACGATGAATATATTTGGTTCGTTGTTGCTCTTCTCGACTTGCTTCCTCGCTCCACACCCTTTTGAGCTACTACATCTATAATAATTCCTGTATAAAAAAAAAAGTTCAGACATTAAAACATTGAGCTTCCATGGAAGGTGAAAGCAAAATCAAGAGAAAAAAAAATGAAATAATAAAGACCCTGACCTTGGATATGGAGACCCTTTTATGGGTTTCTGACCGTACTTACGCCATGCCCACACATCATTAGAGAGTTTATCTGCTGGTACACGCTCTACGACCCTCTTCTGATGACTCTTCCTACCAAGAAACAACGAAAAGTTGCAGACTTCAACCACAAGTTTCACGAGATATGAACAGATTAAACCTCGAAAATTCGCTTACTTTTTCCTCGATCTGGTGGCCTGAGCTTGGACGGTCCTCAAAGAGAGGACGTTACTGTTACTTCCACTCTTCAGAGACCCACCTTGTTGGTGCACCTGATTTGGTGAAGACTGTACGAACCTTGGACTAACTGAGATGCTACAGGTGGGCAATTGCTGCAATTGATTGGAACCACTAAATCCTCCACGATCAGGACCGAACGAGCTCGGGACATTGACGTTATGCAGAAAGGGTTTGTAAGAATCTTGAAGTTCCTGCAAACCATTGCTTCTACTTCGGTGTACAGGATTCGAGGATGAAAAAGGGTCATCCGCTTCGTTGTCATCGAAACTCAAGACAGCTAAACGATCCAAAGGGTTCCGAAATCCGCCATTTTTGGTCGTACTTTCGGCGTCATTCGAAGTTGCTGTTGTGCTACAAGTGGAAGCTCTTTTGATGACGGAGCAACTTCTAACTATGGCGGACAGATCCCAGTCATCATCTTCTGCCATTGAAGCAGCTCAATCTACCTAGAAATTACCACCAATAAACAAAACAAGCATCAATCTCTGACTCTGAGCGGGTGTTCAGGCAATGGGTAAGAGAAGAAGGGAAATGAAAGGACGGCGCTGACTTTGGAGGTATAAAAAGCAGATTAAGAGGAAAGAGAGAGACTGGAAGGAAATGATGGTGGAGCACACTCTCTGACTTTGGTAATTGTTAATTATTTATACAATTGAGAAAAAATAAAATAAAATAAAAAGATACGTGGGAAAAGAAAAAAAGAAAAAAAGACACAACGTATGCTTTTTCTCTGACTTTGGGAAAATGTCAAAGAGGGACCCCAAGAGACAGGAAGTGGCAGTGTAAGGAAGATGTTCCTTTGCCCAAAACATCCCCCACTCGCTTTAACTGTGTCGTGTCTGTACGCGACACGTGATTTGCTGTCCTTTCTAGTGTTAATATAAAAAAATATTAATTTCACTCAATGTCCGAAAATTTTTTGACGGATGTAGCCAAGTGGTTCAAGACAGTGATTGTGAATCCACGATGCGCAGATTTAATTCCTATCATTCGCTTGTAAGAAAATAAAATTAACCACGTTATTAAAATTTCTTTTTTCACCTTTATGTTGAGTTTATTTATTTTTCTATATTACAGTCAATTTCTCTTTTTTTTGAAAAGATAAAAAAATAAATTCTATTTTCTCTTCTATTTATTACGGCAAATAATTAAATTATTACTATATTTATTCATTTTTCTACTTCTTTTTTCAAGTACAGAATAACTCCAAATGATTGCAGATTTTTTTACCAATTGGGACCTTATAAACAAAACGATATCGTTCATTTTACTTAAAAAAATTAAGTCTATAATCGGTCTGGGCCTGATTTGACCCATAAATTGATTCATTAAAAATACCTAAATTTAGGCTCATGAATCAGCCTATTGATATACTTAAATTTGAACTCTAATGAGTTTAAGTAAATCTAAAACTAGCTACGATCCCATTTTGTTATATATATTATTTTCATTTTATATTTGAAACTCAAAATAAAAAAAAGTTTGAAATTTAATTTGAAATTTGATCTATTCAAATTGAATATGTTAATTTTGGACCAACTTGACTTAACTCGTAGTTGACAAAAATTTTTTAACTCAAATACGACTTGAATATCGTTTGAATTTGAAATATTATATCTAAGTTTGAATTAGATCGAACTTCAAACAATTTGAATTTTAATCAAACTTGAAATGTTCAAATTGAGCTTAAGTTCGATTAATTTTAATATATTCAAAATTAATTATTTATTTATAAACAAAATAATATTTTTAATATGTTAAAAGAAGTTAATATGATCTAATCAAGAGAAAAGTTTAATTTATATAAAACTTAAAATTAAAAAACTTAAATTTTAACTAAATATATTAATTTTAATTCGATCAAACTAACTTATACCCTTTTATTGTCCGTACTCGAGTCGACCTTTTATTTGTCCGTACTCGAGTCGCCATTAATGGAATTATATAATTCAAGCATCAAAATTTTGAATTAGTCGTTCTACTAATTGATAGTTGCATGTACGAATATATAATACTTGCCTACTTGGACGTTCACGTGACGAAAGACTCGTACTTGCGTTCATATGGAGGTGCTCTTCACGGCGTCTCTTACAAGTTACAACTGGAGACGAATTCCAATGTAGAGCGTGATACGACCACATGGCGTGAGAGTGGGGCTATGTGTATAATCACTTCGTAGCCGGAATAAAAAAGCGTGGATAAGGCTAAGAATAAGGACAATCAGCTGGTTAACCCCACTCTCTTAGTAGGATGGTGCACAACACCCAACTTTGAATAGACTAGATTCCTTCAATTACTCCTTCCAGGAACTTGTTTGGTTGAAGAGTCGGTAATGAAACATGATAGAATATAACACATTTTTATTATCTGGTTGAAAGTTTTATAATAAAATGAAATAAATTGAAATAAAAGTGAAAAATTTTATATTATGTTTCATTTTATCATAAATAGTGAAAATAAGAAACCTTCAATTTGGGAGTTTATGATAAAACGTAAAGTAAAAAATACATACTACCTAATATACCTTCAATATTTTTTAAATATCAATTACTTCTTCTAATCCTAAACCTTTTTTAATATCAATTACTTCTTCTAATCCTAAACCTCTTTTCCCTTAGGCTCATTTATTACTGTCCACAAAAATTGTATATAATTAATAACATTTTATATTATTTCTCGTTATCCTGATAATAATATTTTTATATTATTAATTATAAATTGTATATAATTAATAATAAAATAAAAAATTTTAATAAAATGTTATTAATTAAAAATAGAAAATAAATAAAAATTATTCTTTAATTGTTTGTATATATTTCTATATAAAAATATAAATAAATTATTTTTAAATATAAATCAAATATTATAGAATAAAATAAAATATTAGTTACTAAATTAAAATTTATTAAATAATAAATAATAATATTTAAATATAATTAATAATAAAATAATAAAACTTTTATTATTTTAAAATACAAAATATAAAAAATTTTATTTGTCACAGTTATGATTTGAATCGTGACTTTTTAATTGGACATGATTTATGTTTTAAAATCATAACGTTAAATCTCTTGTAACAACCATTTTAATATTAGGGGTATAATAGTCATTTATTATATATTACGTTCAATTTCATCTATCTTCTAAACAATATTGCACTACATTACATTATGAACCCTTCCATCCTTCCCAAACAACTTTTCACTATATTACATTCCATTCTATTATAAATCGTTCCATTATGTTTGATTCCATTTCGTTAATTAACATTCAACCAAACAGGTCCAAAAGGGTGAGAATACAGTTAGGTTCGAGTTTTAATTTAAATTTTGGTTAAATTTTTACACACAATTAAAATTTTAAAACTTATTCTTGTTACTAATTTTAAAAATGTTTAATTTAGTAATTAATATTTAAATATTTGTACAATTAAAATTAAAATTTTGTCTTTATTAATTATTAATACTGTCTATTAAATAAACATATATTTGATGCTTTGATACTTTATAATATTAAAAAATCAATAAATATAAATTTTAGATTTAAGTTATGCAAGTTTTAAATATTAACAAATAAGTTGAAAATTTTAAAAATTCATTAAATTGAAAAAAATAAGACATCAGTATTTTAAATTTATTATCCCATTGAATTTTAGAAATTTTCAAATGAAATATATATAGATATTTTGAACTAAAAAAATCTCAATTTAAATCGATTTTTTAAAATTTTGTTAATTACTTTCAATTAAAGTTTGAGTTGAAATTTTCCTAGTTCTTGTTCGAAGCCTACTTTAAAACGAGATTAGTTCTTCTGTACCCATAATCTTATACTAATCATATTTTATATGATCTCATTCACATAAATATGTGAGATCAAAAAAAGGTATGGATTGGATCGTATAAAACATAATTAGTACAAAGTTATGGGTACATAATGTTTGATCTCCTTTAAAACACACTATGTATAAAGTCTTGTGTGTTAAATATATCATATTCAATTCACTATTTTATGAGTGACTAGTTCACGTCAAGTTTGTACACGTATCCGTGGAGAGGCTTTGGAGACTATACTTGTTAATGATTTAAGTATGCCACAACTTGCATACTTTGACCTTATTGCCTTACCTTATATTAATATACATATTTTGCAGCCAAGTTCGATCTAAGTTGACTAGTTCGTTATGGGTATTGTAAATTAAGAGAATGTAAAAGTCTAATAAAAATCAAGCTCGTATCATCACGTATTGCGAAATACCAAACTCACCACATTAACGTTAGGGTTAATAATTACGAAAATATTCAAACATTACTTAATTTTTTAATGCTACTCCAACAACAATAACAATAGAAATATTGCTAAGATGCGGGTCTATGATGGTCCATCCAATAATACACAACTTTATTCTTAATTAGTAGAGAAATTGATTCTAAATACTAGTCCAAATTTTAAAAGATATCATTAAAATATTACATGAACTTGTGAGTTTTGTTCTTTCTTTACTCTTAATATAGCCCCTTATTACCTGCTTCGAATCAATCTATTTCATTCAATGATTATGCTTGTCTGCTATTTATTTAGAATTCCTTCTAATCGTTAGTAATAGTATTATAAATATTTTTATTACTATTATTTGTATTTCTTTTTTTTTTTTGCATATTGACTATTACTTATTTCATAGTTTATTTAGTAACTTTATATATATATATACATTTTTTACTCTTTATATTTTTTGTCACATCTGCATGTGGATCTACCAGAAATAGCCTTTCTACTATGTAGACGTAAGGCTGCGTATTATCAGATCTTTCAAAACCTTACTTTATTGCGAGATTTTAGACTGGAAGTGATGATGATGACAATGATAAGACTAATATTTAGTTATCTGTTAATGTAAATGACATAATGAGCTATATCAAATTAGTATTTTATTATGTGACTATTACATACTATATTTATGTCACATATAAATTTTATTTCTTAATAAATTTAAAATATAAAAATCTTAAAATGATTATGAAAGTATGTATAATTATTTTGGATTTTTTATATATTTAATTATTAAGTAATAAAATTAATATGTGACACAAATATAATATGTTTAAGTTAAGTAGTAAAAATACAATACTTACTTAACAGAGAAATTAATGTCGAGTTACTTTTACAAAAAATTAAATATTGAAATATTTTAATTTTACTTTTTAAAATTTGATCAAATATTACAAAATTGAATAAAATTTATTTTGAGAATAATTATCAATTAAATACATCAAAACTATAATAAATTTAAAAATGATATTTTTGAAATTCAATTTCTGAAAATATGACTGCGAGTGGGAAGTCATCGCCTTTACTTATACGCGCGCGAGTGGTTTCACTTTCATGGGATGCTAATGAGAAGTTGGGCCCACACAGTGCATTATATAATCCTTATCTTCTTAGGAAACCCACTTTCTCTCTATAAAGTAAAAGAAATAAAACAAAAGGTAAAAATGACGTGTCAAATGTGCAGATCAGCGCCAAGCCAACGTAATCTCCCTAGGCTTTCCCACAGTCGAACACGCTGAGGTGGGGATTAGCTAATATTGACCGCACGATCAACTGACATCACCAGTGGATCTAGTGGGGACCACCGTGAAAAGACATCACACATTTGGCAAAGTAATGTTACGCTGTAAGATGCTCCCTCATACACCAATCTTTTAGTGAAGAATCTGGCGCCGTTAAAAATGACTGCATTGTTCACACTGATGCTTTTCTTGTGGAAGCATCTTCGTTCGTGATCGTGCCAGAGGGTTAAATTTTGTTGAATGGTTTAAATCGAACCTAACTTTATTTTTCAAAACAGTTATTAAATTTGTACTGTGATTTATAATATTATATTAAATTATAAGTTTATAACATTTAAAACAATACAAAAATTATTAAAATTAAAATAATACAAAAATTATTAAAATTTTGTCTAACTCTAATAACTAAACATGAATTTAATTTAAATAATATAATTTTTAACAAACGTCGACGTAATTAAGTCTCTAATATTATTTTTGTACTTTATTTAAAATGCAATAGGTGTAGTTATAATATTAATATTTGAATTTAGTTTTCCAACTTATAAAAAATGAGTTGAAAAATATTCAATCAGGGATCACAACGGATTGACCCAGAGGTCTAAATTTAGGTTCAATTTATGAACCAAATCAGGCCCATATCGATATGAGACCTAATTTTTTTAAGCAAAACAATAAAGAGTTAGGTTTCAAGTAAATCTGAACTTAAATAATTCAGGTCCAAATTTAATTAAAAAAAGTTATTTTGTACATTAATTAAAATCTTTATTTTAAAAATTAGCGAAACTAGTCCATGGGTCGATCTGTTGTCATCCTTAATAACCTGACTAAGTTCAATGATAATAAAAATTAATTTGTTCAGTTTTAATTTTAAATTCGAGATTTTGTTTAATAATTTTATTTTAATTTGATTGATTACGAATTATTATGTTAAATTATCTTAAAATTAAAATATGTTTAATCAAGTTAAAACTTGAATTCAATTATCGAATATTCAGACCTGTAAAGATGCTTATAAACAGGCAATCGAACTAGATCCACTCACACTTATACGTTTATGATGTAATAAGATTCTGATGAAAGCTTGATCGATTAGGCAATGATATGTTAAAAATATATATTATTTCGTGACCACTGCAAAAGCAGAAAACTGAATCTTAAATCGAAAGACTCTCTTTGGTTGACCACCTTCTTCGTGCCATGTTGTCATTCGCCGGAAGAAGAAGAAATATTTTAAAAGGAATCGAATCATATAAATAATACTTTTGTAATAAATGTTAAGGGAAGATTGTTATAGACGATCAATCACAATAATTGCGGAAATTTGTCAAAAAAAATAATGCAGAAAATAATCAAATACACAAATTTACGTGGTTTACCAAAATATGGCTACGTTTACTGATGGTTAAGTTTTTTATTCACTGTGAATTGTTTTCTGATAATGTGATAATGCACAAAGTCTAGTATATTTTATCAAGTTCCATATCTCTACAAATATTACATACAATGATAACTTTTGCGCAACTCTCACAAAACGAAAATTTATGTGTACTAAAATACGTTATGTTTGTCATGTTTAGAACAACATGTTTTGTTAACATTAGTTAAAATAAAATATATATTTTTCTTCAAAATACATATTTTATTAATATTAATCACTATTAACACTAACTAATTATATGTCACATGATTATTTTATAAAATTTTATTATAATTAAAGCAAACAGAATATATGCTTCTACTTCTAGAAAGCATTTAGGATATTCATATTTGGATGATGTCTTTTTTTTTTTTTTGGGTATCTTCCTATCTTTTTGGTTTTTGTGTGTAGGTTCAAATAATTGGAATGTAGAATGATCATGAGGTGTCACTGCCAAAACAGTAATTAACATGCGGGGAAGTGAGAAAACAAGAGACTATTCATTGTTTATGGGAATAATCAGAAAGAAAAAAAAGAAACTTCATAGAGCAAAAAGGAATTTTTATTTATTTATTTTTATTTTTGGGTGGTGAACAAAGTTAGGTACTTTAAAGGAGGCTCACAATTAAAGATCATCAATTTGGGACCACCACTACCTTCTATGATACAAGCCACTCCTACTTTTTTTTTTTGGGGAGGAATTCCATATATATCAACATCATTTATGTTCTCCTAATAAGAATATATGGATATGATGGAATTAGTGAGTAGGGATGTAAAATTTAGTCCGGCCCAGTATGTCAAATTTGGCCTGATCTGTTTAATTTTGACTCGAGTTGATCGAGTTACGGGCCAATCATAGTCGATCTGATTAGGTCACAGACTGAGCACAGCCTGGATCGTGCCCTGATCGTTATTTCAAAAACGACGATGTCAAATTTGGCTTAGTCCGCTTGATTTTAGCCTGAGTTAATCAGGTCACGGGCCAATCATGGTCAGCCTGATCAGGTCACGGGTTGAGCACAACCTGACTTATGATCAAACTGTTATTTCAAAAACGACGTCATTTTTTTTACATTTTTCTTTAAAAAAATATAGTAGGTCAAGTTAGCCTAGCCCACCTGTAGCCTGTCGGAGCAACTTATCCTTACCTGTCGAGCCATGGACCACCCTAGCCCACGACGTGGCCCCATTCCTATCTGTGAGATACACCCAAGTTAGAGAACGTGGGTTTCATGAACATTATCTTTATTTTTTAATACAATAATTGGTTAAGAAACTAACAGGCAATGTATTAAAAAATGTCTAACTTTTTAAAAATTTTAAAAATAGTGTCAATTATTTAAAAATTTTAAAATGTGGTCAATAAATAAACATCGATGTAGCATTTGGGGAAGACTTCACATCAGTAAATATAACATTTTGAATTAATTTGTACCAATTTTAAAAAGTTAATAACTAATTAAAAACTTTAAAATTTTAATACTAAATTGAAGCAATCATAAAATATTATAGACAATTTAATTTGTTATCTCAGAAATTAACTAAGTTTAAAAATTATTAATGTCGATAATAGACTCGTTAAGTCCAAACTTCTTAAGATCAAATCAAACTTGAATGATTAGACCTGTTAATTTTAGTTCGAATAACTTATTTCTTATGATTAATTATACCCAACAAAAAATTGAACTAGACTTACCCATTTTGAACTTGGTTGGATTCAAACTAATTTCTCATAAACACAAGCCATATACCAAATTCAATTTGTACAAGATCTCTAACACTTAAAGATCACTCCAATAATCACTTGGACTACTCCTAAATTTTGATTGGTCAATAAAAATATATTTTAATACTATAAAGTCGTAACAAGACAGTCGTACTAAAAGGTGCGACTGGATCACCTCATTTAAGCAAGGTGACAACAAGATGTAACCAGTTTGTTCAAGTCTTACAATCCCAATTAGTTCATTAAAGATTTGTGGTGTTAAATTTAACTAATGTCTCTTTTTTTTTTCATAAATGAAAAATGCAATAAATTATATATTACGTCTAAGGGAGTCATTTCTCCTGACAGATCTTCTAAAAAGAGGAGGTGACATCTGATAAATATAGTCTTAAAATAAGTGACTCCTACATTAAAATGACCGGCATAATTTATTAGTCAGTCAGCGGCCTATGAAAATGCCAATACGTTCTAGTGGTTGGAACTCTATTTGTCCCAACACCGTCTGAGTTGACTTGGAAAAGTTTTGCCAAGTTTACCAGTCAAATTTGAGATCCTGCTTGAACATATCTTCACCATTTAATCAGGTGGATAGGACAAAGACATGAAAGGGATGGTATTAAATGATTGTGGTCAGGTCTCGATTTTCTTTCTAGTGTTCGATTTGTGGGTTTGGCAAGCTCGTGAAAGCGGAATGTGATTGATCGAAAAGAGAAGGGGTCAAATGAGGATAGTCATAATGTGGAAGAAGTCCAATTGACACTGATATGTTATGGCAAAAACTAGATTACTCGAAAGATTTAAGAATGGAATTTTCAGGAGACTTTTAACTCAAAATTCGATTTGCGGTGAAGCGACCTACAAGACCCTCTAACTTGGAAGAGAATTATTTACCAAGCCAAAGTGCACTTTAAGCTTCAATATTTGTATCATAATATAACGTTTTAACATTTTCAAAACATACCTTATATTTTTTAAATAAAAAGTAAATCATACTATCACATGACAAGTTTTTTTAGACAATAAGGCCCATTATTACACTTCTTTTTGGTAAAATGGATAAAGACAAGAAAGTCTAATGCATAAAAAAAGCAACAGAGAGAACATTATTTTGTAAATACTAACGAAGCCCTGGCATTGGAGTCTCCCGTATATGCTAATGATGTGACAAAGAGGACCCATATTTCGCTAATAAATCAGCGCACTAATTCCCTTCCCCGAAAGTGTGAAGAAGAGAACAATCTCAATTTCTATCCAGCATGTATCTGACATCATCAATAATAGCTAAATAAGGGCGTGAGTAGAAATAGTTGGTAATTAATATACGAATAACTTTGAGAGAGTGACTCTACAAGAACCCTCCGATAACCATGATCTTATACTAAAGAAACTCCATGAGAAATAGCTTGGAGTTAAGCTAAAAGATTAGTAGCAATCCCAATAGATCCTTGAGAAGCCTACTATTATATATTTTAAATAGTAAATCTAAGTTGTAATATGATGATGAGGTTTTTTTGTTTAAATAGAAAATAATATCATATTAATTTATTGATGTGATATTTAATTGATGAAAATTAATCTTGTTAAATTTGTTATTTACTTATGGTCTGTTTTGAATGTTTTTAAATTGTTAAGGTTTAACTTGAACGTTTCGAAATATTAAAGTCTGAATATTTGAGATTATTAATTTATATTCGAAAAATAACGAATATCAATATAAAAAGAAGTCTTAGTATTTGAGTTTCGAGGTTAGGGATTGGAGAATGGAGATGGCAAAAAAGTCATACTCCAATTTGGTTTGATCTAAATTCAACAAGCTTAGTTCTAGTTGAAAGCCTCTCTTTGGGCTTATATTGATAGAGTTTTTTTTTTCTGTAAAATTTTACGAGAAAAACTTTTATAAGAAATCAGTTGATTATTTAGTTATCATTTAAAACATATTTTTTTGAAATAATTTCATATAGTAAACTGTTTAATAACATAAAAATAAAAGCATTTTTAATTTTAACCATAATTTATTTTGTAATATATGCATATAAATATTATTTAAAATATATTAAACAATATACAAAGCACAATGTATTGATTATTATATAATTTTAACCCGTATGAAACATAAATAAAAATATGTCTAACCAAATCTTTTATATGGATTATAATATTAATAAAACAATATAAAAATAAATATTAAAACATATAAAAAAGTCAAATAATATTATATAAATCTCAAAATAAATATTCAAGTTGAGTAAATAGTTAAATACATAATAAACGAGAAGATAAATTTGTGAGTATTGTGGGAATTATGTGCAAAACATAAGAACAAAAGGGACTAAAAAATAAACTCATTAATTGATTTGAAAAATCTACTCGAAAAAGTCATTTGAGATGCTTTTTTGAGAGACTCAAAATTTGCGCTTATTAAAAAGTCATATTTTGACTGCCAAAAAAGTCATATCTATTAAAAAAATGATTTTTTATTTTACAATCAAACATCCATTTTTCTTAAAAAAGATTTTTGTGATAGAAAAAAAGTACTTATTGACCTCTCAAAAACCTATCCAATTAAGCAGTAAGTTTTATATCATATTCATACTTTTTTTAATTTAATCGGACAAAATCTATACTTGAGTCGGTCTAAACTCAAACAGAATTTCGTGTGGCCTAACCCATTATCATGCTAATTGGGAGAGGGGAGTGGCCACCGCTCACCACTTTGGAGGGTGGAGTGAGTAGTGTATCACACCGAGGAGTTGAAAGGAGAAACCAAACAGGCCGTAGCACCAAAGAACTATTACCATAATCATCGTGTCTCTTACTCTTTTTTTGCTTTTTATCATAATCAGCAGATTTAACTCTTCCACAACTTTTGGCCTTTGTTTGTGTTTGTCCATCATTGCATCACTCTCTATGGCCTTGCCACCACAAATTCTTGGGAACTTTGCCTTTTTACAACGTAAGTGTGACGAAATTAAATAGATTAATGTGAGTGGTTTAGCACTCTTATCTCTTAATTAGAGGTCTCGAGTTCGAGTCATAGGAATGAAAAATTTGTTTGGCCAGCACTTTACCCCTTACGAACTGATCCGATGCGAGCGAGGATTAGTCTAGGAGTGAATGGCTTAAAGACACTTTATCACAGTTGAGATTCTTCTAAAATACCTCGTGAGCTGACAAAAAAAAACGTAAGTGTGACGAACCACAAAGTCCCAGTACAGAAAAAAAGGGAGATTCTCCAACTTACATGATTGATAACTCTCTAAAACACTATGCACTTTAATACATTTTTTACTCTACAACTCTCTCATGTCTCATCAAATCGTCCGTTTTCTACCTTAAAATACAAACCAATGGGAGAAGAAAAAGATAAAGAGGAAAACACTTGCAAGGATCACATGGTAGAATATCAGAAAATCAATGTGTATAACAACAATATGGAAAGGATTTTAAAGACGATAAAAAGGTTCGGGACTGAACTAGTCCGTCATAATTTATTATATTAATAAAACTAATTTCTACAAAAAATAATTTTAAGAATAGTAAAGCAGTTAGAACTTGTGTTGTACTGATTTTAAGTTAATAATCTCGACTCGAATTAATTGAAATTTTTATTGTATTGATTTGAAGTTAATAATCTCGACTCAAATTAATTGAAATTTTTAGTAAAATTTTTGATTTTAAATTAAAATCAAACCTTTATGTGGGTTTTAAGTAAGGCTCAAGTTTAAGGCTTAATTTGGTAAACCGCTTATTAGTTGTTTTTCAATTGATTGACTCATTTTTAGAAAATTGACTATATTAAAAAGTTGTTTTGTTGTTTAGTTATGAGCTGGTTGGGTTGACTGATTCAACCCAATCAGCTGTTTTATAAAAATAAACAACTAAAACAATATGCTGGTTAAATCAACTAATAGAATCAGCTATCAGCTAGCAACTAATAGAATCAGTTAATAGCTAATGCAATCAGTTATTTGTTGAACAAGGCCTAAGTCATTTTTTGAGCTTCAAACTCAAGTTTTAGGTCCTGATCTTGATCAAGAACATAAGCATTTTTTAGGTTCAAAAATGTAATTTTTAATATGAATAAAATGACATGTTTTGTATAATAAATATAATTTTAAATTATCTGAAATCTAATTAAAATTTGACTCGGGTCAAACATTTTAGATTAAGTTAGACTTAAAGTTGGGCCAAATATGGGCCTTGTAGCCCAAAAGATTCAAATTAGTTCTCAGACCCATCAGATTTGACATCCCTAATAAGAATTTAATTTTGTTAAAACTCTTGAAATTTTCGCTTGTTGAGATATAACACAATCGTACGTGGTATCTATTTACGAAATTACGAATATATCCTGTTTAAATATGAGCAGGTGAGTAGTTCTTCAAAACGAAGAGGACAGCAAAATGGTAAATACACCAGTTCATAAACCCTATACTGTAGCTAAGCTGCCTTTTGATTTTGTGGATCTGCCTAATCAAAACCCGACCTCGATAACTGTGCACATCTCTCTCTTGACTCTGTCTATCTTATATTCGCGCCATCGTACGGACAAAAGACATCTCCGAAGCAGGTCCCTATCTCGATCTCGATCTCGATCTCCCTTTTTTTTCCCGGTATTCAAATTTTACTTGAACACTATCGTGTTTCACCTGATTTATTGTTTCATTTTTCGCTTTTTAATTGTTTAAAGGCCTTAATTATCTACTCTCAGGTGGATATCTTTTTTGAATCTTGTACTTGAACTGTTGTTGATGACGTTCATTTCATCTTGATTTTCGTTTGGTTACCCTTTTATGGTTTTTTCCACTGGGTCCTATGGATTTTCGATATGCTCTTAAGTTTTCCATTTGTTGTTCTTGAATTAGGGTTTTTATTTTGGTGCGAATTGCCGCCAAGCATTGTGGATTAATTTTCATTTAGTTTTCTAGAACCCTTTATTTAGCTCAAGTTCACTTGTTTTAATGATTTACATGTTTTCTGATTTTGGCTTTGTAACTGCGTCAATCCTCCATCGGAGCTGCTTATTATCATTTACTGTCCATTTTCGTGATGTTTTATATTCGGGGCTTGACATGGTGGGGATATTGGGGAATAGTTGTTGTTGTCACAGATTTCTTTTGAGCGATGTTGTCATTTAGGGTAAGAATTTTTGATAGATTTTGGACTAGACGATAGAATACTGGATTTAATAGTGCTTTTTCAGTAGCTTCATTTGATTCAAACTTTCAACAGGGTGTGCTTATCAGAGTTTATTTGGTGATCATAGTAACTAACTGGAGGTGGTTGTATCAGTTAGGAGATCATCATGGCTGCTTCTGAAGAAAATAGTGCATTGTTTCCTATCTTCATTTTGACTATTTTGGCACTGCCACTGGTGCCTTATACAATTATGAAACTATGCCGTGCTGCTACGAAGAAGAGTATGAGCATTCACTGCCGGTGCTCTGAATGTTCTCGTTCAGGGAAGTATCGTAAATCTATATTCAAGCGGGTTAGTTCATATTGCCTTACTTTTTCCAACTACGTTAGTTTGTTATTTGTTTTTGTTTGCCTTTTTCTGCGTCTAAATAATTTCTTCTGTTTATTTGGGCAGATTTCTAACTTCTCTACGTGTAGCAACTTAACATTGATATTTCTTTGGGTCATCATGATATTCCTTGTGTTTTACATAAAGAACATGAACCGTGAGGTAAGCACTGATTATTTCTTACTTTTTGTTAATTGTCATGTGGACATCATTCTTTTCTTAGATCTTACTTCATCTATCATACCTACTCGGTGTGAATCTGGTCGAATAGGACATTATATGATGTTTTCAATTTCATGCGAATGCATAGACTTCATTAGAAAATCACTTTGTGTCAATGAGAATCTTTAATTTGATTCTTATCCTGAACCAGATTCAAGTTTTTGATCCCTATTCTATACTTGGACTGGAACCTGGAGCTTCAGAGTCTGAAATTAAAAAGAATTACAGGAGACTATCTATTCAGTATCATCCGGATAAAAATCCTGATCCAGGTTTATTGTTTTGTAATGCTCTCATTTCAAGACTATTTAGAAAGTTGAAGTCTATGAATGGAAATAACTCATATGCTTGCCTTTGAATCTGAATTTACAGAGGCCCACAAGTATTTTGTGGAGTTCATAACAAAGGCTTATCAGGCTTTGACCGATCCAGTATCTCGTGAGAACTATGAAAAATATGGCCACCCTGATGGTAGACAGGTGAGACACTAGAAGAATGGCTACTTGTTATCATCTGACACACTTCTCAAAAAAAAAAAACCAAGTTTCTTTTGACAGCAGTCTGATGCTACTCTATCTTTCTCTTGCAGGGTTTCCAAATGGGCATTGCTCTTCCTCAGTTCTTACTGGATATCGATGGGGCATCTGGTGGAATACTTCTACTCTGGATTGTTGGTGTTTGCATTCTCTTGCCATTGGTCATAGCTGTGATATATCTGTCGAAGTCATCAAAATACACAGGAAATTATGTGATGCATCAAACTCTGTCTGCATACTATTACTTGATGAAACCTTCATTAGCTCCAAGGTAATGAAGGCTTTATAGAAACACCACGATTGTATAATTGTTCATCCACAAAAGCATACATGCAGTCTCTACCTGATATTTGCTTGTTTTAGGTTGAAGTGAAGGAACACTGTGTTACTTTAGTGGTAATCTTGTTAATGTTAAACATTGATCTCTAGTGATTCGTTTTTCAAGTTGATTTCTGGGAAGTTAATTACCTCTTTGGATGATGAAACCAGTAGTTACTGAATCTTCCTCTTGAAGTTTACATTCTGTGTTGGAAACAAGAGACTGAGAGTAATGAGGTTTTACTTTCTTTTTATGTTATTTGGATTTCTACAGCAATTTTATGTTTGCATTCATCATTTGAGATTTTCTATATACTGACACAATATTAAGCTTAAAATTTTCATACTTTCTTTCTAACCCAATATTTCTTATCTTTTCCTTAATGTGTTGTGTGCTATGATTGTTTTGCTAACATAACACTTGATAGGACAGCAAAATTATGGAAGTCTTCACTAAGGCTGCAGAATATATGGAAATCCCAGTTCGTAGGACCCAGGATGAACCTCTTCAGAAGCTTTTTATGTCAGTCCGGAGTGAGTTGAATTTGGACCATAAAAATATAAAGCAAGAGCAGGCTAGATTTTGGAAACAACATCCTGCAATAGTTAAGGTAATTTTGTTGAGTACATATTGCTCTTTGTTCTAATTTTTTATTGAGTTCAAAGCCGAACAATCTCCTTCCTTCTTTTCAGACAGAGTTGCTGATTCAGGCTCAGTTAACTCGTGAAGCAGCTGCCTTGTCACCAGCTTTAGAAGGTGATTTTAAACGTGTTTTAGAGCTTGCACCACGTCTTCTTGAAGAATTAATGAAGGTATCCTTGACCTATTCTTGTAGTAGTTAGTATGATGGTATGATTACCTTCATTTTTGATAAATCATTTCACTGTGTGCCCATTGTTGGATGATATCTTTACATCATCTTTCGTATAGCCAAAATAATCATGTAGCTAAAAGCAAGATCTTTTTACTTTATCCTTTCCATCGAGGTGGCTGGTTTCAATTGGTCATTGACCTATTCTTGTAGTAGTTAGTATGATGGTATGATTACTTTCATTTTTGATAAATCATTTCACTGTGTGCCCATTGTTGGATGATATCTTTACATCATCTTTCGTATAGCCAAAAT
>JANVCQ010000006.1:40809655-40828588 GCA_025531925.1 Erythroxylum plowmanianum | reverse complement strand
AATAAGTTTAAATTTATTAAAATAAAAAACAATGTTAAATTAAATTATTTATAATTTTTATTAAAAATAAATAATTAAATAATATATAAATTTAAATAATAGTACATCAGATTTAGTAAACAAAAATTATTTTTTATGACCTTCATAATTTTTAAAAATTGGAGAAAATTAAAATTAAAATTAAAAACTAAAAATTTAAATAAATAAATTTTTTTACTAAATTTGAAAATAAAAAGCGAAACCACGTCTTCTCAGCTTGGGTCGGGTCGGGATGGACCGAAGCCAATTGCCGAGCCTTAGGCCCTTAGAATGCCATTTTTCCCACTACCGAATCATTAGTTCATTACCCTCTAAAACGACAAACGATGAAAATATCTCCGAAGAAACCAAACCGACCACCCTTCCTTTGTGTTGGGATAAGGTGCATTAGTCATAAAAACACATGAATCACACACCTATACCTATCCTCGGGAAAAACAGTTCCAGGAACCATGAACACTCTACTATGTCAACAGCTCCTACCACTCAACCTCGTAAAACATTCTCCGAGGAACATTATCGTTCCTGCAATCCACCCCACAAGCACGAAGTGTCCCAGGAACTCTCCAACAAAATGGGAACTAAACGCAGAGGCCAAAGGTCTTGCACCCGTCGAAGAAAGCCGCGTAAAGAAGAGCTCCAGTTCCAAAGGAGACGGTAACAACTCCGACGAAGAGGAGATACCGGAGGAAATATTTTACCGGATGATCAGAAGAATACTGGTGGCCGTCGGCGTTCCGATGGGCCTTGGTCTAGCTTTGTTGTACGTGTTCGGTGTAGTTAGAGAACAGAACTTGTGGGATGTGCCTATGTGGCTGCCATTTTCGACCACCTTCATAACTTTCGGAGCATCACTTTTTGGGATCGTTTACGGAGCTTTGTCCACCAGCTTAGATCCGAACAATAAGGGTTCGGTTCTTGGACTTGAAGAGGCTCAAAAGCATTGGGATGAGATGTGGGAAGAAGAGAAGACGCGTGAGTGAGAGCCTAGCCACGGTCTTTTGCCTGTATGTAGTATCATTGATAACTTACGTTTTTGTTTATCAAAAACTGAACCCAAAAATTAAATAGTTTAAATTCTTATATTGAAACGGTTGAATTTTTCAATCATAAATTTGATTGAATTTTTTAGTGAAGTTTGTGATAAAAATAAATTTTTAAATTTTATGATCTTTTTAATAATTAACTATTAATAATAGGATAAATAAAGATTCAATTGTTTAGTTTGTTTAATAGAATAGTTAACTTCGAAAAGCTAGATAAATATAATTAAATAAATTCAAAATAATAGTTTTAAAATTAAGAATATAAAAATTTGTAATTCAAAGTGTTAAATTTAATTTGATAAAATTGTAATATATGAATGTTAATTAAATTTTGATTTAAACGTAAATACAAATTTCGGACTTAAACTTAACTTAAATTTTTAATTTTAATTTAGACTAAAATTTAATCAAGTTTGAAATTCTCAAAATTTTGAAAATTCAGACTTAGGTTTAGACCCATGTGTATTGAATCATGTAGGACAGGCCATTTAGGCCCTAACTGAGTCAGCCCACGTCGGCCCACCCTTAAGGTTAACAGATTAGACCGGAGTCCACATATAAGTAAAATGACATTTTAAAAAATAGCTCATGATAGGTCGAGTCGAGCTATATTGGGCTAAGTTAACGAATAAGCAAAATAACATTATTTTATAGAAAACCACATCATTTTTATATTTTTATTAAAAATTAGCTCTAGGTCAAGTCGGGATACCTTAAGTTCGGGCCTAAAATTTGACCTAAGGACATTAATGGGTAAGGTTCGGTTTGAGTATTACTCTACTCATATCTATATTTATTTTTTATGACTTAACTCGTATCCATATTTTACGATTTACTATTCATATTCATATCTATTTTTTATTATTCATCCTATATTCATATCCATCAATTTTTACGATTTACGATTTACTACTCATATCTAAATTCATTGGATTGTTCAAATTTTTAGATATTTATTGGGTTATATAGCACATAAAAATATAACTTCCAAATAGAATATATAAAGAACAAATTTTTGCGAATGCTCCAAATTAAAATTATTTTAATAATAATAAGTTAAGATTTTGATTTGTATGTTTTAAAAAATCTATAAAATTGAAATAATAAAAATCATGATGTCTAATGCAAAGACAACATATATTTTTCACAATCAAGAACTTAAACAAATACTGAAATATTCAAAGCTTCAAATTGTCTTTATGTGAACTCTTCAACATTTAAAACTTCATCTCTATATTATTTGCATTATTATCATCCTATAAGAAAATAAAATATGATAAAAAATGTGAGGACTGAAGAGTAAAGTGAAGATTTTAAAGTTATTTTTTTATTAGAAAATATTAACATTTTTATTATATTTAATCATAAATATCTAAAAAAATAAAAAAAAAGTTAATAAAAAAGGTAAAAAGTGGGTATCTATCAATTGGGGTCATCAATATATTTATATTTATACCTACTTTTCAGCATTTATTTAAAATTTATTTTTTACCTATTTTAATCAAGTTGAAAACTGACTCTGATCTCTACTCCAACCTGACCCCAACAACAACAATTGGGTCAGGCTCGCCCTCGCCCGGCCCTAGAATCATAATTCATGACGTAGGCAATTATGACTTATGAGAGTACCTTAGGGACACCTCGATCGTCGGTGACCAAGATCTTCAAGTTTGGGCATTTGGGATGAGTATCCTAACTTTTGCTAGATTTGCCTTGGAAATGACATTATCAAATGACGCCAGCCAAGGAGACCCTTTTTTTCCACGGCTGACGATGTCGATGGTTGAGAATCTTTAAAGACTCTTTTTATATTAGAAACATGCACGCTTAGCCAGGCTTGTCAATTTCAGATCCGCTGAAAACCAAGTCAATTGTAGTTCTTATAAGCTTGGTTATAGGTGAATTATTGTAGTCCATTATTCTTTAGAAGTTATAAACATTCTGTAATCTTTTAATATAGTTTTATCTGATGAAAATTTTTTAATAACAAGTACATATGAATTAATCACAAATTTGGAAAGTACAATTTTAGCACGTACATCGTAAAAAAAATTAGTGCACAGATAATCTAGATTCAATCGTAGTCTTAGTCAGTCCAAGATTACATATTCTTTAGGAGTCTTTGATGATAGTCATGAAACTCATCTACCAAAATAAGCAAGGAGCTTTGAACCGCAAAATACTACGCTAGTTAGCTTGTATTTTCTTGACTTTTGGTTTTTATCCTTTGTAAAAAAGGGTTTTTTAATATTAAAATTTATAATTAAAAATCAGATTAATTCAATTATTTTAATTTTAAAAAAATTATATGGGCTAATTTTTCAATTTTATTCTTAATTTTTAATTCAATTTATCGAAATCTAAAATAACGTTATTTAAAAAACATTAGATCGAATAGATCATATCATCCAAATTTGACCCGAAAGGCCGAAACATTATCATCCTTGATTACGGCCAACACTCATTAGGTTACCTGGACAATGTATGTACATTGTCAAGTATCTATCAGGTTCTGTCCCTACTCTCCACTTGCATCCATAAATTAATTGCAATTTGTTGTCTGGGACCACCTCGGCTTTAACCTGATCCGGCTCTTGTAGATGGATTCCCATTGATGTCATCTCCACACAAAAAATTGTAGTAGAACTCAAACTCTTGGAAAGAGACCCTGTGTCCTGTCGATTGTTGATCATAACGTACGTAATCAACCTTGCGATGGTCCTCCACAGATCTATAATCTCATCCTTAAACTTTTGCACAACAGTACTTCCAAGACGTCATTTCAGTGTCAACTTAGTTCTTGAGAGTTTCGAGAGAAAACAAGAAAACTTGCAAAATTTTAGAATGTCCTTCTTACCCTAAATGCAGGATGGACTATGTATGATTTGGTTTGAGCTTGATTTGACCTGATTCGAAATTAATAAATTACGTTGAATTTAATCAAAATTTGGATCCAATTTGAGTCTAAAATGTCAATTCATAATTTGATATAAAAGACTCGAACAATCGAACCATCCGTATAATATGGTCAAATCCAACCAATTATTGTGCCTAAATAAATATGTTAAACAACTCTCACATATGTTTAAGGGGATGATTGGTTCTTATAGAAAAATGGTAATAAAAATAGGAATGAATATAGTGAGTAATGAGAATGAATATTATCACTATAATTATGATGGTTGATTAAGAGAAAGAAATAATCATCGTTATTATTGATAATGGTTGTTTGTAAAAAATACTTAGAAATATAATTAATTAATTGTAATATATTAATTAATTAAAATAATGCAATTAATTAATTATAATATTTTAATTAATAAATAAATTATATTTTAATTTATTACATTGTAATTAATTAATTAATAATATTATTAGTTAAAGAGTATCAAATCTTACTAAACCAGAAAAAATCAAACATTACTTCGGGTCATAGGGTAGGAATGAATAATGGTGACAAAGTGACTATATTAAAAAACAAATGATATTGAAAGAATGACTCCCATTTATCTCATAATTGAGAGGAATGGAGTAATGTCCAAAAATTAGGAGTAAAAGTATAAGACATCCAATCATAACTTGACTAAGTTTTATTTTTCATTCCATACTCATTTCTCTCTCATTATACCCACTAAACAAGTACAACCTAAATCTTAAGTTCTATATATAAATTACTAAAAAATGAAAAAAGTGTATGAAATAATCAATAATAATAAAAATTTCCCGGATGCGCGAGATCTGAAGAGGTCCACTAATACGTAGTCTTACCTTAACTAATAAAGAAGTTATTTTCAACTGACTTACATGAAAAAATGTAATAAATAAAATATAAAATAAGCAATACGATAAAGAAGTGTATAAAATAATAAAACAAGGTAAAAGAATTATCCTATACGAGAATTACAAGAATTTTTTGAAATTATTAATATGATAAATAGTTTAAAAATTTATAAAATGATTTTTATCATTAAATAATAGTCTTATAGCTGTATCCAAGTATAGAGTATCAAACTTTTCTATTACTAGATGACGAACATAGCTACGCCGGCCAAAGTTCTTTCACATAAATGACAAAACAAGGAGAAAAGGTTAAGCAAAAGGTCACCAAAACAGGATTCGAATACTAATATTAACCGAAAACACAAAATCTCAATCAAGTGTTCTTCAATTCTTTAATACCAAAGTGGTCAAATACTCAATTTTTGAACGACATTAGATGAGCAGACTTGGTTGAATTTGAATTCTTAAGCTGCTTAACAACCTCAACATAGTGACATCTGCAAATCACTATTGCACTATACGACAATGTCTTCACGATCTGTTCCTTTATCACCATCACCGGACATTACCTCTTTTCTTGTCTTCGTTTCTTACACGAAAACTTGGTGGACTTTTCCGGAGAACACCTAACTAAGGATATGCTTGTTTGGGGGGTAACGGAGAAAAATGTATGGGAATGGAATGAAATCTTGTGTTTGACATCAAACTATCATTGAAGGGGTAACATCTTCATTACCCAATTATTGGCAATCCTCTATTCCCATGCTAATTCGGAAGAATGGGAATCATTGGTTTATTCTCTTGGTACAAGGGCTTTATGCATGCCTTTAATTGGATCATTCATTGAGGATGAATGGACTTAGGGGTATATGATTATTATTATTAAATTTACAGTTTTTCATAGTAATTTAAATAATCATAATAAATTACAGACTTACCAAATAATATTAATTTAAGGGTAACAAATAAAAATAATTTTTTTAAAAAAATCTACAATTTTTGAAATTGTGGAAAAATACCACAATATACTTGATTTTGAGCATTTTGTCATTATAAATAGGGTGTATACAATATAATTAATTAAATTATATTTAAATTTTGATATAAAACAAAATTTTAACAAATTTTTATTTCTCAAGATTTTTAACAAATCAACCACCATCAAAGGTAATGGTAATCATTCCTTCATCTTAACCAACCATCATAATTATAATGATTATATCCATTCCTATTCCTTCCTATATTCATTCTCATTCCCATTTCCATTCCCTTATGTGAACCAAGCGCCCCCTAAGTTGCTCTGTTTCTTAGTTACTGTTTGAATTCCGCAGGTGATGCCGAATAGAATTCAGAATTCAAACAGTAGATTGTGACAGAAATTATGTAACTGTGTACATATTAAAATTTTAATATGTTTTCAGAGCAGGTTTGGTTTGGATTATTAATTTTTCAGTTATTCGTTTGGATGTTCAATCCCAGCAACCCGGTCTGATTACCACTGTGTATATTTCAAATAACAACTGGATGTCCAGTCCCAATTGCACTTGAAGTGGAGTATTAAAGTATCCTATATTGACTAAACATGAAAATGTTAAAAAGTTTTTAAGTGATAAAGGTCAACTATCTAAACAACTAGCTATAGTTATTTAGACAATAGTTGACCCAAGCTCAATTGTTATTAATGGACTCTACGCCCTACCCGTATTAAAAATTCAATACCCCGAAGGGGTTCTAACCTCGTAATAATCTGTTAATCGCCTATTTCGGATAGATTAAGGTGTAACTATCTGCCTTAGTTACTGTGTGAACTCTGCAGATGATGTCAAGACATTCATAATTCCAACAACAGATTGCGATAGAAATTCTGTGCCCCACAAGAAAGCCTAATATGTAATAACTCGTTAATCAGGTATTTCAGAAGCTAAATTTTATTCCTGGAATTGGAAATCTGCACTAACAAAATTTGAATACTTTCAGGACAAACATAGCTATACATAATATGTAATTCATGATCTTCAGAGAAATTAACAGATGACACAAGCATTAGGATCTTCCTCTGCACTTCTAACATAATAGTATGAGGTCATATGAGGATTATATGCCTGATAGGCTTTAACAAGGTCGGCCACATTATCTTTCCCATCTTTTGAATCTTTCTTCTGGTCTTGAGGCTTCTTTGGATCATCTTTCTTAGGCTCGTCTTTCTTCTTTTCAGGCTCTTTCGCTGGTCCAACAGATACAATTTCTGTGTGGCAGAGCTTTCTGAGTTTGCTCACTATATGTACTGGATCAACAGCTCCTGTTACTGTCAGTTTCTTATCCTTCATGTCCATGGCCACTGAATCAACCCCTACAAAACCCATAATCGAAAACTGATGAGTTCTTGCCAAAATCAAACACTTTTTGAGATCTGGGTCATCTTTTTTATGTATGAAAAGTAAAAGAGAAGCGAATTTGGTTGATGGGTACTTACCGTGAATACCAGAGACTGTCTTCATGGCTTTCTGCTTCACTTTTTCCTCGTGTAGATCTAATTTCAACACTGCTTTCTGTTCAACAAATTGAAAAAACAAAAGGTTCAAAAGACCCCCTTTAAATGAATAAACTTGACACAAGAACAAGTTGGATCTTAGAGAAACAACCACTGACCATCATTTTTATAGCTTGAGAAGCGCGAGGATCCAAGATGAAGTTAGAGAGACTTCGAGACTTTGCCTTCTTCGCCTCTTGTAAAGAGAAAATTTTAAGTATAAGCTTTGGTGAACCAAGAGATCTAAGCAGGGTACTATATAGGGGAAGAGATGATAAAACTTAAGAGGTTACCAAGTCAGCAGTCACCGATCTGGTCAAGATTACTGTCAGAGATAGGCCACAAAGGAAAGCACTTCTGAGTTTCCACCGTTGGAGACAGTGTTACGATTATTGCAATATATGACGAAATTTTTTATTTGCTTTCTGTGAAATTAACGTCAAATTTTGGTTTTTTTTTCTATAATTCCCTTTTCCAATTAGTTTGACTCTTTTTTAAATTAATTTCATTAATTGAATAGCTCGAAATCAAACTTAGTGTCTGCTTAGATAGGTTTATATCATTAGAGATTTTATCAGTGGAGCTTTTCTAAGAAGAGCTTTTTTAAGAAGCCAGTTAACTGTCTGACTGTCATTTAAAAAAATAATTTTTTGAAACTTTTTTGAAAGAGTTTCATACAATGGATTGTTTGGCAACATAAAAATAAAAAATCTTTTTAATTTTAACTATATTTTATTTTATAATAAAATTATTTATATATATAAATATTAGTTAAAATATATAAAACAATATGTAAAACACAATATATTGATTATTATATAATTTAAAACCAACATAAATGAAAATTATCTAATCAAATCTTTTATATGGAATATAACATAAGTAAAACTAATATCAAAAATAAATATTAAAACATATAAAAAGTCAAATAATATTATATAAATTTCAAAATAAACGTGGAGATGTGTTCATGGGTATTGTGAAAATTATGTGTAAAATATAAGGGCAAAATGAACTAAAAAATAGGCTAATTAATTGATTTGAAAAATCTACCTGCAAAAGTACTTTTTTGATAATCTTCAAATTTGAGCTTCTTAAAAAATTATATTTTAGCTGCCAAAAAAGCTATATCTACTAAAAAAGTGCCTTTTATTTAAAAAAAAAAGCTTTTGCAATGAAAAAAAGTACTTATTCACTCTGCAAAAGCTCAACCAAACAAGTACTTAATATAAAAATATCATGTTCAATGATCATTAGTTTGATCTAATTCGAACTCAAAATTTTATTTCTTTCAAATTCATACTTTTCAAGTTGATTTTAAAATTAATCAAGTTCAAATTTTTAAAATACTATTTCTGGCTTGTTACTATTTTCAATTAGTAAGCTTAAAATTAAGTTTAGTCGAATTATAATCAAATTGTGTGAAACCAAAAGCTTGATCGAGTTTGACTCAATTAATAAAAAAATTTGAATCACAATTACATAAAAATAATATCATTTTAGCTGCTAGGAGCTGTTTGGCAAACAACTGGTAAGCTGTTTTTTAATTTATTGATTAAAAGTTAGCTTTTTGACCACTTCAAAAAGTTATTGATGTGTTTGGTGAATGACTTATTGATTAGCTTATTTAACCCTAATAAGCTGATTTCTAAAATATCCATAAGAGGGGTTTTTTTGATGATTAGTCAAAAATAATAGTTAAAAAACCAATTATACTCTCTCTTCGTAATTTTTGAATTATGCTATATATCATATCCGTATCATTCTATAATTATAGATATTTTTAATTTATTAAATAATAAAATTTATACATGTTATATAAAAAATACTAATATGATGTAACTCGTTGCATCGTTCATATTAATAGAGAATTTAACGTTACACTATTATTATTATTCTTATTACTATTACTATTCTTGTTGTTGTTGTTATTGTGGTTGTTATTGTTATTATTATCATTATCGTTATTATTATTATTATTATTATTATTATTATTAAGTTATAAACTTAATTTTTGTAATTAAACATCTAAAATATAAATTCCTAAAAAAATATTTAACAAAATACTAAGAAATATAATATTTATGCCCTTATAGATATATATATATTTTAAATTTATACCCTCATAAGTCATTTTACATATTAACACCTAATTATAAACAACTAATTTTACTAAACAGTTGATGTTACCCACTGATATAATCAGATATTAGCTAACTGTTGATAGAATCAGTTAACAGCTAATGCAATCCATTGTTTGTCAAACACGATCTTAATCTTTTTAAACATGGGATGAGTATCATACTTATTAGTTAGCAGATTTGATTAATTATAGGTTTGTTTGATTCTAAACTATCCCAATAATTACAATTACTACTAATACAAACACACTTAATTGCAGGAGGTACTTATTTAATGAATTTGATAAGGTATCAATTACTAACTAATGAAAAGCTTTTGGTTAGTTATGTATTATCATTTAATGAACAATTTTTTGATATCCTACATTGAGGATTATTTGATACTCTCCACCCTCCACATACGAGAGAAATGCTGTTCATTCCTTATTAACTTCGTTTTTTTTGCAATTAAATATAATTAAAAATAATTAATTAATTATACATTTTTATTTTTTAACAATTAAATATAATTAATTAAAATATAATATAATTTGTTGTAAAATAAAATTTTATTTTTCAAAATTTTAACAAAATTTTTATTTTTTAATATTTTTTTACAAACTAACAACTATTAAATATTAATAATAATAGTAATTATTCATTCTTCTTAATCAACTACCATAATTATAATAATCACATTTATTCTTATTTCTCTTTCTATTGACATTTTCTAACGAAACAACCAAACCTAATATTATAATTACAATTACAACGTGCAATTATGAAACGTAGTGGCAGGTGAGTAAATACTAAATACAGAATCGTCACTCTTTGAGGCTTATGAGGGTGTCGCAGCCTCGCTGGACGTTTCATCTATCACGTGGCGGAAAGACCTAGTCAACGTAAGAAATTTCAAGTTTTACAATTACCCTAAAATTAATATATTAAATTTAAATTAATTAAATTAAAATTTTTTAAACCTTTAAAAACATCATCACACAATCTTTAAAAAAAAGTTTAAGGGAAGTTTGGTTCTATTTCTATATTTCTGCTCTAGTTTTTCAGTTTTTATTTTTATTTTTCTTTTAAATAAAAACAAAAATTTTTGTTGTTGTTAATATTAATTTAATTATATTTTTATTATTGATAATAATTACATTCTAGATAAAATTTAAAGATAAATTATTTTTAATTAAATAAATTTATTTAATCTCTTATATAATATTTAGTGACAAATTATTAGTAAAATTATGTTATTTTAATAAATAATTTTAAATTTTATTTATAAATTAATATTTATTTGAAATATAATTTAATTATTAAATCAATTTTTATTCCAATATTTATATATTTTAAATTTAATTATACAAATTAAATAAAATTATATTATTCATATATTCATCGATAATTAAATTTAATTTATTAAATATATAAATATAATGTTGAATTAAATTATTCATAATTTTTATTAAATAATTAAACAATATAGTAAATTAAATTATGAAAAAAAGGAAATATAAACTATTTTTATATTTTCCACAATTTTTAAAAACTGAAAAAAAAACTAAAATCAAGAACAAAAACTAAAAACTCAATCAAACAAGAATTTTTTACTAAATTAAAAAAAAACAGAAAATAAAAAATAAAAAATGAAACAAAAACCTTCTTAATTCACACCTTATCTTTTTACAATAGAAACATGTAAAAAGAGATCTTAGCAGAGTATTACACACTGGAAGAGATGATAGAAGTTACCAAGTCAACAATCACTGATCTCGTCAAGACTGCGACAAAGGAAAGCACTTGTGCGCTTCCATTGTTCGAGACGCGGTTTTCGAATTATTGTACTATGAAGAAATTTTTGTTCCGAGAGTAATGTTATAAGTCAAACTCATTAAAATAGTCTCTGCCTAAAAATATAAAATATAAAGTTGTGTAATTATGAGTCTTTTCAGACTTTTACAAAGTAGAAAATTTTATACACCGAATACATTAGATTTTTTTAATGTCAAATTTTGGGTTTTTTTCTATAAAAATCATATTTGGCAAACAACATATTGTATTAGCTGTTAGTTGATTCTATCATAGGTTAACTAACAATTGATTTGATTAACGGATAATATCAGTTATTTATTAAAAAAATTTTATAAAATTAATTATTTAGTATTAGATGTTGATGTATAAAATGACTCATGAGTGCATAATTTTAAAAAAATTATAAGGACATGAATATTATATTTCTTAATATTTTGTTGAATACTCTGATAAGAATTTGGATATTTAATTTTACAAAAATTAACTTTATAACTTTAATAATAACAATAACAACAACAACAACAACAACAATAATAATAATAATATTAATCCAATATTAAATTCTTTATTAATATGAATGATGTAGCGAGCTATATCATATTAGCATTTTTATATAATATATGTAAATTTTATTATTTAATAAATTAAAAATATCTATAATTATAGTATGACACAGATACGTTATATATCATAATTCAAAAATATGAAAAGAGGGTATAATTGGTTTTTACCTATTAACTTTTGGTTGATCATTCAAAAAGCTTCTTTTATGGAACTTTTAAAAATCAACTTATTTAGATTAAATAAGCTATTCATTAAAGATATCAATAATTTTTTAAAATGGTCAAAAAGATAATCTTTTGTCAATAAGTTAGAAAACAGCTGATAAGTTGTTTGTCAAATACTTTAAAAATCATTTTCAATTTAGCGGTAATAAGTCTTGCAAAGGAGGACCAATTAGTTTGACTCTATTTAAAATTAAATAATCAAGTTCAAATTTTTGAACTTATTATTATTATTAATTATTAAAATTATACTAATTAAAATAATTCGAGTTAAATTAAATTCAATTTCTCATGTTAAGAGATTCGATTGATCATAAATTTTGAACCGTAGTTAAATAAAAATAATATTATTTTAACAGTTAATCTTTTTAAACTCGATTAAGTTGCATATTTACTATTTGGTATATTTGATTATTTATAAATTTGTTTGTTCCTAAATTATCCGACTAATTACAATTACTGTTAATAAAACACAGTTAATCACTTAATTGAAATTGTTAAAACTTTAAGGTCCAAAAGATCATAATTACAATTACAACATGCAATTATTAAACTTTAGGGGCAAGTGAGTAAATGGTTATGTTTTATCTATTGCTCTGTGAATTGGTAATCATTCCGATGCAAGCTTAAGAATGTGGAATAATTTGCCTCCTCCTAGTTTACTTGATGTCGTACTATCTTCTTAATGAATCCCCATATTTAACTTAAAAAAAAAACGCATTCATATATAAAATCTTGAAATGAATAATTTTTAATTTTTGTGTTCATTTGATTTTAATAAATTTTATTGTTAAAAATTAATTAGTTTATTAATTAATTATGCAATTTTTAAATTAACACTTTATTATAAAAAATCAACCATCATTTATTTATTTATTTAAATTAAATTTCAAATTCTTCACATTTTTAAGTATATTTTAAAATTTTCAATTTTATATAATTTGTCTAATATTAATTAAACATTTTAAACTTTAAATCTCTTATTTTAATTACTTAACTTCTAATCTAATTTTTAAAAAATTCAAATCCCAGTCTGTATTATCGTTATCTTTCACGTGTGCATTAAATGTTAAAAAGAAAACTTAAATAGATTAAACTGATAAAAAGGGATTAAGATTTTTTTTAAACGGAGGAATCCGCAGCTACTATCTTTCGGATGTGCACTAGGTAAATATTCGGATTGACGCAATAGCATGCAAATCAGGTACTCCACACTAGGCAACTCCTATACGATAGACTCGATCTAGAGAGCGTAAATAAGGGGATTCAAATATATGACTTTTTGACTTCCATATTCCCACTTTACCAACTCGACCACCCCTAGGGGCAATTAAGATCCTTTGTACCACTTAAAGTGTTCCATCCTTATTTTCACCTTAAAATGATGTCATTTAATGTATAAATATATTTAAAATGATATCGTTTTGGGAGGAAAATAGAGTTAGAACTGATGTTAAAAAGAAAAAATAAGTTTGCTCCAAATTGTCACTTAAAAAAGAGTTTCATATAATAAATTATTTGGCAACATAAAAATAAAAATACTTTTAATTTTAACTATATTTTATTTTGTAATAAAATTTATTTATGCATATAAATATTATTTAAAATATATTAAATAATATGCAAAGCACAATATATTAATTATTATATAATTTTAAATCAAACATAAATGAAAATATATCTAACAAAATTTTTATATGAATTATAACATAATTAAAACTAATATAAAAAATAAATATTAAAACATATAAATATCAAATAATATTATATAAATCTCAAAATAAACGTGAAGATGTGTTCATGGGTATTGTGAAAATTAATTGTAAAACATAAGGGCAAAATAGACTAGAAAATAGACTCATTAATTGATCTAAAAAATCTACCTGCAAAAGTACTTTTTTTATAATCTTCAAATTTGAACTTCTTAAAAAGTTGTATTTTAGCTGTCAAAAAAGCAATATCTACTAAAAAACTATTTCTTTTTATTTTATAGCAAAACACTCACTTTTTTAAAAAGCTTTTGCGATAAAAAAGTGCTTATTCACCCTCCAAAAGCTCAACCAAACAAGCCTTTAATATAAAAATATCATATTCAATGATATTTATAGTTTGATCTAATTCGAACTCAAATTTTTATTTCTTTCAAATTCATACTTTTCAAGTTGATTTTAAGATTGATCAAGTTCAAATTTTTAAATAATTATTTCTGACTTGTTACTATTTTTAACTTGTAAGCTTAAAAATAAGTTTAGTCAAATTATAATTAAATTTTGGTAAACCAGAAGCTCGATTGAGTTTGACTCGATTAATAAAAAAATTTGAATCTCAATTAAATAAAAATAATATCATTTTAGCAATTAGGAGGTGTTTAACAAACAGCTGATAAGTTGTTTTTTAGCTTTTTGACCATCTTAAAAAGCTATTAATGTGTTTAGTGAATGATTTATTGGTTAGCGTATTTAACCCCAATAAGCTGACTTTTAAAATCCTCATAAGAGGAGTCTTTTTTATGACCAGCCCAAAATTAATAGGTAAAAAATCAACTGTACCTTCATTTCATAGTTTTTGAATTATGTTATATATCATATCTGTGTCATATATATTATTTAAAAAATATTAATATAATGTAACTCGTTGCATCATTCATATTAATAGAGAATTTAACGATGAATTATTATTATTATTATGTTTTTTTTAAGTTATAAACTTAATTTTTATAAAATTAAATATCTAAATTCTAAAAGAAATATAATATTTATGCCCTTATATATATATATTTTAAAATCATATCCTTATAAGTTATTTTACACATCATCACCGAATACTAAACAACTAATTTTACTAAACATCTTTAATAAACAACAGATATTATTTGTTGGTCAAATCAACTAATATAGTCAGCTATTATCTAACTACCAATAGAATCAGTTAATAACTAATGTAATTCGCTGTTTGTCAAACATGATTTTAATGTAAATTTGATTAATTATAAGTTTGTTTGATTCTAAACTATCCCAATAATTACAAGTACTATATCGATACAAACATACTCATTGGCAAGAGGTACTTAGTTAATAAATTTGAGCAGGTATCAATGATTAGCTAATGAAAAACTTTTGATTAGTTATGTATTATTATGGGATGAACAATTTTTTGATATCTCACCTTTGAAGAATATTCGATATCCTCCGCATACGAGAGGAATGATTTTCATTCTTTATTAACTTCTTTTTTTGCAATTAACTATAATTAAAATAATTAATTAATTAGTTATACATTTTTATTTTTAACAATTAAATATAATTAATTAAAATATAAAAAAAATTAGTAAAACAAAATTTTAATAATTTTTATTTTTTTAAAATTTTGTTAAAATTTTATTTTTAATATTTTTAACAATTCATTTCTCTCAACTAATTATTATAATCATAATTATATTCATTCTAATTTTTTTCTTACTAATTCTTATTATCTCCTCAGAAGTCAGAACCGACCGCCCAATATCATAATTACAATTACAACGTACAATTATTAAACTTAGTGGCAAGTGACTAAATACAGAGTCCTCACTGTTTCCTGAGACATGAGGCTCATGATGAGGGTGTCGCAGGGACTGGATGTTCAATGAATCACGTGGCGGAAAGACCTAGTCAACGTAAGAAATTTAAAAAGACTTGGGGCTTAAGTGAAGTCACGGGTTCAAACCGTTCTCATGTATGCAACCGTTTAAAATTTGAAGCCAGAGTTTTGCCTCCCGCAAAGAATCTACCCTGCTCGAACGGGAATTAGACTGGGTGTGGATGACTTAAAGGTGCCTTCACATAATTGAGACTTTTCTAGGACACCTCATGGGAAAAAAAAAGACTTGACCCACAAGTTTTCCACCTACCTTAAAATTAATATATTAAATTTAAATTAATTAAAATTTAAAAGGAATTTTTATACCTTTAAAAACATTATCACACAATTTATAAAAAAATTCTGAACGTAAAAGTTTAATTAACACCTTATTCTTTTCTTTTTACAATAAAAATGCACAATACAAAATTTTAAAAATACTAAATTCAAGTAAAATAGTAGATTTGGTTATCCCGTTATAAATTTACAATTAAACATATTAAATGCCCATCGTAATATTGTTTTCGTTACTAAAATAAGAAATTTAAGATTTAAAAAATTTAACTAAAATTAGATTTTCGTTAAATTAGTTAAAAATTAGATAAAATCAAATATAATAATTTAAAAATCTCTTCTTTTCTTGGACCGAGAAAAGCTAAGTTGTTTTGTTTATTATACTTTATTTAATTGGGCTTATAGTAATATAATTTTTTTCTGTAAATCTTTTATGAGAAATTTTTTTTTAATAAATCAATTGACTGTTTAACTATCATTTAAAAAGGAGCTTTTTTAAAAGAGCATCATACAATAGAATGTTTGATAACATAAAAATAACAAGCACTTTTAATTTTAATTATATTTTATTTTGTAATAAAAATTATTTATGCATATAAATATTATTTAAAGAATATTAAACAATATGCAAAGCACAATATATTAATTATTATATAATTTTAAACCTTACGAAACATAAATGAAAATATATCTAACCAAATTTTTTTTATAGATTATAACATAAGTAAAATTAATATAAAAAATAAATATTGAAATATATTAAAAATTAAATAATATTATATAAATCTCAAAATAAACGTGAAAATGAGTTTGTGAGTATTATGTATAAAATATATGGGCAAAAGAGACTAAAAAATAAATTATCGTCTTGAAAAGTACTTTTTAAAGATGTTTTAAATTTGAGCTTCTTAAAAAATTATATTTTAACTATAAAAAAGTCATATCAACTAAAAAAATATTTTTATATTTTATAGCTGAATATTTATTTTTTTAAAAAAATTTGTAATAAAAAAAAGTAATTATTGAAGTCTCAAAGAGGCACTTAGTTACTGATTGAATTCCGCAGGTGACGTCAAACGGCATTCGTCATCCAAACAATAGATCGTGAAAGAAATTCTGAACCCCGAAACGATTCCAGCCTCGTAATAATACGTTAAGAGCATTCATTTTTCGAACAACAGACTGTGACAGAAATTCTGAACACCGAAAGGATTCCGACTTCGTAATAATCTGTTAATCACGTATTTCGGATAAATTAAGGTTTGAACTATCTGCCTTACTCACTGTCTGAACTCTGCAGATGGTGTCAAGAGCATTCATAAATGGAACAGTAGATTGTGACAAATTCCATACCCCGAAAGGATTCCGATTGTTTAATAATTCGTTAAAAACTAGAAATCTGGACTGACAATTTTTGTACTTTCAGGACAAACATAACTATACATAATATGTAATTCATGATCTTCAGAGAAATTAACAGATGACACAAGCATAAGGATCTTCCTCTGCACTTCTAACAACATAATAGTATGAGGTCACATAAGGATTATATGCCGGATAGACATAATCTTTCCCATCTTTTGAATCTTTCTTCGGTTCTTGAGGCTTCTTTGGATCATCTTTCTTAGGCTCGTCTTTCTTCTTTTCAGGCTCTCCAACAGATACAATTTCTGTGTGGCAACGCTTTCTGAGTTTGCTCACTATATGTACTGGATCAACATCTCCTATCACTGTCAGTTTCTTATCCTTCATCTCTATGGCCACTGAATTAACCCCTACACAACCCAGAATCGAGAACTGATGAGTTCTTGCCAAAATCAAACACTTTTTAAGACCTGGGTCATCTTTTTTATGTGTGAAAATTAAAAGAGGAGTGAATTTGGCTGATGGGCACTTACCGTGAATACCAGAGACTGTCTTCATGGCTTTCTGCTTCACCTTGTCCTCGTGTAGATCTAATTTCAACACTATTTTCTGTTCAACAACAAAAGGTTCAAAAGACTCTCTTTAAATGAATAAACTTGACACAAGAACAAGTTGGACCTTATAGAAACAACCACTGACCTTCATTTTTATAGCTTGAGAAGCGCGAGGCTCCAAGATGAAGTTAGAGAGACTTTGAGGCTTGCCTTCTTCGCCTCTTGTAAAGAGAAAATTTTAAGTACAAGCTTTGGTGAACTCTAAGAGATCTTAGCAGAGTGTTATATAGTGGAAGAGATGATATAGGTTACCAAGTCAACAGTCACTGATCTCGTCAAGATGGCGATAAAGGAAAGCACTTGTGCGCTTCCATTGTTGGAAACGCGGCGTTCGAATTATTGCACTATGAAGAAAATTTTGTTCCGAGAGAGTAATTGTTAATCATCCTCGTCTTAATTACAATCGGTCTAAAATCTCGTAATTAAGCAAAATTTATAAAGGTTTGATAATACGTAGTCTTATTCTTATATAATATAGAGGGTATTTCTAATAGATCTACGTTCAAATTGTTAATCACTTAATTGTAATTGTTAAAACTTTAGGGGTTGTTTGTTTCTATTTTTTTTCCCTGTATTTTGTTGTCGTTTTTGTAAAAAGAAAAACAGGTAAGTAAAACGTGTTTCGTTTATTCTGTTGCAATTTTTTGTTTATGAAAATAAAAAAATCACAACAGTTTTACAAAAACAAAAAAACATCGTTTCTCTGAATTTTGACAACAAGTTTTCTTCGACAGAAAATCAACATATTCCTGTTTTTTATCTCGATAATAATAATAATAATAATAATAATAATAATAAAAGTAAAAATTTATAAAAATAATAAATAAATAATAATAATAATAATAAGATAACTAATTTGGTATAATAAAATTAATAATAAAAATAATAATATTAATAGTATTAAAAATAGTAAGTAGAAAATTTATA
>JANVCQ010000006.1:40768096-40799921 GCA_025531925.1 Erythroxylum plowmanianum | reverse complement strand
CAAGGTAGAACATTACCTTATATAGGGGATGGATATTAGGTTTAGGTCTTTACGTACGTTTCTATCTCTGCATGGAAAGTTTTCCCATGCTGACGGGCCGTATGGAGCGTGGATCGGGCTTGGGCCTGGCGTGGTAATTAGATAAGGGACTGATCTTTGAAGAATGGACCGATCGGCTCACGAGTTGTTTTGAATGGGTCTGGGCCGTCTAGGCCCTGGACAGCCGACCCGACCAGAAATTATATTCGATTTCGACGGATAATAACTTTAATTCGATCTATTGTCATTTTATATATAAATTGATTTAAATTTATTACTCAATTATTAAAAAAAGATGATAAATTTGATTAATTTGATTTTGACATTTTTCTTAACTTATACCTAATCTAAAAATTGATTAGGCTCACATTATCCTACTCAAATCAAAATAATTTTATTTTAAAATTAGATTGAGTCAATATTTTCAATTTTTAATTTACCCAAAAGTCAATTAATTTTGATAATCACATTAATATGAATAATTAATTTGTTAAATAATTTAATAAAATAATATGATTTAAAAATATCACCTATAAAAAAGATCGAAGGTGTTGACTTTGAGCTAAGCCGGACTAAACCCGGGCCCATTAGGAAACATACAAGAATAAGACCGAACGTGTTAAAATATAAGATTCCAAAGTTGGGCCCAGAAAGTGGAGGACCCGATTCAAATAATATATTATGTACTGATTCTCTAGGGTTTTTCTTTTGCCTCTTAGAAGCAAGCTTACTGCAGCGAGAAGAAGCACTTTTTGCAGGGTATAGCAACGATGGTAACGCTTTCGCGCTCTTTCTTCTCGATATCTATCGGGGATTCTTGTGGTTTTGTGTGTTGATTAATGTATAAAGCTTACTTGGGTTTCTTCTTGTTCTGCGTTTTAGATCATCCCAGAGAAGAACAGGAGAGAAATCTCCAAGTACCTCTTTCAAGGTTAGTTTTTCTTGTTCTCACACGCTGTTTTGATTTGATTTATTGTTTTTCTTGTTCGCTTTTAGTTAATTCAGTTGCCTAAGAACATACCAAAGTAGGGAAGTTTGAATTTTTGGCGGTTTGATTTGGATTTTTGGTACTCTGAGATGGAGAATGTACGTTGAAAGTAGCGAAGTTGTAACTTGTAAGCTTAAAGAACGAATTAAATCTCTGCTTTTTTTATCTCGTTCTTGTCTTTTTGGAATCTGTACGGACGAAATAGATGAAACTGGGTTATGCTGATTGAGCATATCTATAGCTTTACTTGATTGCTTCTTGGGAATGAATTGTACTTGTGAATTTTAGATGCTTTTGATAAGAACAATGGCGTCTGATCTCTTCTCTGTTTGTTTGGAACCTGTTAGAGGGAGTTTGCTATGCTAAGAAGGACTATAACCTTGCAAAGCACCCGGACATCGATGTACCAAACTTGCAGGTTATTAAGCTCATGCAAAGCTTCAAATCAAAGGAGTATGTTCGTGAGACGTTTGCTTGGATGCATTACTACTGGTACCTCACCAATGATGGAATTGAATTTCTGAGGAATTACCTCAATCTTCCATCAGAAATTGTACCCGCCACATTGAAGAAATCTGCAAAGCCTGCAGGTCGGCCGATGGGTGGTCCACCCGGTGACCGTCCCAGGTAATACATCCATGTCGATCTCTCCTTGGTTTAAACATTCTTTACAAATCCAACTTCGTTGTCTGATGTGTGATTAATGCCTTCTTTCACTCGTATAGAGGCCCACCTCGCTTTGAAGGAGATCGACCCAGGTTCGGTGACAGAGAAGGATATCGTGGTGGTCCTCGCGGAGGCGATTTTGGTGGTGAGAAGGGAGGAGCTCCGGCAGATTTCCAACCGTCTTTTAGGGTAATCTCAACATGGTTCACTGGAGAAATATTGCATTATCTCATACTTACTTGTCAAAGAATAGTTTGAATACCGAATTGACCAATACGCATTGTTCGTGTTACTTGGTTTCATCCTGTAGGGCTCTAGTGGAAGACCTGCGTTTGGTAGAGGTGGTGGAGGTTATGGTGGAGGAGCTCAAAGTAGCTCCTCTGGTTTTGCTTGAAGGTCTTGGTGCTTCCATGTCGTTCCCCCAACTTCGCAGAATGTGGCTGTTTAGTACTTGAGAAATGATTTCATTTGTTGACAACATTAAGGTTTTGATGCTTTGGAGTTGTTTTTTGGATTTTAAGTATAGATTTTGCAATTTAAGAACAGTTTCCTATATTGCATTCTTTCTGTATTACTCCTTGACAATCATTAATTTAATTAAAGTAAAAAGATGAGAATCAAGTGTAGACGGAGACAACAAAGTAAACCTTATATTAAGACAGAATACACAGACGCTTAGCATCAAGGCCTAAAAAATACCACAAGACGAGACACATACACTTGATGGACACACGAGAAGACAACCTCCGAACAGACAAGCCGACCTTAGTCAACCTCCTCCATCTTACTCTCCTCAGCGCCGTCTTCCTCCGGTGTAGGCATATCAGCATCATCCTCTGCAGTCGCGTCTGCGTCAATACTCAGCCCCAATTTCAACATCCTATGAATTCTAGCAGCGAACGTGTTGGGATCATCCAAACTGAAACCAGAGATCAAGAGAGCTGTCTCAAAGAGGAGTAGTACCAAGTCTTTCACAGATTTGTCATTCTTGTCCGCCTCCGCCCTCTTCCTCAGTTCCTCCATTATACCATTGTCGGGGTTTATCTCCATTGTCTTCTTCGAAGACATGTAAGAGCTCATGCTACTGTCCCTCAGTGCCTGAGCTTTCATGATCCTCTCCATGTTCGCCGTCCATCCGTATTCTCCTGTGACCAAACAGCAAGGAGAGTCGACAATCCTATCGGACACGACCACCTTCTCAACTCTGTCTCCTAGAATCTCCTTCATAATCTTGCAGAGGTTTTCGAAAGACTTCTTCTTTTCCTCTTTCATCTTCTTTTCTTCCTCTGTTTCGTCGTCTAGTTTTAACCCTTCCTTTGTAGCGGAAACGAGCTTCTTTCCATCGTATTCTTTTAACTGACCAACAGCGTACTCATCAATGGCGTCAACCATGAAAAGGACCTCGTAACCTTTCTTCTTGAGTCGCTCTAAGAATGGGGAGTTCTCAACTGCCTTCTTGCTCTCTCCCGTAATGTAGTAGATGTCTTTTTGTCCCTCTTTCATTCTGGTCACGTAGTCCTTCAAGCTTGTCATTTCGTCGCCACTCTTGGTTGAATGATACCTGAGCAAGTCGGCCAATTTGGCTCTGTTCTGACTGTCCTCGTGAATACCCAATTTCAGATTCTTAGAGAACGCTTCGTAGAACTTGTTATAGTCCTCCTTGTTCTCTGCGATCTCATTGAACATCTCAATACATTTCTTCACCAGATTCTTCCTGATAACTTTCAGAATCTTGTTCTGTTGAAGCGTCTCACGAGAAATGTTGAGTGGCAAATCATCGGAGTCAACCACGCCTTTGACAAACCCAAGGTATTCTGGGATGAGCTCCTCGCAGTTGTCCATAATGAAGACTCTTCTCACGTAAAGCTTAATGTTGTTCATTTTCTTTCTGGTGTCAAAGAGATCAAATGGGGCTCTTTTAGGGACAAAGAGGATGGCTTTGAACTCAAGCTGACCCTCAACAGAGAAGTGCTTGACCGCGAGGTGGTCCTCCCAATCATTTGTCAAGCTTTTGTAAAAGGAGGCGTATTCCTCCTTGGTGATCTCTTCGGGTTTTCGCAACCAGATTGGTTTTTGCTTGTTGATGAGTTGCCATTCATGAGAAACCTCCTTGATCTTCTTCTTCTTAGATTTGGTCTCCTTTTCTTCATCAACATCTTCAACGTTTCCTTCTTCTTCCTTCTTGGGCTCTTCGTCTTCATCATCACTTATCTCCTTCTCTGTAGTCTTCTCAGTCCAAAGATAAATGGGATAGCTGATAAATTCAGAATGCTTCTTGACAAGGTCCTTGATCCTCCTCTCCTCCAGATACTCGAGCTGCACCCATAACAAAGCCAAATGACAACTCATTAATGGTCAGGCAAAATAACTCGCATCCTGATACCAACCTTAAATGTCCATCAATCAGTTACCTGATCTTCCTTAAGGAAGAGGGTTATCTTGGTTCCCCTGCCAAGTTGCTCTCCATTAACATCTCTTGTCACAGTGAAGGAACCACCGGCTTGAGACTCCCAGATGTATTGCTCGTCATCGTTGTGTTTGGTGGTTACAACAACCTTATCTGCCACAAGGTAAGCAGAGTAGAAACCAACACCGAATTGCCCAATCATACTCACATCAGCTCCAGCTTGCAATGCCTCCATAAACTCCTTGGTTCCAGACCTTGCGATTGTCCCCAGATTGTTCACCAAATCTGTCCAATATTAAGAGTAACACATCATAAGCCAATGTTCGATGCTCAATCACCATCAACAAACTCTGAACTTAGGACCAAATTACAAAAATCTCAAACATTCCATCGGCATCGATCCAATAACCAATCATAACTTCTAAGCATAATAGAATCTCTGTTAGTGATTAATTACCTGCTTTGGTCATGCCAATGCCACTGTCTATTATCGAAAAGGTCTTGTTGACCTTGTCTGGTACAAGTCTAATGAAAAGCTCCGGTTGAGCATCGAGCTTGCTCTTGTCCGTCAGGCTCTCGAATCTAATCTTATCCAATGCCTACTCCGCAACAAAAAGGATCAAGAAAATCAATTCTAACTCCCTAAAACAACGATTTACTAGCTTCAAATTCCGTAAAAAAAAACAGATTCAAGATCACGCATGAGCAGATTAAGAAAGTGAAATGAGAACAAAACGTACATCAGAAGCATTGCTAATGAGTTCTCGCAGGAAAATCTCCTTGTTGCTATAGAAAGTATTAATGATCAAGCTCAACAGCTGATTGATCTCCGCCTGGAAAGCAAAGGTCTCAGCGTCCGCCATTTTCACGTCTGCCATTGCTCACCCACACCACACACAGACTTTCGTCACAGAACCTGAAAAAAGCGCGCGAAAATGTCTCGAGAAAGCTAGAAAGATCAATATAAGAAGCAAACACTCAGCAGAAGTTTCGAACCGTTCTCTACATCGATGGTTCAGATACTATTTATAAGAGGGAGTTGAAGATGTTCTAGTCTCTTCTTCTCCGATAACTTGGCATGTAATTAAGGAAGCAGGTCGGGAGTTCTGGATTCTTCGACGAAACCCGCCTGCTTTTTTCACATTTGACACTTTTCTCGAAGAACGATGGTCTGGAATGTTCTTCCATCGTTCTTACGTCAGTTAGCCGTTTCTTGTCGCGCGTGGGACACGAGATTGTAGTGGATGGATCCTGCTTATAGGCCCAAAATCACAGTATTAATATTATTAATTAAAATAATATTATTTAATTATAAAATTAATTTTATTTCGTAATTTAATTTAGAATTTAAATAATTTAAATTATATTTAAAAATAATTTAAATTATATTTATCAATTTTAAATTGTCAATTAAAATAAAAAACATGAATTTAATTTTTTAATTTATTTAAAATATTTTGAAAATTAAAAGGTGTTCGATTGAGACTCAATGCCTGTTTAGATAAGCTTATATTAATAGAGCTTTTGTTATTAGAATTTTTTTCGGTAGAACTTTTTTTGAAAGAGATTTTTTAAGAAGCCAGTTGACTGTTTGATTGTCAAAAAAAAAATTTTTAAAAGAACTTCATACAATAGATTGTTTGGCAATATATACTTTTATTAATTTTAACCGTATTTTATTTTTTAATAAAAATTATTTAAGCATATAAATATTATTTAAAATATATTAAATAATATGCAAATCACAGTATATTAATTATTGTATATTTTTAAACCATATGAAACATAAATAAAAATATATCTAACCAAATTTTTCATATGAATTATAATATAAGTCAAACTAATATTAAAAATAAATATTTAAAAAATTAAATAATATTATATAAATCCTAAAATAAATGTGAAGATGAGTTTGTGAATATTGTAGAAATTATAAGTAAAACATAAGAACAAAAGAGGTTGAAAAATATATTCATTAATTGATTTGAAAAATATACTTGAAAAAATATTTTTTTTAAAAACTTTAAATTTGAACTTCTTAAAAAGCTATATTTTGACTGCCAATAAAATTATATCTACTAAAAAATATTTTTTTATTTTACAACTAAATAATTTTTTTAAACTTTTACGGTAAAAAGAAGAAGCTTATTTTGAAAACCTCAACCAAACACTCGATTAACTCGAAATAAGCTATTGAATTCATTGTCGGTATGAGGATTACCGTTTAACATACGTAGTTCCGTCGTTTCATTAGGAAACCGAAGTCAAACTAAACCAAATTGCCCAGCAAACGACCAAACCAGTGGGGATCCACAGACCGAACCAGCATTTTCACTGATCCGACATGAACCCTTCGAAGCATGGCTACCACTAGTTCAGCTAAGAAGAAGGCCATTCGTCGATCCGGGTCCCAATCCAACGCTCCAATGGCTTCTCCTTTCAATTACAACAAACTCCACTTCATTGTTTTGCTCATCTTCGTGACTGGCGCCATTTCCATCTTTGGCGTTTCATCGGCCAGACGGAGAAGCTTTCCTTCTGCTGATGCCTCCTTCCCTCAAATCTATACGATTAAGGTCCTCAACGAATTCTATCACGACCCTAAAGCGTTCACTCAGGTAAACCCTCTATCGTGATCCCATGGCCTCTAGTCCATGAGGACAGTTGATGGAAATTTGATTTTTTATTTTTGGATTTTTGAATTGTATTTTTTTTCGTGAAAGGCTGTTTTTTCATTCCATGGGGTCTAGATCCGCAATTCATACATCCTCGTAAAAGATTACTCCAAATAATTGGTCAAAGGTTTGCGCTTTCATGTAGATATGTTGCATATGTTTCATTACTAGGCAATTGATGTTGTCTACTTCTGAGTTTCAGGGACTTCTTTATGCTGGAAATGACAGACTTTATGAGTCAACTGGCTTGTACGGTGAGGTGAGTGGCATAGAAATAGTTTTTAAACACGCTTTTTAGATTATTGGATGAGCTCTCTGATTATTGCTTTACATTGCCACCATTTCAAAAGATACAGACATTTAAGTTTATCATACATTTAAAATTATGGTTTAGCTGGTTTTGTGTGGCATGTGATTGGTGTAATTCACGTATGTTCTATTTCCGTGTTTCAGTCATCGGTTCGGAAAGTGGATCTTCACACTGGGGAGGTGCTGTACCCTCATCCTCCATGAGTAATACAATCATATGTTGAATTTATGTGCTTTCAAGGTTCTAGTAGTATTATTTTGCTAATACTTAGACCATGCTGTCTAGTTTGTTATTGCTGAAAATGCAATAGTTTGGTAGGATAAGACAATTTGTTCGTAGGCCAGTCCTTCCCCCAGTAAGAAGTGCTTTTGTTGGCGAATTGAGGCGCTCTGTAGTCTCATAGGGCTATTAATACCGACTTTTGAAGCTTGCTTTGTAATTTCTTAAAAAAGCAGCCAAAAAAAAAAGAAAACCTAAGCTCGCATGTAAAGGACTAAGCCCTTAAAGGCTATGAAAACACATCCGTACAAGAAGAGAGGGGAAAAGAGGTAATGTAGTATAAAATGGGCTTGGGCTTCAGTCATAGTTAATCTTGTGCTAAGCAATATATTTCCTTTAATGTCTACTCTTGCCAATAATGAGATTATAATATGAGAAGAAGCAAGATGTCTCATTTAGCATTTGGCATTTACAGGTTGAGATTCTTCAGATGATGGGTAGTACATATTTTGGGGAGGGCTTAACTCTTCTTGGCAACAGGTTTGTGAATTGACTCTGCCACTATCTACATTTCTTTGTAACATCTTTTGGGGGCATTTTCTTTATTATTTTCCTGTTTAAGACTGTCAATTTGATGAATTGGTATAATCTAGTCCAAAATAGTATAGAGTCTTTGTGCTAAATAACAATTGATTTTTTATCGCTATCTGTATGCTCATCTGATACCATATTCTTCCACTGAATTAAACTTGCCTCTTAAAGCGTGTAGGAACAGAATTATGAAGAGGTTATCTCTTTGTACACGAAGTCCATCAAATGGCTTTACCAATATTCTTAGAGCATCTATGTTACTGCCTTCTTTTTAGGACCTTTCATCCATACTCGTAATCATAAATTCTGATATATTGAAAATTTTTGGCATTTCACTCAAAACACTCGCATGAAACTTATGTGTCCTTGTACACACAGTCAACAGATATTTGGCTGAGGAGTATAAATGTGATATTGCACCTTGATGCTATGGGATTTTTTATATTTCAAGTCATTGTTGACTCATTTGTCTTGTTTCAATTATTGTTTTATCATGTACAAGAGCCAATTTGAACTATATAATGCTAATATAGAAATTTATGCTCTTTTGTAGGCTGTTTCAAGTAACTTGGTTGACGAAAACTGGTTTCATTTATGACGGAAAAAATCTGACCAAAGTTTGTGCTTCACCTGTTTTCTCTCTGTTACATATGTCTCTTTGCTCATATTATGGTTGTTAAGCCTTAGGCATATTTAAGATGTTATCTGAACTTTTGTGTGGGTTGTATAAACACTTTTCAGATGCTGCTACAAGGCTATGCTAGGATACAGATAGCCAATGCTTTACTATATTTGAAATTTATACACTTCTACTGCCTGTTGAACTGGAACTGATCTTATCATTGAGATGTAACTGTAATTGTCATCATTGATCTAATTATTGATATTTCGCTTTTTCATGAATCTATGTTCTAAATTTAGTTGCATCTCTTTTCTTCTTATTCTCGTTAATAATTTCATCCATGTATGCTTGTTGCAGATTGGGAAATTTACTCATCAGATGCACGATGGTTGGGGACTAGCAACTGATGGAAAAGTTCTGTATGGCAGTGATGGAACTTCAACTTTATATAGACTTGATCCAAAGACATTTAAAGGTCTTTTTATTCAGGACATCAATGTGTTATATAATATAGTTAATTGGTGTCACCCTTTAGCACTTTGATCGAGATGACCAATCTTTTTGGCTTGTGCACATGAGTGTGGCTATGAATTTCTGTTGTTCACTTTGTCTTAATGCTACGTTCTTTTAACCTGGTCAATGCAGTGATTGGAAAAAAAATTGTCAAATACAATGATCGTGAAGTTCGCAACCTCAATGAACTAGAGTTCATAAATGGTGAAGTATGGGCTAATGTCTGGCAGGTACAACTTGACTCCTAATTGTATTATTTTCACTAGTTTTTGGAGCATTTGGAAATAAGTTCTTCCAAGGGTTGAATGTCACAATTAAAGTGGCTCTCGTTTCGACCACTTATCTTGGTGAAGAGACTGAAATTCCGTTCTGAATGGGAATTCTAAGCAGCTTTTCAGCAACTGACTTTACTGGTACTTTCTACCTGAAAACCTCTCTAAATCTTGTGTTTTTAACTTGTAGACTGATTGCATTGCAAGAATTTCTTACAAAGATGGTCGTGTTCATGGATGGATTCTACTTGAAAATTTGAGGTTTCAATTTTCATTTACTTCTCTTGTTAATTAGTTAAGATTCGTTTTTAAGTCGATCACAAAGCAGTTCATTTCTTTTTATACCCACTTGAGAAATTGCAGGATCGTGACTATCTCTATTCCTTTCATGTTTCCATTTCTCTTTATACCCACTTGACAAATTGCAGGATCATGACTATCTCTTTTCCTTTCATGTTTTACAGGAAAGAATTGATAGCAGCTGGATACATTGTAAGCATTCTCCTCATGAATTATGCTGCTGCTTTTTTCTTTCAATAACAAAGTCGTCATTCCTTAACTGATTTTTCAATGTTTACTTCTCCATTCTAGCACATTGATGTGTTGAATGGTATTGCATGGGATAGCAAAGACAACCGCGTATTTGGTAAAGCTTCTAAAGCTAAGCTCTCTGTTTCTCCTGATCTAGGAATTGCTAGTTCTGCATTCTATTGAAGCAACTTTCCCTGTTCAGAGTTTCTTGTCCTTGGCCTTCCCCGATTTTGATTTTCGTTGTATCTTCTTACAGTTACTGGAAAACTGTGGCCAAGGCTTTACGAAATTGAGTTACTTCCGTTGAAAAACCGTTATCGAAGGAATGAAATCGAGCGGCTATGCATAATCTAAGAAGCTGCACAAATGGAAAATTTCCGGATTGACGCAATAGCCTGCAAATTACGTCAATCGGGTACTCTGCACTAAGCAAGTCTTGTATGACAGACTCGATTGAGAGCATAAGTAGAGGGATTTGAACACAAGATTTTTTGACCTCATGTTCTCCCATTTTACCAATTAGACCACCCCTAAGCGGTCTCAACTCTTCAAAATGTTATTTTAGTTTTGAATTTTTAAATTTATAAACAAAACGAACGTGATTTTAAAAAATTAAATTAAAATGGCGTTATTTCGAAGAGGAGTTTGAACTATTCTAATCATTTGGATTGGCTTACAAACCTATTCTCAATCTAAAGCCTAATTAATCAAACTTAATTTGGTAATTACATGTTAGAATGAGCCTAAGAAATATTTCATCTAATGATTTAAAATTGAACCAATTGAATCGGTTTAATCATGAAAATTTTAAAACCGATTAACTTTTTTATTTAATTTTTAAATTTTTAATTCAATTTATTTTAATAATTTTTATTATTTAAAATTAATTAATTACTAATTAATTGATCGATCAATATTATAATACGAAATTTAAATTTTTTATAATTTATTTAATTTTAAACTGATTTTATAATAATTTAATATTTAAAATTTTTATTTTTATTTTATTGATTCACGTGTTGGTCAATTTTAAAATATTAATTTAATTTAGCAGGTTGGCCCAAAGGACCCTGCCAGGTGTAAAAGGGGCAGTATAAGAGGGCCGACACGTGCACTCCCAACAAACAAGAAGCAGGTGATGGTAGGTTAACGATAATACGAGGTGCCACGTGGCACGATCTCTGAACGTTTGTATACACACAGGTATATATGTATGTTTGTTGGCTTGTTAATTCTAGAGCTTTTTAAAAATTAGGTGAAGAACAAAAGTTAGTCAACTTGGGTAGAAAAGGCCACCGTGATTGGTTGTGGCATCATCCGCAATCCCGCGGCGGCCCATTTGCCACACATTCCGTTCGTGTGATTCTGACGTCTTGCCCTGTACTAACGTAACCCACCTCTTTTATCTTTCTCCCGTTTCTTGCGCTCCATATTACGCTTGTGCCACTTCATTTTCATACTTGCATAGTGGGCCAATAATTGGTGATTATTTATGTACTTTTTCTCTTTTTTCATTTCTAATAATAATAATAATAATACAAATAAATATGTAAAAATAAAAATATAAAAATGAATACAATAAATAATATAATAAATATAAAATAAGGTAAGGAATAAAAAAAGAAAAATAAGTAAAACTACACAAACAAGAAAAAAAAGTAAATAAACAAATCAATTATACTAGGCCAAACAATTAAGAGTAAAGTACGGTATATTAAATGTTTAGGCTAAATACAAAACATAAGATTCAAAGGATAATATTTAAAAGACTTGTGAAAAAGAGATAAACCTTTATATGTAAGATCCTTCGTCCATATATATTGAGGATCATGTCTTCAGGAAGTTATAATAAAGTCATATTATTCTTAATCATATTCCCTCAATTCTTTTTAGGCCTAATTTTTATGTTCTTATAATATTTAAGTACAATTTTTAACACTTTCTTGCTAGAGCATCAAGATATCTTCTATTAATACCTTATTTTTGTTTCATCTTTAATTTTGATGTTGATTCCGAGCTCTAAACAATCACGAATCTCTTAGGACCTTTATAGAAAGTGTTTCCCGACACTATGCTTAGGTATTTCTACAATTTTTTCAATACATAACGAATCAAAGATACATTATGCTTACGATTGATATGAGTAATTGTAAGAGATCTTAACCTTTATATATTTTCCATATCAGACTTCTCAATCACAAAGTTGATATGGATCCGATCTACATTAATTGGGATCCATTTTTTACCCAGACTTCGATCATTTAATCTAGATCATTTATTAGGTCACTTTATTATCTTTATCTGTATTAAATTATGTAACTTAACCGATAATTAATTTAAAATCAAAAAATGCAATTAATAGTTTTCAAACTTTATGAGAAATGACAAAATTATTTGACATTACCTTCTATGATATTATTTAGTTTAAACTTATATCTAGCTCACTTTCTTAAGTTTTATTTATTTTTTAATAGTTCATTGTTTTAAAATTACTAATAAATAAAAAATGAATGATTTGTAATAAAAAGAATTATATTATAGATAAAGAATATTATAAAAAAGTAAAATAAAAATAGAATTTGTATTACAACAATAATAATAACAAGAATCCAATAAAAATTGCATTGTAGAAAATAAAAAAGTTCAGTAGTATGCAGTCTTACACCAAATTAGTGGAGAGACTGTATTAAATTTAGTAAATTAAGTGTAAATTTAATTTAAAATAAAGATTAATTAATTTTCAAAATAATTTTAGGTAAAAGTGCCTTTTTCTCTAGAATGATACCATTTTAATTTTAACTTTTAAAATATATTATTTAAATGTTAATTAAAAAATTAAAATTAAATATAATTTTAAAAAAATAAAACTAAAATATTGCCAAATTCTAAGAAACCATAAAGGGGATAGTACAACAAGCAGTGGCAGTACTGCAATAATTAAGAAAATTAGTGGCTGTTTGCGAAGGATATCCTTCTCTAGGTTCCAACAGAACTATTCTTACTGCACAAAACACCGATGCCCATTAACAGAAAGGTGTGGCCTTCGTTGCATTTAAAAAAAGCTTCTTCAGAATCAAAACTCTCGCTCTTAATCTCTCCTCTTCCTCGGTATCCCTCGAGTATTGAATTCCTCTGTTTCTGTTTGTTAACTTCTCATTTTCAATCTCCAGAGCTCGACCCAACCGCCTTCTATGGCGGCAGGGCCATCAGTCACCTCAGTTTCCAAGCCCTTTCACTCTATTCCCATCACCAATCTGCCCATACCCGTCTCACTATTCCCTTCTTCAATTGGTTACCGGAGTTCGTTCCATGGAGCTCGGAGAAAACACGGTTTCGCCGTCTGTTTCGTCCTGAAGGACTCGAAACAAAATACCCAGATGGATATTTCCCGAGAAGAAGCGCCTGAGGAGGACAGGCGCAGCCAGATCTTGACGCCACGTGCGGCAGAGAGATTGGCTAGGAAAAGATCGGAGAGGTTCACTTACTTGGTCGCCGCTGTTATGTCCAGCTTTGGCATTACTTCTATGGCCGTTATGGCTGTTTATTATAGGTTTCATTGGCAAATGGAGGTAAAAATTTTCCCTCCTTTCAAAATCATGCTTCCTTTTTCGCATTCCAGTTTGTTCTGTTCACACATTCTGAAACAGAGTTGTTCCTGAAACAGGGCGGAGAGGTGCCTCTGTCTGAAATGTTTGGTACATTTGCTCTCTCTGTTGGCGCTGCTGTAAGTTAACATTCGTCTCTCTGTTTTTCCTTCTCAATTTGGATAAGGATTGTCTTCTTTGGGATGATTCAAGACTTGAGTGTGATACTAGTGTTCGTCTTCTTCTTCTTCTTCTTCTTCTTCAGGTGGGTATGGAGTTTTGGGCTAGATGGGCACATAAAGCTCTCTGGCATGCTTCTTTATGGCATATGCACGAGGTATTTCTATTAAACTGCGATGAAAATACAAAAGGCGAAAGCTAATCACTCCATCCATCTCACTTAGTTCAATGATCTCTTGTGAACTTTTGCAGTCCCACCATCGACCCAGAGAAGGTCCGTTTGAGCTAAACGACTTGTTTGCCATCATTAACGCAGTACCGGCCATTGCCCTCCTCTCTTACGGTTTCTTCAACAAGGGCCTTATCCCTGGTCTCTGTTTTGGCGCTGTAAGTCCTCTGTAACCACTCGATTCCTTCTTGATTCAACTCTGTTCCGTCTAATCACAGTTTTGGAGGTTTTGGACTTGGGTTTACAGGGCCTTGGGATCACAGTGTACGGTATGGCCTACATGTTTGTACACGATGGTCTTGTTCACAGGAGATTTCCGGTTGGTCCAATTGCCAACGTACCCTATTTCAGAAGGGTAGCTGCAGCCCATCAGGTATAGTATAAGATACATACACATGAACCGTGTGATCTTTGTCAGCTACTGCTTTGTAGTTGAATCCGATGGTCCATATTTGCTTGGTGCTTTTCTTTCAGCTCCATCACTCGGACAAATTCATGGGTGTACCTTATGGCTTGTTTCTTGGACCTCAGGTGGGTTCTCAGTTCTTACACATACATTTATGGTCCACTTGTTATTGATTTAATTACTAATTTTATGAAATGTTTTATTCCTATGTATGAAATTTATTTTATAAAAAGCTCTCATCTATCATTAGAAATTATAAATTCAATCACAAATAATATCAACCTAAATACTATATAAAGGAACGAACTATTGGACCTCTTTAGATTCTGCATTTTAACGAAAATCTCATTGGGTGTCAAGAATCTCACATTGGACAAGTGTGAGTGCATTCATCTATTTATAATAGTGTGCAAACCTTCCATTTCAAGCTAGCTTTTGGAGATAAGTTAGGCTTTTTAACATAGTATCAGAGCCAGTTTGTCTCAATGGTTTGAGCTTGCTTGATTTTGCCCCTTTGCCCAATATGCCTGGTAGATGTTCAGCTCTGCTTGGGCTGAGGGAGGTGTGTAAAGAATTCTACATCGGATAAGTGTGAATTCATTCACCTATTTATAATAGTGTGCAAACCTCTCCTTTCAAGCTATCTTTTGAGGGTGAGTTAGGCCTTACAACACTAAGTGGCGTTACTGCTATAATTTTATGTTGAAATCTTAACGTCGGGGGATAAGTGATATTCTTTTACGGTTGAAATGTATTTATTTATAATGAACCCATGTTTTTTCTTCAATTGTTAATTAATATGAGTATATTACTTTGGTTGGAGGATTAAAATTGTTATCTACTGTGGTTCAGGAACTGAAAGAAGTTGGAGGTGAAGAAGAATTGAAGAAGGAGATCAACAAGAGAGTGAAGTCATACTCACACAAGGGCTCATAATCATCCAATTACAAGTATAATTAGCCGCCAATTTTGGCTAAATCTCTCATGTAAAGAGACAGTAAAGGCTGAATCATATCAAATGCCAATCTCTCTCTTTTTCTTTTGGGCACAAATGAATATATATACATATATGTATGTGTGGGAATTGTAAAACAATCGTCCCTAAGGTAGTCGAGTTGGTGAAGCAAAAGAGCATAAGGTCAAAAGATCTTGTATTTAATTCCTTCTATTTATACTCTTTTGATCAAGCATGTCGTACAGGGCTTGTTTATGTACATGTTCCCTTACAAAAGAAATACTAAATTGACTTACAAAATGATGTTGTGTACTTACGAAATATCACATACATATCTATCAATTAACCATTCTATTAAAAATATCGCTTTAATGTGATTTTAAAATTATAATTATTAAATTTAAAATTTTAATAGTGTATTAAAATTTTTAAAAAGTTTTATATTTTTAAATTTAAAATCTCTTCATTAAATAAAAATTTAAAATATTTGTGTGTGTTTATTTTTTCATCGAAAATAACTAAATTAATGTCTAAATTTCATATTTTGGGGATATGATTTTCTATTTCTTCTATTCTGTCCCAGCTTTATTTTATTTCATCTTAACCATTCATTTATATAGTTAAGATAAAATAGAACATGCTAAAATATGAGGGGAATACTTTTTTTATTTTTATTTATAAAAAAAAAGAGAACATAAATTACAAAACAAGTCGCAGAATCAAGTCCCAAACATATCCTCAAGAAGAAGAGTAAGGCACCCAAAGGATGTGGTATCGAAGTGTGTGATTCCGACATCAAACTGTTCAGCGTAGTTTGCAAGCCAGTCAGCGCATCTGTTATTTTCTCGATAAATGTGTCAATAAACAATAATTCAGTCCTGAGTAAACAATTCGTGAATTCAAATACGAGGGGAATATTTTGACACTTAAAAAATGAGAGATCGAAGTGGGCCAGCGACAATTCTCTTGAAATAGAGAAAAATGCATGAAGCTGAGTCCCTTTCGTTGGTGCGTGTGACGCTACACGACCACATATTACGTGTTCTTCTTTTCACTTGCCTCTCGAACTCTCCAATTTGTTTGGTCTTTTGATGTCTACGTGTTGGTTTTTACAGCAGAGTACTTTCGGGATTGGCAAGCAAAACCTCCACTTTTCGAATGTGAAACATATTGTTTGTTCTTATGGTGGTCCTGGTCCGGCCACTTTCCCATTGTCCTTTTGTTCCGAAAGTGACTCACATTCCTCGCATTTATTCCACTCCGGTGGGATCTACACGTCGGGATTGTTTAGGAAAAGGTACCAAAAGGACCGTGTTTTGTTGTCAGCTTAACAAGAGTCGTTATTTAGTTGTTTTTGACTAATCATTTTATTTTAAATTATTAACACGTTAAATTATTTATTTAAAATATGTAGTTTATAAATCATTATATACATTTAAGATTTAAATAACATTTAAATGAAACAACACTTATTCAAATTCTTATTTATCAGATTTTATTATAACGAAATATTTGTTAATTTATAATTATCACCATATAACTCATATAAATGTTTTGTTACCAATGATTACAAAAATTTTTCATTTGGCTAATTCAATTGTAAAAATTTGACCTGACTAATATTCAGTTCGATTTTTAATTTTTTAGTTTGATTTATTTTAGTAACTGTTATTATTAAAAATCAATTAGTTTATAAATTAATCGGTAAGTTTTGTGAATTAATCAATTAATTTTTACTTTTTTCAATTAAACTTCAGGTAAAGATATTTTATTTTAATTGTATTTTAAAATTTTAAATTTTATTTAATATTTAACTTATTTTTTAACAATTTAATACCAGTTGAATCTTTTAAATCTTAAACTCCTTATTTTACTGGTGTAACTTCATGTCTAGCTCGATATGATTAGGATTTAGTGTTAGACAATTTTGCCCTTAGGGGCATTTTTGTCTTTCTTCTATTAAGTGAATAAATATTAATTGTAATTTTGGTTTTCAATAAATTACCGGTTAAGTTACGTAATTTGATCCAGATAAGAGTAATAAAGTGTTTCAATAAATGATCTAGATTAATGGGTTGAAGTTCGGCTAAAAAATGGATCTCTTTCAGTGTAGACATGATCCAGATCGGCCTTGTGATGAAGATGTTCGATATGGAAGCTATATAGAGGTTAAGGTCTCTTGCAGTTACTCATATCAACCATAAATATACGGTTCTCTGACCGGTTAAGAGAGCTTGCATATTGAGAAAACTATATAAAGACCTAAACCGAGTGTCGATGAACAACTTCTTCAATTGTCCAAGGAGGATCGAAGCTCGTTTTGACAGCAAAAACCGCTTCGGAACTCAAAATAAAATCGAAATTAGGTATTCCATATTTTCTTCGTTTTTACCCTTTCATGTATGATATTGGATACGTAATAGGTCTGTACTACATATTAAATTTAGGAGTCAACTTTCTCATATAAAAATTAAATTTGATACTTTTGAATTTATTGCATCAATGCCACTTTGATAATTGGTGTAGATTACTAATTATAGTCCTAACGTCCATTTTGACACTTGCCCATTTGAGAAATCCAAAAAGGGCATTGGCAATAAGTGTCCAGTATAATTACTCACATTCCTAAAGTCAGATTCCCACTGAGCAATCCAGAAGATGAATGTAATAATTTATATGGGAAGAAGTTCAAAAAAGCTATCTTCCGGCAAGCATGGTGCGTACGTATATTATTGGTTGAATCACTAAAGTTGATTGGAGCCGACACAATTGATAATTACTCCCTCACAATAACATGAGTCAGCTATAGTTTAGTGAACCATATGATATGTAATGTATAAAAGTTGCTCTTTGTAGTGGCCATCAATTGACGGTCGAATCAAAATTTAATTAATTTTTTTTTTTGACTTATCAAAATTTAATTTAATAATTAATCTTTTGTAAATTGTATAAGTTAAATTTAAAAATTATTTTTCTGATGTAACATAGCAACTAAATGTTAGGTATGTGCTTATTTATTAGTCTTTCAAAAATAATTTTTAGTTTAATTTTACAAATTTTGAAAGATTAATTGGATACTAAATTAAAAAATCTAAAAAATTTAAATACTTTTAAATTTATTATCCCTTCAATAAAGCAATATATGTACACACACACATATATTATAAATATTAAATATAATTAATACTTATAATATATTATCTTAAAGTTTTAAGTTTGAAATATAATATTTTTAATCATATATAAACTTTTTATTTGAATTAATTTTTCTCTAAATTTACTCGAAATCTTTATTGGTATTAAAGTGATATTGACAAGTGTTTTCATGAACATATATTCATAAATTTAGATTTAATCAACTTATTTAAGAAAAAAGCTAACTTATACTCCCTCCTATTTAAAATAAGTGTCGCTTTAGAGGAATTTTAATTATTCAAAATAAGTGTCGTTCACGATTTTTCATGCATGTTTATAATTTTATTTCCAAAATTACCCTTTAATTTCTCTCACATCCTAATTATACAGATTACATTTTCAAAGCAATTCAACATGCAATTAATAAGGGTATATCAAACATTTCACTAACTTTCTTAATAAGTGTGCATCTTTCTAAAACGACACTTATTTTGGATAGAAGGGAGTAACAACAACAACATCCAGTAATCCTACCAATGTGGAAAAAACAAAATCTTGAATTAAAAAATTACCAATAATTAAAAATTTGAACCAATTCACTTAATTAAATTATAAAATATTGAATTTATAGTTCGTATTATTTTAACGACGCCTATTATTAAAAACTAATCAATTTATTAACTAATTGATTATTTTCATAAACTAATAGTTTTTATAAATCAGAATAAATAATTGGTTTCTATTTAAGACTCTTTCTTAATTAAACTTTAATTTCTTGTATGAATAAAAACAATCTCATTATTTGGTTTTATTTTTAATTTTTAATTTGATATTATCATTACTATATATTAATTTTGTGATAAGTAAACTTTTTAAAATACTTATTTTATCGATTTAATTTTTATTATAATTTTTAAAACATTAACACATCAAAATTTCAGATCACAACGGCCTTGTTTGGATAGTAGCTGATCAGCTAAAAATTAGCTGATTGGCCAAAAATTAGATGGTTGACTTCATCTATCAACTGTTAAATGTGTTTGGTTGTTAGCTGGTTGGGTTAGTTGATTCAACCCAACCAGCTAAATGCAACACGATGCTGTTAGCAGCGTTTGGAGTAATCAGCTGATTACCCCAAACCTATATGCCAAATTTGCCCACGGTACTTTCTTCGTCTCTCTGCATTTGTTCTCAAAGTTTTGGCTTGGAAAACTTGTCTGCTTCTTCGTATCTTCTTAGACTTTTAGTACTGCAAGAATAAATGATTCCCTGGTTAATTTCAACTAAAACCCCAATTGTAACATTCATTCTACATCATAAACCTTTCTTTTCAGATCCCTTTTTCCATCAGATGTGGAGTTTCAAGGAGAATATCAAAGAAGAAGGAACGATCAAACAATATCGAGATGCCTCCTGAGAGAGTTTCCCTCATCATCGATCAACCATCTGTCAGGCATGTTTGGAAATTTGGGGTAAATAAGGAGACTTACCATGGACTAACTCCATTGAGCGGGGAAGAAGAAGGAGAACAAGCGAGGGCCATCGACGATACAATCGCAGGATATCACCCACCCCAAATCGAGAAGTTTCTAGGAGAGTAGAGAAAGCCAAAGTTGGATACCCTAATTGGAAATGTTATATTTAAGTATCTCTACGATGTCGTTTTGATCATGTCTCTTAGTACTTAGCTAGTCTTGTTTATTGGGTGTCTCGTTCAAGTCTCTTAGTAGTTAGCTAGTCTTGTTTAATGGATGTCTGTAATAAAAATCCTTGGCAGACACTTGTACTAATTTATTTTTAATACAACTTAATTTCTCAAAAAAGATTTTCATTCTACAAAATTCAAGATTGTCAATACACCTTTTAAACCTTTCTTCGTTCTTAAAAATTGTTATTATTATTATCATTATTATTATTATTATTATTATCTCAAAAATTATTATTATTATTATTACTATTATTATTATTATTATTATTATTATATGTTCTATGCTTTTTATTAGAGTTATAAACTTAATTTCTGTAAAATTTAATATGTAAAATTTAAATTTTTATAAGAATATTCTTATATTTTTTAAAGTTATGTCTTTATAAGTCATTTTACACTTAAACAGCTAATTTTACCAAATATCTTTAACAAACAGCTAATGCAATCCGCTGGTCAAACCAGCTGATAGAATCAGCTATCAGCTGATTGCCAAACGGGGCCAACATGCTTAAATACAAGTTTGAGAAAAAGGACGAGGCTTGAGTGGAAGGATCAGATCCTCTATTTCAATTAATCAGTTCTAATTTTGTTTCATTAAATTTTATTCACATATTTATGTAAAATATATGAACTTGATCGAATAGAACAATTAATCAGTTCTAACTTTATTTCATTAAATTTTATTCGCATATTTATGTAAAATATATAGACTAGATTAAATAGAACAGAATTAAAACATCCTAAGTAAAACAGGGTAGACCAACCCAACAGTTTCGAGCATAAGCGCGTAAACACCCGCTGACCCGCAACCTGCCGAAAGAACCCTACACGTTTCTTCTGGTCGTCGATAAGAAAAAGAATGGGTTGCTTTCATTGTATTTTGAATTCTTTGAGATAGTCCACCGATGTGAGTTGTACCAAATTCAGAGGGAGATGCGCTGAGAAAAAGTTGCACTTTTACAGTCAAAAGAAGGCAGTGTCGTGACCAAGCACAGCACATAACAAGCACGCCCAGATAAGGCTCCATCTGATTGGAGTTGGCACTTTCATTACCTAAATTTACGTCAGTTTTTCATATAATTTAGATTGTATGGTCCAGCAATATAAGTGTCCTATCCTTACGGATTTATCAAAAAAAGTCCAAATTGTAAATTCTGCGTGAGGTGTGGAAAGATTTGATCATCTTGCTCCGGATAAAATAGCCTCTCATCTTATTAAGTAAAGATATTGGGTATATTAGCAGGCCTATTTTGTACCTGTTTGGATGTGCTTATATCAGTAGAGCTTTTGTCAGTAGAATTTTTATTAGTAAAGTTTTTCTAAAATGAGCTTTTCTAAGAAGTCACTTGACTGTTTAGCTGTCATTTAAAAAAGAGTTTTTTTGAAATAGCTTTATACAATAGATTGTTTGACAACATAAAAATAAAAAGTATTTTTAATTTTAACTATATTTTATTTTATAATAAAAACTATTTATGCATATAAATATTATTTAAAATATATTAAACAATATGCAAAGTACAATATATTAATTATTATATAATTTTAAACCATATAAAACATAAATAAAAATATATTTAACCAAATCTTTTATATGGATTATAATATAATAAAACTAATATTAAAAATAAATATTAAAACATATAAAAAAGTCAAATAATATTATATAAATCTCAAAATAAACGTGGATATTTGTTTATGGATATTATGGGAATTATGTGTAAAACATTAAGAAAAAAGAAACTAAAAATAAACTCATTAATTGATATAAAAATTTACCTGAAAAAGTACTTTTTTGAAAAGTTTCATATTTTAGCTTCTCAAAAACTAGATTTTAACTTTTGAAAAAGTCATTTATATGAAAAAAGTGCTCTTGGATTTTACAGTCAAATACTTAGTTTTCTTAAAAATAACTTTTGTAGTGAAAAAAGTACTTTTGGAGCCTTCAAAAGCTGAACCAAACAAGCTTCATCTTAGTGTCCATCCGCCCAACGTCTACACAAAAGATTATGTATGAGAAATATTGAAACTGTTCTTTTCCGTAGTATTGTTATTGTTTTTTTTCCAGCTTTTATTAAAATTTAAATTAAATATGAATTTAAAATTTTTGAAAGTAAAATTTCAAATTTAAAAATTTTGTATTCAACTATATTTTATATATAGAAAATTTAAAATAGAAAGTTAAAATAGACTTCATTTTTAAAAATTATTTAAATAAGACTTAAATCCGACCTCCTAATTCTAATGTCAATTCGAGTGATGGTAGCAATAATGCATAATCTCAATTATAATGTAATTTGAAACTTGATAAGTAGTCTCCACGAAGTAAGCCTATAGACTATTTCTTACCGTGACTTGGGCTAGGTGTTTTAAAAAGGCTCGACACTGCTATAAAAAACTGAGGACTTAAAGCCTATAGACTATTTCTTACATCATAAGATTGTAGGTTCGAATCTTGAAAATAACTACTTATATACGTAATAGTTATTTATGTAATTATTCTAAATATATTTATTATTATAATCATAAAGAATTATAATTGTATAAAAGTGAACAATTTTTAAAATATCGTTATTAGTTTGAATTGAAGGCTTCAACTCAAGTTCATATAAGTTCCGTTTTTGTGGGCTTAGAAGGAACGCTTTATGGGCCCGAGATTTGAGAATGTTCAGTAATAGATAGTTTTATCTTTAAGAGGGTACTTAATTGATGGGTTTGAGAAGAGGTTAATACGCAAGAAATAAAAAGTGAATGGTTGGTTGTTGATTATTATTATAGGGGCAATAGTTTGATATTTCATTTTTGGGGAATCTTTCATACCCTCCATTTAGTAGAGGAATAAAAATCATTCCTTAATAGTGAATCTTTTTTAAATATTTTTTAATACTAATTAATTAAAATTTAATTAATTAGTTAAAATAATATAATAAATTATATTATAATTAATTAAAATATATCTCATTTATTTATTAAAATAATGTAATTACTTTTATTATAATTAATTAAATAATTACAATATAATTAATTAAAATATAATTCATTCATTCATTAAAATATTGTAATTAACTAATTAAAATATAATTAAATAATTAATTACATTATAATTAATTAAAATAGTAATGATTTTAATTAGTTAATTAATTAAATTATAATTAATTGATTAAAACATAATTAATTAAATTATTATTATTATTTGACTAATTACATTATAGTTAATTAAAAAATCAATCAAAATATAATTCATTAATTAATTAAAATATTGTAATTAATTAATTATAATATAATAAATTTTTATTTTTAATATTTTTTACAAACCAACCACTATCAATGATAATAGTAATCATTAATTACAATATTTTAATTAATTAATTAATTATAATATGTTAATTATTTAAAATATAATAAAATTTTATTTCTTAATTTTTTTGCAAACCAACTACTATCTAAGATAATAATAATTATATATTCCTCTTAATCAACTATCATAATTATAATAATAATATCCATTTTCATTTCTCACTTTATTCATTCTCATCCCTATTATCATTCCCTCATGTAAACCAACCGCTCCTAACTAATAAAAAGGTTATTTCCAAATGACTCATATGAAAAAATATTTAATAAATAAAATATAAAAAAAGTATTATACTAAATAACATGAACGCACAATTCTCTATAAATTACGTGTTTTAAATAAATTATTTAATAAATTAGTAATTTAAAATTAAACCAAAATTCCAATATAATAAATCAATTAAGATTTCTTACCAAACAAGAGTTCTTGGCGTTGATTGTCACTTCACTTCACTAATATGGAAACGTCTTTTTTTCCAAAGTCAATTTGATCTCTTCAGGTACATAAACCCAACTTGATCACTACTAACAATATATATATATATATATATATATGTTCTTTTTTTATTTAATATATATTTTCAAGATCTAGAATCTGGACCGTCCAAATAAGTTTAAAGAAAAACAATTGGACGGCTAGGATTGAGACCATGTTGAACGGGGCCCACCAAACAAATCAGATCTATCAGAGATTCGCCAAGTGGCGTGACGCTAGCAGTGACAGCAATGCCCTGAGAAAAGTCAGATATTCTAGATTTTAACCCACACCTTTAACTGACACGTGGAGGGATCTCATACGTGAAGAGCACTATTGCCTTACATCTCTCCGGTGACCTTTCTCGTGTGACCAGTCACTTTATCTCTCGCTCGTTCTCTTTTTTCTTTCTCTCTACCTCACTTTATCTCACAGTTTCTCTAGATCCAAACACTCCGATTTTAAGTTCCATCTCCCTTCTCTTCGCTGCGTGGTGTGGACGAAGCTCGAGGCACTTTCTCCTCTCAGCTTCTCACTTTCATTTGATGAAGGTTCAATCTTGAAGCTTTTTGGTGTTTATTTTCTCTTGTGTGCTCTGTTTTTGGTGGATTGTTCTTTTTTCTGTTATTCCGATTAAGTGATTGTTTACATGCCAAAGTTGCTTGCTTTAGCTTAATGGGTATTCAGATCTGATTTTTGTTTATGCCCTTGCCCTTTGGCTCTGGATGGTTGGAACGTATGGGTTCTGTTTTTTTGATTTGATTCAAATTGGAATTACTTTTGTATGTCTTTGTGTAGATCTGAGTGTCGGTCGTTTCAGTGTTTAGCTGATGATGGAAGTAAAGTTGGTGATGGGTTTTGGGCTTGAATCTTTTCTCTTATTAACTAATTGGGTTGTATCAGTTTCCGTTTGGATTTGGTTTGAATTTGTTGATAATCTGAGAAAGGCCACAACTTGTGTGTTATTATTTGGTTTTATTGGATCATCGATTGATTGTTAAGCGTCGGTGAGATTGTTCTTTTCTCCTTCTCAGAATCAGGAATCTGAAGTAAGAATGGTAGAACTTCTTATAATAATGTTTCAAGGGAATTTCAGTGTTATTAGATTCAGTTACTCGTAATTAACTAGGGTTTTATTGGATCATCGATTGATTGTTAAGCGTCGGTGAGATTGTTCTTTTCTCCTTCTCAGAATCAGGAATCTGAAGTAAGAATGGTAGAACTTCTTATAATAATGTTTCAAGGGAATTTCAGTGTTATTAGATTCAGTTACTCTTAATTAACTAGGGTCTTTGCATCTAAACCTGATTTTGTTAATGGTGTGCCTTTTGTAGCATATGTTCTTATTGGACTTGTTAGGTACTCAAATATATTGCTCTTTCAGTTTTGAAATGTCATGTTTTCTATCTTTTCTGGATCTGCTGATATCCATGACGTATTCGCTTTTGCAACTGCAGTAACGTAGGACATGGGAGCTGCCTGAATCAACATTTGATTGTTGCATTGCTGTTTTGATCGGCTTTGTGGATATATTTGCATGCATAGAATGGGTAAATGCAAGGGTTGTGGGAAGTTAGGAAGGATGGTGCCTAGGGATGAGTTTGTGAGTGGCTACCATTTTTCTCTCATGTTGTCTCCTGTTGTCTCTGTTTGGGATTGTATCGTTCGGAAAATGAGGTACTCTTTCAGGCCTGAGTGGGTGTAGTCATTGAACCTGACGTATTTTGTTTGTTTTGAATACTGAAATTAGGTCGTAATTTTTTACTGTTAAAAAGAGGACAGGGAAGAAAAAAGAGAAACAAAATTACAGGGAAATGTTTACATGTTAGAGGGGTTCTAGTAAGTTGACAAACAGGATAGAAATTAGAGGCTGGCAGTTTCTATGGATACCATAGCTTGTAATAAGGTACAACCTTTCGTGAGAAAAGTTAAGAAGAAGCAGGTGAAGGGTGAGGTGGACCGTCTCAAACAGGCCGAAAAGAAGAAGAGGCGATTGGAGAAAGCTCTTGCTACTTCTGCAGCTATCCGATCTGAGCTTGAGAAGAAAAAACAAAAAAAGAAAGAAGAACAGCAGAGGCTTGATGAAGAGGGTGCTGCAATTGCAGAAGCTGTTGCTCTGCATGTGTTGCTTGGTGAGGACTCTGATGATTCATGCAAATTTGCTTTAAAGAAAGAAGAAGGGTACAACTCATGGAACTGTGATGATAATATCAATCTGTTAATGGCTGAAGACAAAGCATGCCTTCCTCATCAGGGCTGCACAAGGCGTTCACTTGAAAGAATTGGGTATGGAACTGGTTTTAACTCGGATAATATCCAAAACGATGACTGGTCTTTAACATACGGTTCGATTAGGACGGATCTTCATTCACCATACTTTGGCAATGGATGTTGGGGGACTACAGAGTTCTCGGCAGGTCTCATTGCAGCACAGGCTGTTTCATCCCTTCAGATTGCAGAGGAGGTACGTGGGGACCCAATTGTCTTCAATTGAATGCTACGAGGATTGATAAGCAGTTTTCTGCCTTCTCCACTGGGTCATGGTTGTTATCCTGAACAATAATGTTTTGTATATAGTCCTGAATTTATGTTGTCTTGCTTGTATGTTTCTTCTGATGAGACAATGTGACACTTTGATGTTTTATGTACCTTAATATTAAATTGCAATTATGAAATCGTGGTTTCAGGGTCTCTTTCATCATGATGTCATTATCACTATTATGGTGAAATTATTTATCTGGTTGATTCTTACTTATGGGGCAACTGATTTGGATTCACGATGTAGTATTATCCTAAATGGTAAACTTGGAAATGTTAAAACAAAAGCACTAATCTGCTTGTAAATTTGTGGAACCTGGAAATATCGTTCATGGTATTAAGATGAAAAGAACGGTGTCATCATTTGAATAAAGATATAATTAGAGCATCCCTGCTGGTTTGCCCTAAATTCGTTATCTTAGAGCCAAAATTAAGTTCAGAATAGAAACACGAGTAAAAGCTAACTTCTGGACATACAACTGAAAGCAATCCACAGTAGTATGTATTGCACAGAAAAGAACACTTCAAATTGATGAGCTTCTGTATGTACTTGGACCATTTAGACAATCATTATCAAGATTCAGTTGAGAGAACAAATCAGAATTTTACAGTTGATACACAATGAATGATACACTATTGATTCATCTGTTACAACCATTCAACTCGCACCCCTTTAAAGATGCCGAGTGAAGTGCTTCCTTACAACATCTCTTATTTGTTATCGCGAACTCTGACCAACAGGTAGATCTGATCTTTGCTCCGGTTGTTGCTGAAGAAGAACACTGTCGCCGTTATCTTCAATATCTGAGCTAGTTGATGGTTTCGCACCAGGTGTAACGAGGTTTTTGAACCATGTTGCCTGAAACCTAGAACTTCCTCTATTTGAGCTGCTAGGGGACTCAGGAGTAGAACCATTACCGCCTAGAAGGAACCGATATGCTACTTTACTAGCTGATACAATCTCTGTCTTAGCTTGTCTGAACTGTAATGAAGCCACCAAAGAAGTAAACTCTTGTTAAATGAACCTAAAATTATCAGCCTCTGAGAAAGTATTAAAGAAAACAAGACATCGTTAATTAAATTTCTATGTGGTTCTAAAAACAGTGAAAGAAGTTATGGTGTATGCTAACAATGTAGACAATAAATCAGTAACCCAAATGGATAAATATTCAAACACAGAGGATTTGAGTTGATTTCATTATGTCATTTTATATGTGATTGTGTAGGACAATTACTCAGTACACCTCACTACTATGGTAAAAGATCTTATTACAAAAGTTTCATGATAAAATACCAAAGTAATTAAGTAATCCCGACCAAGATAGAGAGTATCTCACCCGTTCAGCTGTGTTTCCTGCTACTTCCATGGCAGCATCACCAGCATTGGCAAATCGATTAACCCAACCTGTTAAAAACCATCAGAACATGCACTCACTGTAAAGTCCAACAAAAGAAGCAACAGTTCTAAGTTTTAGAATTCTGGATCACCTCAGAAACTAGATAAGTTCATGCAATAATGACCAAACAAAGCATACAGTTTATAAGTTGGAACTGAAATTCTAACAACATATACATTTGGATGGTAAATGAGTTAATCTAATTTACTGGCAAAATGATCTCAACAACGAATGAACGACCAGTAGCATTAGTATTCTGATCCACGTCCAAAGCCATATCAAGGAGTAGATGGCTGACTGAGTTCAAATGAAAACAGTAAAGAGGAAAATCATTCCAAAATGAAAGGGTGCCAGGAAAGAAAATTGTTTTATTTTGAAAGAACTTACCTGGAAGTTTTGGCACACCAAGCTTCTCACACAACTCATCACAGAAGTGATTGCAGTTCTTGGCTAACAAGTCATATGAACCTCCAGGCCATTCTCTACTAAGCTCCCTCAAGATCTGATTCACCTTAGAGATTGAGAAGTTTGTCGTTCCTAGGACAATGCTCTCACGATATGTATACATGGGATTCCTTTTAGAAGGACAACTAAAAACCCCAGATCCATGTTCACAAAATCCAAATGACCATTCATCTTCTCCATACACCTGCGCAATATAGACCACAAAAAGTTACTACATATATATAAGAATTTTCATTCAGAAGATATTAACAACAAATCAAACATAAGTATATGGAAAAACATAGGAAAAAGGAAATAGCATAATCACGTGAAATAGGACATACAAACAAACATAGTCGAGACCTGGATATTTTGCCCCCAGTATTATGAATTACATATCATAAAATTAATTCTCACAGCATCTTCTTTCTTGTATATATATTAACCTCTTTCAATAACCAACATTTCAGCAATTGAGTGACATATTTAACAGATGTACATTAAGTTTCTTTAACTCAGGATACATCCACCATCAATGTCAGCACTATCATGCGATTTGTGCATATCATAATCGTTGTGCACTTTAGAATGAGAATCCTAAGGATAACAGTGGTTCAGCAAACATCAAAGATGATTATAGTATGCAGCACCGGATCGAATAGACATAGATCAAGCACTTTCTTACAAGATACCAACTAGTTACAGTATTCCAGAAACTAAAGAGCCTAAAACAAGCTCAAAGTCTCGCAAGGAACATAACTATCAATCAACAACATCAAGACATGGCTAGCAACAGTTCCCATACTTCGAATTTCCATTTAACACCCCAAGAGTCAGATTGGTGTTGGAATTAAAGCAAGCTCACTAATACACACGCAATCTCAGATCTACTCACATCAGGAAATTCCAAAAATAATTAAACACGCAAGTGTCAATAACTTAAATTCCATTCACAATGATATCAAATATCCACAAACATAGACCACCAGAGATCCACTCGAAGTGATCCAATTCGACTACAACACAAGTAAGACAAATCGGTAAAGAGAGAACATAAACAAGCACAACGAAGTATAAGCAAAGACGGTTTTCGAACCTGAACAGCGCTATGGAATATGCCACCGAGACCTATACCGTCTTTGAAGATCTTGTTGATATTCATGATCGTGTTGTTCGTCTTCTCCGATCCGCTATTCGTCACGTCGTATATATGCAACGTTACCTCCGTCATTTTTACCCAATTCAAGAAAATCCCCCAAAATAATGAAAACCCTAACCCTAACCCTAACCGACACTCAAATCCCTCTACTCAAGAAGATCAATTCACACACACAAACACAAACCCTTTTCCCTCTACTCTACCCCTCTTTCTTCCTCCACACTCAAAGCAAAGCAACCAACTCCAGAGCCCCACCAAGAGATCGATATCAACTTCAACTTCTTGCTGAAACCATTCAATCCCATTTCACATTCATCTCTCAGATCTTTCCTTCTACGTTTCTTTTTCTCAGATCAAAAAATGGGTTTTCTTCAGTTGATCGATCAAACAGATTCCGTTGAAATGAATGAAGAAACGCATTAATTGAAATAATTAAGAATCATGTTCCGCATACAGGAGTCACTTGAAAGGATGCAAGTAGTTTGGGGGTTGATTTGTTATATTTGGTAATCTATGGGGGCAAATTTGAAAAGTAGACATCCCTTTTTGACAACTGTCTGTCATTGTCATGCAATAAATTATATTTTAAAATAATATTATTTTGATGTAACTTTTTATGACAATATTTTAAAAAATTAAATTAAATTATCGTATTTTAAATTAGATTATAAAGGTTTAAATTTTAATAATTTGTTATTTTATAATAATATCATTTTAATCCTAACTTATTACAATAATATTTTTTAACTATTTAATTTAAATTAAATTAAAGGGTATAAAAATTCTTAATTTGTTATTTTTAAATTTATTTTTTAATATTTTGACATATTCTTAAAATTTTAGGTCAAGTCTTTATTTAAAGATTCAATTAATTTAAATTGATTTAGATTGGATCTGAATTAAAATATCAAATTTATTCATAATTAATTTTGACATTCTAAATTATATAATTATATGTGGACAATTTTGACCGTATAAGCTGTATAGTGGTCCACTCCATGCTAGCTCAATTCTTTGGAATTGATTAGCTCTGAAAGATACTTTTAGTGTGACCACAATAATTGCAGGTTACATTAGAGGTGCCAATGGGTCAGGCTGAGCCCGGATTGTTCCTGACCCGGCTCGGGCTGCGGGCCAACTCAACTCATCATATATTTTAAAAAAATGTCAAAAATGATGTCATTTTTAGTAATAGATGGGCTGACCATAGTCGGGCCATGGTTCGGTCAACCTGAGTGGGGTTTGTTTTTTGACATTCCTAGGTTACATGAGTTCGGACTATTATTTTTGATTAAGAATTAGTCAATAATTAAAAAAAAAAAATCGGTTTAAAATTTTAAATTGACTAATTTTTCAGTTCGATTTTTAATTTTTTGATTTGATATACTTTAATAATCCTTGTTGCTATATTCAATTATTTTATTAATTAATATATTAATTTTGTAAATTATTTGATTTTATAAATCAAAATAAATCAATTAATTTTTAATTAATAGTCTATTTTTCAATTAAACTTCAAATTATTTAACTAGTCGGGACAATTTCCTTCAACCATAGTTCAAAATTTTAAATTTTATTTAATTTTTTACCGATTTTATGATAATCTAATAACCAATAATTAAAAATAGGGATGTCAATTTTGGTCCAGCCCAACCCGACCTGATTTTGGCTCCAATTGATCAGGCTATAAGGCTAAAAGTGATCGCCTCGATCGGACCACGAGCTGAAGTAGGGTTACTTAAAAAACGACGTTATTTTTGGCTTTTTTTTAAATAAAGTAGGCAGGGTTGACCTATCCCGGCTCTTTGGGTCATGGCCGCCTAGCTCGTGATTGGGCCGAGTCGGGCCAGGAGTTGCCCGGCCCATTAACATTCCTAGATGAAAGCCCTAACCAGTTTGATTTGTTTAATCTTAAACATTTTGAATCGTCCAACATTTCAGTTCAATTAGGTTTAATAACTTTTGTTATTAAAAATTGATTAGTTTATTAATTAATTGAACAACTTTTGTAAATTAATAAGTTTTTATAAACTAAAATAAATAAATAAATTTTTAATTTTATAAAAATTCAATCAAACTGAAAAGTTTTAATTAATTCGAAACTTGATTAATATAGATTTTAAAAATAATATTACATTAATTAAAATTGATTAAATTAATTTTTAAATTTAATTTTATTCATTCATTTATATAAACCCGAGTCAAAAATAATTAAAGATGATAAATTTTATTCTGCTTAGTCTGACAAAGTTGGTATTGCTAACGAATTGCATGATCAATTCTCCTGTTCCCATTTTTGTTTAATGGATAGATAGGTTTTGGGCATGGTTTGGGTGGGCCCGCACCATTGGGTTTTGTCCCCTTTGGTTCTAGGTTGTCTACTTACCTTTTGTATCTAACTTGAGATATCTTGGAATCGAATATGTGA
>JANVCQ010000006.1:40726601-40767996 GCA_025531925.1 Erythroxylum plowmanianum | reverse complement strand
CAAAATCTAATAGTGCGGGCCCACCCAAATCAGGGCACAAAGTGATACACGAAAACGAGAATAATCACCCTGTGCCCACGAAATCTTCGAGTTAGTTAGAATTTGAATAAGATTTGGAACTTGAATGTATCAAATAAAACATTGTTATTTTGAATTAAAAAAAAGGAATTAATCGGGCTCGGGTCACGAATTTAATGCCCCGTTGAACTTTGGACCAGCTCTGGCCGGCCTAATGCCAAAGCTAAAAGCAAACTCCTTATACGACGCCGTAGCTGCTCACCGTCGAAACGGCTTAAAGTAGTACAACTCTAAAGAATCCCTTGCTGTTGGTGAATCCTACATCGCGATTGGTGTGATCGGGAGCTATATCCGATCATCGGAGCTCTATACGACACGTTTAAAGCCCGGTGACGTGTAAGTTAGAATAGTGTTTCCCCGTTATAAAGCTTTTCAATTTCTAGGGTTTTACGGGTTCTAGAGTCAAATTAGCTTCTACTGTTTTCGAAGAAAGCACACGAGTATCTCCATATTCATGAGTAATCTATACATGTATATGCTCATTAACTGCGCGAAAGATAGTTACAAGCTTAACCCATGTCGAATTTTATGATTAGTGCTCTGAAGTAATTTGTTTCGTCTATGGTTGTTCAGTACGTTCCTTCGTCTTCGTAAATTTGGGTCATGGGAGTTCATTCCTTTTTGGATTTTTATGCTTGTGAATTCCCATTTGCAAGTACTGATAGTTCCAGCTTTTGTTTAATTGCATAGAAGATGTGATAGGCATTGATGGGTAAAAATTTGGTATGCTGGAATTGGGGTTCTTCATGACTTACTTGCATTCATTTTAAAGGTTCACGGGGTTATGTCAAGTTCATATTTTTTTTAGCATTAAAGAAGCCTCATTCTGGTAATGAGGCATTTCGAGTGAGCTTGCTGCAGGTCTAGTGCCAATTTCCTATGTTGTTCTCCTTCTGATTTTTGTGTCAGGTGACCTGATCTTAGGCCTCGAACTCACTCTCTTTGGACAACCTTGCGGAGGGCTTCCTCTTTGAGGGAAGAGAGTTGGAAGCTGATATTTCACCCGGGCAAAGTGAAATTTTAGCTTATTGAACGTAATTATAGTTCGTAGGAATTTTTTCTGTTCTCTGACACGGGACATCTTGGTTGTACCATAGACCATTATATGATTTGCCCTTCATACCATCTTATGGATTTTGTAATCTGTAAAGTTATTTATAGATTTTTTCAATAGTGCAAAATCTTACATTTTGCTGTGATGTGGACTTTGCTTGATGAAGTGCTCGACTATGTTTCTGTGCTATTTATGCTAAACTAAGGTTACGAGCTTTTAGAGTTTGTTTATTACAGGCATACGCTGGTTGGCTCGCTCTGAAATCACGAAGGCCCTTTCTCATCAATCACTATCCAACATGGTAAGCTCGAATTAGAAGTTTTGGATATACAATTGGGCCTGATGTTGATCTTTCTTCCAGATGATTGATATTTCATTGGGTGAGCTGGAAAAGTGTTTACTTCGCTATGTTTGTCAAATTGTCACTGTTGATATGGAAATTCTTATAGTAGTCTTGCATTGAATTTAGCATCATAATCTAAGAATTGACTCGACTGAGTTGAACTGGTGGAATATTGAAGTGGAGTTTGAGTGTCTTGCTGATGTCAGTCGAATACTTCATGGCTTGGTATCCGATTTCTTAAATCTTCTGACTGCATTATTGAGCAGAGTAGTGAGCCTCTTATCCTACAACTACAAACAGTTGTTTACTCTGGAATTATGTATTGGCAAATATTTTTACCAAGTTTCTCAAAGCTATGTCGATACATCTCCATTGCATTATTAAGCCTTCGTAATAAGAGCCAAGTTGTGTTGAATTCTTGTTGAAACTTCTGAGTAAGAACTAGCATTTTCTATTGGATTTCATGACTGGTTGCAGGATCGCATTGATTATACTGATGAGAAGACTGAAAACAGACTGTACATTGGCAATCTTGATCTGAGAATAACTGAGTAAGTATATTAATCATGGTTGGATTGCGTATCCCCTGATTTCTGAGATGGATATTACTGCGCTTATAACCTTATTTACGTTTTCAATTTCTTCTATCAGGGCTGCTCTGATTAAGATGTTTTCTCCTTATGGCAACATTGTTTCTGAGGATTTCTTGTGGCATACACGAGGCCCAAAACGTGGAGAGCCACGGGGTTATGCTTTCATCCAGTTTAGCAATAAAGAGGTAAGTGTCTGCTTTTCTGGTCTTTCACTTTAAAGCAAAATCCTGATTTCCAAATTTAAAGTGAGCATGCAGGAAGCTCAATTGGCCAAGGAAAAGATGCATGGGAGGTTGGCTTGCGGTCGTCCCCTGGTGGTTCGTCTAGCAAGCGAGAAATACTTGGAGGAGTTTACACGAAATTCTTCCAGGACGGTTGGCGATGTGAATAGGACAAGCCTTGTCGGTAGCAGTTCAGGGCAGATGAATCGGAGTGCTAAGGTAACTGCCATAAAGAACAAGCTGAGAGCCCTGGAAGAAGAGAGCTCTAGTACGAAGAAACAGAAACAAGCTGATGGGGACTATTGTAAGGATTTAACCAATGATTTGACTACCAAGAGATGATAAATAGATAAAGTCAAGGAGTTTGAATCATCTTACTATCCCTATAATGTAATGAACTTCAAACAATTCAAAGGGCTAGAGAATCCGTAGTAGATCGGTAGATGAGTTTATTCGCTTCCGAGGTAGATCGGTAGATGAGTTTATTCGTTTCCGAGGTATCTATTTGTTTGTTGCATCTGAAGAATATACTCTAGGATATAGTGGATGGTCTGACTTCTTTGAAGGATTAGGAGGATGCTACTGTATAATTGTTCGCAAAAATCACTCCAAATTTCAATTTCAAGCTTTATCACCATTTCTGTTTTTGTTTTTATTTTTATTTTTATTTTTATTTTTAAAAAATTGATTGTTTAAATTTTTAGTTTTAATTTGGGTTTTTTATAATCTGTTTTAGTATCATTTAATATATTATTTAATTATTTAAATTTTAATAAAATTAAGAATAATTTAATTCAACACTATATATTTAATAAATTAAAAATAATTATCAATAAAAGTTATGAAAAATTTAATATTATTTAATTTTTATAATTAAATTATAATAATTAATAATAAATATAATTAAATTTAAAATATACAAATATTCAGAAAAATTTTGATTTATAATTAAAATGTATTTCAAATAATATTAATTTTTAAATTATTTATTTTATGAAAATAACATAATATTAAAATAAGTATCTTATAAGATATTAAATAAATTTATTTAATTAAAAAAAAATTATTTTTATTTTATCTAATATGTAATTATTAACAACTAAATATTTTTTTATTTTTATTTAAAAGAAAAATATAAATTAAAAATTAAAAACGAAAACTACAAAAAAATATAAGTAAAATTAAACGCCCTTAGTTTTCTTGTTTTTTCTTTTTTAAAATATAGTTTTACCTATTTTAAAAATTCAATTTAGTTTATAAATTTATAATGTATTTTGTAATATTAAGAATTTTAAAATATTAATTTTTAATGAATTATTATAATGAAATTATTATTAAAAAATCATATATAAAAATGTTTAATTTTTTAAAATTTATTTAATAAAAGGTTAAAATGATTTAATAAAAGGTTAACAAATTTATTTTAATTCTTAAAATATATAAAGTAATTTAAAATTTAAATAACTTATATTGAATGAAACAACCTCATAAAAATATCTGAAAAGGCTTATAAAATGGACCCATACAAACTACTTCAGAATGACTTCAAGAGTTGACTAACACCATAGTGAAAGAACACTTCATTTATTATTGTACCGTTCGGTGGAGTCCGGTCTAGTCTCCACTTGGGAGTGTTACCGTCGATCTTTCTCTTCTCCGACTAGTCTCGCCTTCAATGGCGTCGAAACTTCCCGTTTTGCGTTCAACTCACCTGAATGTGTCGTCGTCAAAGGTTCACAGCTCTCGTTTTAAGTGCTACCAAACTCGTCCCCCGCTCTCGTTGAACACCAAAAGCAATGACCACTCAATAATTCAACGGTCATCATTTTCATTTCCCGATCAAAACCAATCCTTTCTCTCCCCTAGATTATGTCCTAAAGATCCCATTTCATTCAGATCTGTGACTGCCCGGTCCAGTCTAAATCTGCCTCTTATCTCTCCCAACGATTCGTGGGGCACGTGGACGGCGCTATTCGCTACTGGTGCTTTTGGTATCTGGTAATGTCCCTTCTCAATCTATCTCTCATTTTGAAGCTAAGTTCCAATCAAGCCAACCAATTCTGCTTATTTTTTTCATTTCATTTGATGGGTATTATTTAGTTTCTGTTTTTCTTTTAGTTTTGTATCAAATTGTTGCACCTTGAGGATTGCAGGTCAGAGAAGACCAATATTGGAAGTGCATTGAGTGGTGCTTTGGTGAGCACTTTGATTGGTTTAGCAGCAAGTAATTTGGGGATCATTTCGTCTGAATCTCCGGCGTACTCCATCGTTTTGAAGTTTCTGCTGCCATTAGCTGTTCCATTATTGCTTTACAGGGCTGACTTGCGTAGGGTTATACGGTCCACTGGAACGCTTCTTTTGGCCTTTTTGCTAGGATCAGGTGAATGAAATATAGATATTGGGTTACTCTATACTTTATTATCTTAAAGAATAATAATGCAACTTGTGTGTTCTATTTGAGTTAGTTGCTCATGAGGACAAGAATTTGACTCTTTGCCCTTTCTTTTCCCATGTTGCAGCTTAAATAACTAAAAGAAAGCATAACTTACTGTTTGTTGATAGTATCAAGTTTTGTTTTATGGTATCTGCTTTCCATGATTGGATAAGAATTTTTGGATTTTTTTGCTTTGAGACAGTTGCAACAACGGTTGGAACAGTAGTGGCATTTCTGTTGGTGCCAATGCGATCACTTGGCAATGATAGTTGGAAAATAGCAGCAGCTCTTATGGGCAGACATATTGGTGGAGGTAACAAGCTTTTACATAATTTGGTAACCTCATTGACATATGTTCAGCTGTTATAGACCTTTTTTTTACCATTATCTTCATTTCTTTCGTTGTTCGTTATCACGAGTTGTGATTTGTTTGATGCTGTGCAGCTGTCAATTATGTTGCAATTTCTGATGCTTTGGGTGTGTCTCCATCAGTTTTAACTGCTGGACTAGCTGCTGATAATGTAATTTGTGCTGTATACTTTACAACTTTGTTTGCGTTGGCATCTAAAATACCTGCAGAGTCTTCCACTTCGACCAATGGTGAGCAGAATTTTGTGTTCATAATGCCTAAGTTGTTGCGGTTCCATTACCTTGTGGTAAATGGCAAACTTCTGCAACGAACCTCATCTGTCTCAGTCATTTAATGACTTAATTGCATTAAACGAGACCATTTAGAGTCTGCTTGCAGATACTGGATTGGATGGTAACTCTGAGCCCGGAAACAAATTTCCTGTCTTGCAGACTGCTACTGCAATTGCTGTATCCTTTGCCATTTGTAAGGCTGGTTCTTATCTGACAAAACACTCCGGAATTGAAGGAGGCAGCCTTCCAGCCATAACAGCTATTGTCGTTGTCCTGGCAACATTGTTTCCAACCCAGTTTAATTATCTCGCACCATCTGGTGAGGCTATGGCCTTAATTCTGATGCAGGTAAGCTCTGAGATTCTTACGACATCACTGTTATTATCGAACTACTGTTTTCTTGAAACGCTTTTTCTTCATTTCGAGAAACAGGTATTCTTCACTGTGGTGGGTGCAAGTGGGAATATATGGAATGTGATCAACACAGCTCCTAGCATTTTCTTATTTTCTCTAGTCCAGATTGCTGTCCACCTTGCTGTAATCCTTGGATTTGGAAAGCTGTTTCGGTTTGAGCTACGGCAGTTACTCTTAGCATCCAATGCTAATGTCGGAGGTCCTACAACCGCATGCGGAATGGCCACGGCCAAAGGATGGACTTCTCTGATTGTTCCTTCCATTCTGGCTGGCATCTTTGGAATTGCCATTGCAACTTTTCTTGGGATCGGCTTTGGACTTCAGTTTCTGCAAAAGATTTACAATCTTGGAATTCTAAAATCTGGCTAAACTAGTTCAGCAATTGATTTGGCTATTACAAATAAATGATTCTGACTAATGTAGCATATGATTTGTGAATAAAGCTATTTCTTCTTGATCATTTCTTTGATCAATTATGAATCCAACTCAAGTTACTCAACGACTCTTAGTAACTTGTGAAAATCTAAAAGCAAGTTCAGAAGCTCATTGATTATGCTTATTGGGAAGATGCATTCCATCTTTTTCTCTGTAATTGAATGCTGAAACTTGATAAGTTCATTTCAACATTTTATAATTGACTGTTTTTCTTTTTCTGGGTAAAAAAAGTTTCGTGTTACTGGAAAAAGTTGTCCGATGAAACAAATTATATGTTCGGAGTAAGCTATTCGATAAAGCAACAAGTTTGTATTAACTGACAGAAACTTAAGCCAGTCAGACCAAACAAGAAGAACAAATCATCCAGAGCTTACTCATAGGATCAACAAGAGCTCGTCTGTTCTTAACTTGTAAGAATTTTTATCAATCCTTCGAAGCTTTCCACGTGGAGGTTACCCTGTGAAGTTTCTTCCTCGCAGATAAGCCAAACTGAAACGAACAAAAAGGATTAAGCAACATAAAAGATAAGGATTAACAAGTTCTGAACCACATAAACAGATACTAAGAACAACTCGTGACTTCTTGGAAGTTGGAACAAGATGATATGTCATAAATCAACATTAAAAGACTATGGTCGTCCAACCTTCAACTACATCAATGGCTTCCTTCACTTCACCGTTATTGCGTTCCCCTTCTTTTCTCTCACTACCAAGCACATCACCCACCATCTCACCATTCTCTCATCTCTGCTCAATCCACAGTATAACCACTACCAATCTTAGCACAACATTGCCACCTTTGTTATGGCCAAAGAACCGAAATTCAAGTCGACCAAGTAAAGTACTTTCACAACTAAGGTACCCCATAATTTCTCCGGACGACCATTGGGGTATGTGGACTGCCCTCTTCTCGACTGGAGCTTTTGGGATCTGGTGAGAACTTGAAAGTTCGTGTTTTTGGTTGATTCTGATTGTGAGAACTTGACACAATGTATGGTTTTATGTCGATAACTCTTTAAGGTCGGAGAGGACTAGGATAGGAAGTATGGCTAGTGCAGCGTTAGTGAGCACAATGGTTGGGTTGTTTGCCAGTAATATAGGAATCATTCCTTATGAAGCAAAGGCATATTCAGTTGTGTTGGAGTACCTTTTGCCCTTAACTGTTCCTCTGATGTTGTTCAGAGCTGACTTGAGGAATGTGGTTCAGTCAACTGGGAAGTTGCTGTCAGCCTTCTTGCTCGGTTCAGGTTTGCTCTTGTCTCTTAAATCCCTTTGTTCTTGAAGATATATGTGGCCCCTGAGTCCTGTCTGCCTCTACCAACATGCATTTTCTCATTTCAATTGATTATGTACCTGAAGATTTGCCTAGGTTGAAGTGTCAGACAATAAGATTTGGAACTTTGAGGGAATTGGTGAACTTCTTGGAAATTTATTTGCGAACTGGAGGCTTAGAATATTAAGGCATTGGAACTGTTAGAATACAAAGAGAGGAAAATGAGAATAAAAATTCAGAAGGCAAAAGTACAAATGGTCCTGTGTTCACCAATACTTTAGTGTTCTATGTTAGGAAGTGGAGATTAATGTTTGGATTGTCATGGTTGTTGTCTTAAGATAACCGAGAGTAGGTGAGCCGACTTCAGATGATCGTGAATAGTCGAGCATACAACGAGGAAATGGCTTCATGTGTAGCTTTGTTCCGTATTTCATAAAGATTCCAATCGATTTCTCTTGAATCTAGTCTAGGTTTCCATAGAATCGTTAGGTTTTAGAGCTTGACGGGAGGTGTCTGTAAGTGCAAGTATCTTTATAGTGAAGCACATTGTGAAAGACTTGGAGTTCTTGTTATGAGAAGCAACAAGAGCTGTGTCATGTTTGTTTCTGTTTAAAATAACTTGATTCAAGTTCAGTTTCTTAATTTGTAAACTATGTATATTCTTGCTAGATTCTGTCTCCTCCATCAGTTGAGTTGTAAAGTTATGCAGAAACCTGGACTACCTTAAGCTAGAAGTTGACAATCCTAAGAGTACTTACTTTGGATCAAGGCCTAGAAAGTGCATAATTACTTTGATATGTACTCTTTGCTTTTGATGCTTTGAAACTATTGCTTAACTAAGATCTTTTGTGACAGCTGCAACTACCATTGGAACTCTAGTGGCTTTCCTGATAGTCCCTATGCGATCACTAGGTCAAGATAATTGGAAAATAGCTGCTGCTCTCATGGGAAGTTATATCGGTGGTGGTAAGTCGGTCCTAGTTGTTGTTACAGCTGAATGTAATTAGAGATCCAAGGTTTCATGATCTGACTTTGTATAATGCTTTGTTTAGAGAGGTAATAAGTAGATATTTCTTCGAAATCTTATTCAGTAGGTAACCGCAGATTACGGATTCTTTGTTTCTTCTTTTCTTGAAGGTTCATTGATGTCATTTACGGATAAGCATCATTCTAACCATGTTTTCACTGCACACTTCTTTGTTGTTTAGGTGTAAATTATGTTGCAATTTCAGAGGCTCTTGCTGTTTCTCCTTCAGTGGTTGCTGCAGGGGTAGCTGCAGACAGTGTTACCTGTGTACTATATTTCCTGATCTTATTCGGGTTAGCTTCCAAAGTACCTCCTGATGCTACATCTGATGAAGGTATCTTCTGAACTTCTTCCTAATTCGTAAATCTCCCCAGTCCCTCCCTCTGTCTCTCTTGCATTGCATTGCATTGTTACAACGAAGTCTTAGATAGTTCCCACGCTATTGGACTATAGTACTGGTGTTTGAGGCATATTTGTATCTTGAATATCCCAACTCAAACACAATCTGAGATTCTTGGCGGATCAGCAGAGATCGAGTCCCCTTCCGAAGACAAGATAACCGTGTTCCAGGCTTCTGCGGCAACCGTGATCTCTTTTACGATATGTAAGGCCGCCACATATCTCACAAATCTATTTAAGGTTGAAGGATGCACTCTTCCAGCAGTAACAGCGATCATTGTCGCCTTGGCAACTATGTTTCCTAATCAATTTCGTCATCTTGCACCAGCTGGTGATACTATTGCTCTGATTCTCATCCAGGTATCATATTAAGCATGTCAATTAGGACTAGCTACAAAACAAGTGCATTTAACCCTAAAATTTCCGATTCGACTTCCTTTCTTAACAGGTATTTTTTGCTGTCGTGGGTGCTAGTGGGAGTGTATGGAATGTCATTAACACAGCACCTAGTATCTTCATGTTTTCTGTAGTACAAGTATCTGTTCATCTTGCAGTGATTCTTGGATTCGGAAAGCTGTTCCGCCTCGATTTAAAGCTGTTACTCCTGGCATCGAATGCCAACATCGGAGGCCCGACAACAGCAGCTGGAATGGCTACTGCTATAGGATGGATGTCCTTGATTGTCCCTGGGATTCTTGCAGGTGTTTTTGGAATTAGCATCGCAACTTTTCTTGGAATTGGCTTTGGATTGACTGTCCTCAAGTACTTGTAGAAGAAACATCAGAACCATCCTGTCGTCGGGGAATTTGCAGCGTCACTCTTACGACGCAAACATTGAACATTGGAATGTCTTGCATTCATGTTCTTTCTGATTTCCCAGATATATGGAAGCACAAAATAACCATTTTGATATTAAAAATCCTAGTTTGAAAGAAGAACCTGGACTAAAACTGCCAAGTACAACCGTAGTACAGACAACGATTCTCCAGTTTTACTCGTTTCACGACAGAATCCTCTTCTGCTCAATTTACACAATCTGTTCTTAAGCGTTTACGGGACAATCCAAAATGACAATGTCAAAGATCATTGATCCCAAAAAACTTCAAATTTATACGAGAACAAAAATTAATCAACCACAAACTTTAATTCAGTAATATAAAGATAAGGAATTGAGTGATAACAAAACAATAAGAATTGAAATTCATATTATATTTGGATTCCTTATTAAATAAGGAGTAGTAGTAAATTCAATATGTTATCCCGTTTGTTTAGGATTTATAAAACTTTTATTAAAATAGGATTCGAACTTTTATACACCCTTTTCTATTAAAATAAGAATTTTAAAAACTTCTCTATAAATATGTGTATCTTCAATTCTTCGAGAAAAAGATATCCTGAATTTTTCTTTCAAACCCGAGCTTTCAATTTAAAAGTACGATGCTTTCGATTCCTAGTTTACTATTCCCAATTGTTTGTGTTCTTCGTTAAACAATTATTCTAGCAATCTATTATTAATCATATTTCTTAATTTGTGGGTTTTAACTTCTAATTAATATCTCCTCTATTTGTCCTACAACATTGTATTAGTTGTATGATCTTGTCCTTTGCAGTTTCACTCTATGTTCTGTCCCTTGTCTTAGCTACTACTATGAATGGTATGCTGTTTTTAAGCATGTTGTCCTGTCATAAAGTAGAAGTAGGAATGCAAATTTAATAAAAAAAACAAAAATCACGAATTATTTCTTGTAATTTTTTGGTTAAAATTAATTTTAAAAATTTGCAGTTTCAGGAATTCTATGCTACAACTAATAAATCCTAAATATGCCAACTTGCCACCTGAAACATAATTTGTCTTTCCTCTTTCATTCAGAATTATGGATTTACCTGTTATAGTTTGATTACTCTAAGTTCATCTTTTCTTGGGTATGTCTTATATTTTGCTCTCTATAAATCTACGTATTGACAGGTGAAGTGCTCCCATTGTTAGCTTCAGAAGAGAGCAATAATGGCAGGAACGGACGTGAACGATGCGAGTGTTGCAGCAATCAGGAGTGTTCGATCAGGAATAATCCTGCTTGTATCAGTCATCTTTCTTGGATATTTGATGATTTGGATGATGATGCCCACCAACACATATTATCTGCAGTGGTTCCCTGAAATTAGCAGGAAAACAAGCTCCAAGTACCTCGGAGGACAAGGTTTGTTCCGTCTGTCCTGGTATAGTTTTTGGTTTTTATACTTTGAAATCCTGAAGAGTTCTTACAATGTTATGTTTCTACAGGTTCATACACGCTGATCTTCACGTTTCCTGTTCTGTTCATAGCTACAATAGCCTGTACGTACCTCCATCTAGGAAAGAAAATTCCTCACGATAGCTTCAGGTAAATACTAATACCAACTTCTGAAAGTGCTCGACATGATCAGTTTCTGAACAAGTTATGATTCTGTGGACACAGCGAACATGGTCCTTCTGCTTCTGGCCGGTGGAAACGAATAGCTCTCGTTAAAGGTCCTCTTGGAATCGTATCCTGGACAGAACTTTCGTTTCTGGTCATGTTTTTGGCATTACTGGTGTGGTCCTTTGCCTATTACTTGCATGGAATGTTTGCATACATCACTCAAGAGGCTTCTCGTGAGGGATTGCAAGTGTAAGCAAGTTTCTTGACAACTGTTTATTGGATCGGACTAGTCCCAAACCTTATTGAACATACTTTAGTCTATTGACTTCAGAACATTCTGAACTTGAATTTTTCTGTCGGATCTGAAAAAATCTGTCAAACCCGAGTCCAGAACAACCAGATAAGTTCTAACTTGGATAGACCATTTTGTTGTTCAGGTGGGAGGCTAAACTGAGAAGTGTAGGCTTAACATTAGGCCTTGTGGGATACATAAGCTTGGCTTTTCTCTTCTTCCCTGTCACCAGAGGATCGTCTGTTCTACAATTTATGGGACTAACTTCAGAGTCAAGCATCAAGTACCATATATGGCTAGGCCACATTACCATGGCTCTGTTCACTGCTCATGGTTTTTGTTACATAATATTTTGGATCAAAACCCATCAAATATCACAGGTAAATTATCAAATCCCTCCATACTTTTCGATTCAGGTTTAAATCTTACTCTTTGTTGAAGGGTTTAATTAGAAACATCAACCCAAAACTTTAAACAATAGGTTAAAAATCTTATCTTTTGTATATAACTTAATTCATCTTTTGTGACAATTTTTTGGTTTCTCAGATGGAGATTTATCTTCATTCACTTAACCTTGTGTTGCTTGGCAGATGCTCGAGTGGGACAAGTACCTTGTTTCAAATGTTGCTGGAGAAATAGCTCTGGTTGCTGGATTGATCATGTGGGCAACAAGCCTGAAACGTATCAGAAGAAAACTTTTTGAGCTCTTCTTCTACAGTCATTACCTATACATTGTCTTCGTTGTGTTCTTTGTGTTTCATGTTGGCTTCTCTGATTCTTGCATCATCCTTCCTGGTTTCTATCTCTTTTTAATTGATCGATACTTGAGATTTTTACAATCTCAGCAAAAAGTAGGATTGGTCTCTGCACGAGTTTTACCATGCGAAACAGTAGAGCTGAATATTTCCAAGTTCCAAGGTGAGGTTTTGATCCAAATTTTCTCATACTTTCGCAAGCTTTTTCACTTTGAATACCAATGATCCTTTCAAATCTCTCATTTCCAGGGTTTAGCTACACCTGTATGAGCTCGATATTCATTAATGTGCCAAGCATTTCCAGGCTACAATGGCATCCATTTACAGTGACATCCAACAGCAACACAGACGCTGATAAGATAAGTATAGTGATTAAAAGTGAAGGAAGTTGGTCATCGAAGCTGTATCAGATTCTGTCATCTCCATCACCAATCGATCGCCTGGAAATTTCCCTGGAAGGACCTTATGGACCTGCTTCAACCCATTTCATGAGGTGAATATCTGACTCTAAACAGGAATTAAGTGCTCAAAACCAATTTCTGAAACATGATAGAAAAATTTCAAGTCTTTCTACTGTTGTTGCAGGCACGACTTGCTAGTGATGGTGTGTGGAGGAAGTGGCATAACTCCATTCATATCTATCATCAGAGAAATCATTTATGCAGCCAACACAAATCCTGACCGAACTCTCCCAAGAATTCTCCTGATATGTGCTTTCAGAAAATATGTGGATCTAACTATGCTAGAGCTTCTCCTCCCACTTCAAAGCACCAACCTTGATATCTCCCGTCTGAACCTGCAAATTGAAGCTTACATAACCAGAGAGAAAGAGATCGACCCAGACAAACATCTGCAAACAAAAACTGTATGGTTCAAGCAGAATTCATCTGATGCATCAGTTTCCGCAATTCTTGGCCCGAACAGTTGGCTCTGGTTGGGTGCAATCATTTCAGCTTCTTTCATCATCTACCTGCTTGGAATTGGCATTTTGACAAGATATTACATATACCCACTAGATCACAACACCAACATGATATATCCAGCTGCTCCAAAATCTGTTCTGAACATGTTAGCTTTGTGTTTGTCGATAATGGTAGTTGCCTCTGTAGGATTCATTTGGAACAAAAAGCACTTGGCAGGTGAAATGAAACAGATTCAGGAAGTGGGATCCAAACCTTTCAACACAGGGAAGGATCTGGAAAGCAATGAACAGTCATGTCTTCAAGCAACAAAGGTGCATTTTGGAGAAAGACCCAACCTGAAAAGTAAGCTTTTTTGTGTTCTAACCCACTTGGCTTTTTGGATCATGGACATTCTCAGTGCCTGTGTTTCTGATTATACTTTTTTTGTGATGAACCTCTGCAGATATATTGTCACAATGTGAAGGAAAGAGTATAGGAGTTCTTGTAAGTGGACCAAAGAGAATGAGACAGGAGGTTGCTCAACTTTGTTCTTCTGGTGTGCAAGAAAATCTCCATTTCGAGTCCATAAGCTTTAGTTGGTGAGACCAAGAAAAGAATGTTAGAATTGTACCTTCGCACATATTAGAATATAGTCATTATATATGTATATATCTTTTAAATAAGAAATTATGAAGTTATTATTTTAGTTTTTGAATAACAAGTTTCTTAATCTTATTTTTAAATATGAATTAAATAAATTCTCAAAAGTAACACTTTTTGGCTAATTCAAATAAATTATTTAAATTGATATTTAATTATATTCATATAAATTGTATCGAGTAAAATCTTAGAAAATTCAATCGATTTAATTTATTCAACTGTAAAAATTTTGAATCATTTAAAATTTTTTGGTTTGATTTATTTTAATAACTTTTATTATTAAAAATTGATTACTTTAAATTCTTCAATTTTATTTAATCTTTAGTTAATTTTATATCGTATCTAATACTGAATAAATTTTTTAAATATCAAAACTCTCATCTTAATAATTTAACCAATTTCTGCCATAAAAGGGCCAAGCCAAAGTAGATGAGAAGTTATACAACTAAGCTCTAACATAATTACTCTGATATAATTGGCTCTTTCCGATACTTAAATTCTTTTAAATAATAATTACAAAAACTCAACTGATTCGACAAATTCAATTATAAAAAATTTGAATGATTTAAAGTTTTATTTACTCTAATAATTTTTATTAATTATTAAAGATTGATTAATTTAAATTCTTCAATTTTATTTAATAGCTGGTTAATTTTATATCGGTCTAATACTTAATAAATTTTTTAAACCTTAAACTTTTCATCTTATCAATTTAACCGATCTCTGCAATAAATTGGCTTTTTTGATACTTGAATTCTTTTAAATAATAATTAAAAAACTCAACCAATCCAATCTAAAAATTTTGAACCATTTAAAGCTATATTTACTTTAATAATTCTTATTAATTATTGAAGATTGATTAATTTAAATTCTTCAATTTTATTTAATCTTTGTTGATTTTATATCGATGTAATACTAAATTTTTAAAAACTTAAACCTCTTATCTTACCAATTTAATAACTTATTATTAAAAATCGATTAATTTAAATTATTCAATTTTATTTAATCTTTAGTTGATTTTATATCGACCTAATACTGAATAAATTTTTTAAACCTTAAACCTCTCATCTTATCAATTTAACCAAATATATGCCATAAAAGGCCAAGGCAGAACATATGAGAAGCTATACGACTCAACTTCAACTAATTACTCAGACATAACTGGCTCTTTTCGATACTTAAATTCTATTAAATAATAATTAAAAAACTCAGTCAATTCAATCGTAAAAATTTTAAACCATTTAAAGCTTTATTTACTTTAATAATTCTTATTAATTATTAAAGATCGATTAATTTAAAATTTTCAAGTTTATTTAATCTTGATTCATTTTTTTTGTTAATTCAGAAAAATTAATAAATAAAACAAAGATATGTACATTAAGGTATTATACAAGTGCCTCAGATGATACAATAAGCTAGCTCTTAGCAGCATACCGAACTACAAGCCAATCACAAAACAAGAGCCTTCTTACAATAAATTTTGATTGATTTTATATCGATCTAATGTTGAATTTTTTAACACCTAAACCTGCTATTTTACCAATTTAATAACTCTTATTATTAAAAATTAATTAATTTAAATTATTCAATTGCTGATTTTATATCAGTCTAATAGTAAATGATTTTTTTAAACCTTAAACCTCTCATCTTACCAGCTTAACCAATATTTGCCATAAAAGAGTCAAGCCATAATAGATGAGAAGATATACGGCTCAACTCCAACATAATCACTTTAATATAACTGACTCTTTTCAGTACTTGAATTCTTTTAAACAATAATTAAAAAACTCAATCGATAATCACTCTAATATAAATGGCTCTTTTCAATACTTGAATTCTTTTAAACAATAATTAAAAAACTCAACCGATTGAACCAATTCAATCGTAAAAATTTTGAACCATTTAAAAAAATTAACTAAATTCTGAAAATTTTTTCAGACCCAAGCACTTAAATCTTATCAAATTTAACTGAACCTGAAAAAGATTGTCAAATCTGAAGTTTAATCTTGGCTAATTTTATATCAATCTACTGTTGAATATTTTAATACGTAAATATCTCGTCTTATCAATTTAATAACTCTTATTATTAAAAATTGATTAATTTAAATTGTTTAATTTTATTTAATCTTTAGTTAATTTTATATCAATTTTATTATTAAAAATTGATTAATTTAAATTATTTAATTTTATTTAATCTTTAATTAATTTTATACCGATCTAATATTAAATAAATTTTTTAAACCTTAAACTTTTAGTATTACCAATTTAACCAATATTTGTCATAAAAGGATCAAGCCAGAACAGATGAGAAGCTATAAGGCTCAATTCCAACACAATTACTCTAATATAGTTGTCTCTTTTCGGTACTTGAATTTTTTCAAATAATAATTAAAAAATTCAACCAAATACTATCAAACTTAATTGAATCTTAAAAAGATTGTCAAATCTAAAGTTTAACCAAATTAAACCAAGCCAACTACTTTGCCATCCTACCTTATAGTTCACAGTAGCCACAAATATAGCAGAAACAAGAAAAAGCAAGACTACAGATCTGAAAATCTCCATCAGATTTCTTTTTATATATGAACCACCTCTGCTAGAGGTTTACAACAGCCAGTGTTGGCTGGATCAAGATCAGGAAAAAGGAGGGAAAAAGAAAAGGAACAGATGAAAAAATTTTAGGCAGCCTCTGGTCCCTATGATAATTGAAGAAAACAAAAACCTGGAGATCCTAATCAAATAACGGAATCAAGATGCTTCCTGGACAAAACTGAAAAAAGGTCAACAATTAGAAAGTCCTACTTACTAACATGTAAAACCCATCAAGTGAAATCAGCAATTTAGAAGGTTACCCTCTTTCTGTTTGAGTAACCAAACCCAACCCCATCCGACAAGTGTCCCGTGACCAAATTTGTACAAACTTCTTCATTCTATAAGAAGAAGAAACTAATCTTCACTACCTCCTCTAAGAGCATCTCTAGTTCTATCAGTTACTCTGTTGCAGTTATCATAATCATGGCTGTCATTACCCACAAGAGAGTTTTCTGTGTTGTACCGTTCGACACCATCTGCATCATAACGCCTCACTCGATGAACCATCTCGTATCTATTGCTACGTTTCTTTCTGTCTTCATCACTACCTTCATATTCTCTTTCCCTACCAACAAGCCCCATTTCAGGAAATTTTCTGGAACGCCTCATCAGTCTAAATTGATCATTAGAACCCATCCTGTTGATGTGACGGCCAGAATTGTACCTTTGACTTTGACGAAAGATCCTTATTGGTGATTTCCTTTCTCTGTGATTACGTAAAGCACTGTTTCGCTCGTCAAACCATCTCGAACTGTGCTGTGATGTGATGTGATTTCTTGTTGGGGACACATATCCATCCTCGTAAGTCATACCAAATGGTTTCTGAAATGGCAACCTCATTCTATCCACCCTGGCATCTGGCCTAAAGTCCGGAGACCTGCTCAGGCGTCTTGAACCCTCATTTCGCTCACTTCGCAATCCATAAGTAGCTGGAGAGCGGCATCTGGATCTTGATGGAGAGTTTCTGAACCCATATCGAGTTCGCCCTCTGCTAAGGGGAGAAATGCTTCTATCTCTCCTTGCCAGCCGATGTGTATGATTAGGATATTCAGGACTCTCGGATATGCGCCTGTTGTATTCCTCTCTCAAGCCTCTGCCAACCCCTTGCTGATACCTTCTAAACTTACTCCTAGCCAGACTTTCTCCAACTGGTAATGTTCTAGTATCAATGGCATAATCATAATGCCTCTTCACTGGTGACCTCTTCCTCACATTGCGTTCATACCCACGATGCCTGTAGTTACGGCTGTCAAATCCTGCATATCCTGCATCTTCAGGTTCTGAATAATCAGAAGCCATCATACATCCATGGTTCTCTATGACACTTCTTGGTCTAGGTGGACCAGAACAGTAAGGGTTCCTATAAGTGGGGGAATAACTCCGATCCATCTCCCAATACCGGGCTGTACGATTAGTAAAACAGCGACTTCCTGGGCTTCTGGCACGTACATTAGCAGTAAACCTATCCCTTTCCAAAAATTTCTTCGAAGTAGGCTCTCTTGTGTCTCTACAATGTATATTACCAAAATTATTGGCCCTGAAACATTAAAATAACAGTTAGAATGTAGAATAAATGTAATGAAGAAAATGAATGGGAAAAAATAGTAATATACTGGTTAAAGAATCCATAAATCACCTGCTCCGCGGTGCAGCATCCTCCATACGAATGGCATCAGGTTCTTCAATGCGTGAGAGCAACTCCTTACTTGATGGCCCCAATACAATGGCTCTTGATGAGCAATCTTTGTCAGTTGTTACATCCGCTGTCCGGGTCTTCGTGCTCACTGACTCATCTCTCTGAGCATTTCCTGTCCCAGAATTTGGAATTCCTATTCCATTACCAGATCGTGGACTATGTCCTCTCTCAACCTCAATTTCCTTCACAGAAACCAAGTCAGATGACGCTTTTTCCTCACAATCAGATCCATAATCTAACTGTTCAACATCTCCTTCCTCTCCATTCTCATCCCAGTAAATACATGCATCAGATTCTCTTAACTCACCATCTTCAAATTGAGAATCATAGCCAGCCTGAAGCTCCAGAGTATTTTCAGTGCCCACCATCTGAACTGGACCAGCTTGAGAAATGTTGGATTCATGGCTCTCATCAGAAGGATCTTCAACAAATTTCCTGGAAGTTTTCACTTCAACAAAATCCGAAGTTGAAGGTTCCTGAGCAATACAACTTGGAGAAGAGACAAATTTATCAGGGCTTCTACAGTTGTCATCACATAGTGCTTCAGTTTTTTGTTCTTCTGTGCCTGATTTGTAAGAGCAATGAGGTAAACCTTTCAAATCTGCTGAAGAATGTTGATCGGGACGCATATCAGATGAAACAAGTCCATCTATGTGGCCCTGTCCCATTTCTTTAGGTTCTTGTCGATTATCACAAGCATCAGAATCTTGTAGCTTGTTGCATCTAGACATGCATACACTTTGTGAAGAATCTACCTGAAAATCAATGTTTGAATTATCGCAAGGCACAGCATTCAAGTCAAAAAGTAATCTCTCATCCCTCAATGATTCAGATCCTTTCTCTGTTCTAGTATCATTTCCATTCGGAGACTTCCTGGAGGTGCCATCTGTATTATTTAAGAAAGATGAGGCTTCCATTTTATCCGTAAGGAAGACAGCAGTTTCTTCAAAAGGCATTGCAGAAGTTGATGATGAGCCAACTCCCTCTTGTGTTGCTTCTTCCAGAGGTGAAATTTCTTCAACACCATCATTGCAAGCCACAGATGCAAGTATCTCTATTCCTGAGAAGTCTTCACTGTTATCAAAATTACTATCATCTGAAACTGTAGTAGTAACGTTTACTACGTTGGGAGTATCAGCTTTTCTAAAATGTGCATTGCAGTTTAAGTTAGGTTCAGGCACTTCAAAGTAAGGAGATGGGCTCTTTGATGTTAAGGAGGGAGACTGTGTCATAAATCTTCTCTTCTTTATTGGTACATGTTCTATTTCTTCGCTGAATCGACGCCCAAGTATAGCCACTCCATGCTGCCAAATGGAAAACGAAAAATATGTCAGAAATTCAAGTAGAGTAATAGCACCAAAATAAAAATAATTAATAGAAGAAACCAACAAAAGAATGCAATCTTGCACAAACCTTCTCAGTATCTGAGACTGATGTAGCATCTGCCTTCTTTGGGCCCTCATCCAATAGCTCAGATCCCACATTGGACTTTCTATCAACTGATTTCCGAGTGCGCCTTAGGGTACTCCTATAACGTTTTGCGACCGTCTTCCAAGTCAATTCCGGATTTATGAACTTGGTAAGTTCCAAGCTTACTGTACTCATCGTGCTTGCAGGGCAAACAATTCCTAACTCATCAACCGAAGATCTGTCACCACAACTCATGCAAGACTCTGTTTCCTACACATGCCACAGAAAAAATATGTTAACAAGGCCTGCAACGAATTATTTCTGCAGGAAAGATGTCCTGTACAATTGGACAGTAACTATAACAATACATGCTACGAGATCACGTTTGTAACTTCTTTGGTTCTTTCATGTTGTCCATATCAACTCATGGTTTTCCAGACTTCATGAATAATGTGTTCAAGTCATGTTTAAGAACTGACATTATTGTCATGCCCAGAAGCTCATCACCCAAAGTACATGGCTCAATAGGCCATTTACCTCGAGAAAATGATTTTCACTTTAGAATTTTGAAGTCCATCAAAGATTTCCTCCGTCCAACGTGTATGTGTAAAAGCAGGTCTAATTTGGAAGATACAGTCATAAACAGGCATATTAAGCCACTTTATCTATAAATTAATCCTTACTACATATTTCCCCGGTGATCAAAAGTTCTTGTTTGTCTCAGTATGTGTAAAATAAGCCAGCAAAAGCAATCGTATATATAGTCCCATATGAACTATCTCGTCAGATCACTTCTAAAACCATAGATCTACGATCTAACAACAAAAGCTAAGATCAACCCATCTTTCAGATTCCACCAATGATCTTTCCTTCCAAACTGTTTAATATGAAAGATGGCGGTGACCACCAAGTAAGATCTATAGATCCAACAAGGAAGAAGGACGATTTTGAGACCATCTCCTACAGACGAGATTTAGAAGGAAAATCGACGGCGAAAAAAGTCATCGAAACTCCATGATGAAAAAACAATATAAACCCAGGTCCATCAAAAGTCGATGAATCGATTTTCAGCCGTTGACGACCGGCAATAACGTCATCGGATTATCGAAGTCACTGCCCACGACCGCCTTGGCCAATCAAAAAAAATCAGATGTCCCAAATATTCCCAATCTTAGTCCTCAGGGGTAAACATGTAAAAAACAGTAACCCTAATCTCAAAGATCCAGAAGCTCCAGATCAAGACCTGTCAAGCTTCACTCAACAATGTATATATAGAGCTAAAATCTCAGAGAAATCGAGACCCAGAGACGTCTTCACAAGGAACCAGAAGAAAAAATCGACATAGCTTCGTAGTTTCTCCATCAAAACTTCCAAAAAAACTCGGGCGTGACCACTACTAGATCTGAGTGACGCTTCAAAGTTTCCGCTTCCGAGTCCGGCGAGTCAACACACGACGGGACTCGTAACATGTATCTCTTCAAATCGGTTCCATGAAAAACAGAAATAAAGTGTAGAAATCAAAGACTTGTTAGGGATTTTCAATACCTGTTTCTTCTTTTTTTTTTTCCTCTCCGTCCTCCTCTTCCTTCACACAAATCCGTCACCGTTTCATATCACAAACATCTTCTTCTCTTTTCTTGTTCTTCTTCCTTTTTCTTGGCCCCTTCACGCCGTAGTATTTCTTTTCGCTTATCGACGATCAAAGATCGATCTCAACCGTGGAATGTGAACCGTCCGATTGCTTAGTGCTTGAACGTCGACCGCCGTACCGCCGCTGTTCCGATTTTACACATCTAATCTCTCTCTGTCTCTCTCTCTATCTATAACCGGAGACCCCTGCCTTGTGCCTTTGTGTGTAGATCAACGCCACGAAAGCCCTATCGTCACATATTTATTGGGGGGACATGCCGAAACTGCCCTTGATGGTTTTCGAATACTACTAGGATTGCCATTCTCGGCGACTCTGTCCCTGTCCGAATCCGACCTGTAAAAGGAATGGAAATATTAAATCAAAAATAGGAAATTAAATTGATTTTTTTGCCCTTTTTATTTTCTTCTGGAACTCTCGAATCTCGATAACGATGCCGCCAATCAGCAACCTAGAAATGTCAATGGTCAACTAGGGACAATTTTGAATTTACGAAATTACCTTTCGATTTTTTAATATGAAAATACTCTTTATTATGTACGTGTAAAGCTGCGTACTATCGGATCTCTCCGAATTTTGCTTTATTACGAAATTTTTGACTGGATAATGATGATGATGACCTTTCGATTTCTTAATCTTTTTTTTTATATAATTATTGATTTTTCCTCTACTCAAAAATCCTATTTTCATTATTTTTTAGAAAATATTTTAATAAGTTGAATTGAAATAAAAAATTAAATGTATAATATTGAAGTTCACTATTAAATGACAAAAATAAAACATTCTTTTCATTAAATATCATAATTAGATATACTCTGATAATTAAATTTAAAGGATAAAAGTAATTAATAATTTATTATAAGATATTAAAAATCAATAACTAAAAAACTCGACTGATTCAACTATAAAAATCTTGAACCTTTAAGTTTTTAGTTCGTTTTTAATTTTCTAGTTTGATTTACTTCAATAGCTCTTATTATTTAAACTTTTAATTTTAAAAAATTAATAAGTTTTTATGGTTCAAAATTAATCAATTAATTTTTATTTAATAATCTTTTTCAATTAAACTTTGAATGTTTTAATAAATAAAGATTATTTTTCAATCATATTTTAATTTTTTTGACTTATAAATAATTTCCCTAACTTATAAAATTAAAATAAATTATTTAATAAATTGACCACTTCAAATACTCTTTTGGGTAAATTCTCTTTTCTCATTCTCCCAAAAAAATCCAAACTTGTCAAAAGGTTTCTTTTTTTCTTCCAAGTTCTGAAAATGGCAGCCCTGAAGTGATTCCCGAGCCACACGTTTCCAGGATTAGATGCCTCTTCCAAGCTCTGGCTCTACTTGTATTTCCTCATTGACCAAGTGTTTGTATATATATATATATATATAAAAGGAAGAGCCTCGCAGCTAATTAGGAAAAGAATCTTTTTATAAAAATTATAAAGGAAAGTTACGTATCAATTTGACCCTTTCTTATTTTAAACGGAAAGTAATCACAATTATTATTATTTTTATGCGCACCCAATAAATTTTCAAATTGATATAATAACTTACAAATTGATCAGGTATTTCACACTAGACAAATCTTATTCGTCAAGCTCGATCAAAATAGCGTAAGTAAAAGATTCGAACACAGAACTTTTTAACCTCATAGCTTCTACTCTATCGACTCGACCATCTTAGAGTCTGTATATACAAATTAACTTGTTAATCTCATATCTTCTACTCTACCACTCAAGTCTGTATATGCATATTACCATAGTCATCAACTCATCTATATACAATTTGGAAAATTCGTAATTTTAGTTTTTGATATCACCATTATCATTACACCCAATTCGAAGTTTCGCAATAAAGCAGAATCTAAGAAAGTATAATAATACATAACTTTATCTTTACATAATGATATAACAATAAAAGAGTGATGCAGATATTAGAAAACAAGGGATATAAATATATATATATATATATATATATATATAAATGGTAAATTAAAAAAACCAGAATTTTATAATTTGATGTGGTCCCACACGTTACCGCGTTACTTTAATTCTACGGCAGGAACCATACCTTTGTTTTGCTTTGCTTTAGACAAAATGGTGGAGACCCCACCACCGCCACCATCCCTCCAAAAAGTCAAAAGATTCCCCCCATCAACTGCCCAATCGCACCTGATCCTTGGGCCCACTCCCCATAAATTTCCACTGGACACGTCCTATCTTGACATCTGCCACCACCTCTCGCGGAGCTTTCCCGGTGATCGGAGGTCACACATTGACGCCTGTCTTGGAAAGAGATCTAATCATAATTAAAGGTTGATAATTTTTATGTACCTGAGTTTAATCCGAGTCTCGATCATGTTCGATGTAACGAGCCAATCTCCTGAGCCCGAACCTTTATTTGGGCAGGCTTAAATTCAATTTAGAACCCGATCGAAACAGACTCCACCCGCTTCATATCTGCAATACGAGCCTAGTGTTGCTCAAGTAATGATTTACTTGCAAGTTCCAAGTATCATTATCCAATCTTACAAGTCATAATTCGAGAGAAAATGTACATCTATTGTCAGGAACAAGGGATTGAAACTATTCTATTATCAATATGCCACAAAAGACAATCTGCAGCTCCTCATTTTTTATGAGGGATTAGGAAGAAGCATCTGCTCAAGATCAAACTCTTCCTAGTATAACTTAAACAACAATCGCTCTTGCTGAAACTGTGTGGAAACTCGGGGGAAAAAGGCTCAGGATGCACAGATCAAGATTACAATCCAATGTGGTTGATAAGATTCAGGTTCGTATTTAAGAGGAAGGACAAATCCTGACACCTCGGGATCGACATCGAGAGACCATTTTGAATGCTGTCAACAGGGTGATATCACGTTAATACTTAATAGGATTTTGCAAAAATTGCAACTTCTTCTGCTGGCTTGCCAGTCATCAAGCATGTCTTTGTCCCCTGGGGCTGTTCAAAGGGAAAACACCTAATTGTTGCCCCTGTTTCTTCTTTCACTCTGACTTCATCAGCATCACTGCAACAATAAGGCAGCATCACATGTAGTATGCACGCAGGTTTTACATGATATTAGAATGACATGCTTAAAACCATACAACTTACCTAGCCGCCCAAGCACCCCTCGCCCATTTCCCCACAGATATTGCGGCTTTCAGTTCATCATACGAGTTCACATCCACTATGTTGCTGCCAAAAACATACAAGAATAACATTACGAGCTTTGAAGAGGAGATATACGAGAAAGTTAGTATTTTTGTGAACTTCCGTTTTACAATAGCATTAGGGCAAGAGAATGAACCTATCTCGAAATGATGTTGCCAATTTCAGGAGAGATGATTGAATTTCATCCAACTTGTCTTTCACATAAGCTGCTAAGGTTGAAGGCTCCATAGATATCCCAAACACTTTTCCCTGCTTTCCAGGAACATCTCTCCTAGCTATAACCACGCTTCCGTTTGAAACATCCCGAGGACCAATTTCGATCCTTAACGGTACACCCTATAACATAAGAGCATTCTTTCATCTAATAGAAGAATAAAGAATTGGGTTCAAGTTAACCAAAAACTTGTAAGAAAATTAGTAATAGGAAGAAATGTAACGTTTAAGGTCTTTACAAGAAAAACCTTAAGTTGTAATCTAATGGTTACATAATTAAACTATGTATCAATAGTAACAAGCACCCCCCCACCCCCCAACCAAACTGTTCACAAGTAAACTGTTCCCTCTAATATTTAATGAAACAAGAATTCCAAAATAATGCAATCAGAATATAAAGAGACCTTCATCTCCCAGAAATTGAACTTCCAGCCTGGTGTTCGCTGTTCCGAATCATCAACTTTAACCTTGATACCGGCAGTATGCAAGACTTCTTTTACAGTTGACGCTGCATTGAGAACTCCAGCTCTCTCCTCATCTTTCTTCCAAATTGGCACAACTACGACCTACAAGGAGTAATACCAACATAAAGGTCAAATTTAGACAGTAGTGAGAACTGGCCCATCATTTATTGAAAACATGATATACCTGAATTGGAGCAAGTTTTGGAGGAAGCATTAAGCCTGCATCATCCCCATGACTCATGATAATGCCGCCAACAAAGCGGGTACTGATAGCCCATGATGTCTGCCACACATGTTGCCTCTGACCATTCTCATCCATGAACTGCAATAACATATTTTGATGATGACATTAGAGGAGCTCATAGCATGGAAAGGGGTTTATGAGGGGCTAAGAAGGAAAGTGAACCAAAACTGGGAAAGAGAAGTAACCATAAATGCAAGAAGAACATAATTGCAATGCATGGTATAAAGGCGTGGACAAAACCACCTTAAAGGTTGGATCACCCCTAGACTTAATTGGTTAAACAAAGAGTCAACCATAACCATCCAGCAAGGGCAAATAAGGGAATGTAAGATAAGGGGAGTCAATATTAGTCGAATGCTACTGGAATTTGTTATGTTTCTTGGAGGAACAGCATGGTGCTTGAATCTTTAAATCGAGATACAGATTCCTATTTTTAAGCACAACAATTAAATGCTCTAAAGGAGGATTCTCTTTTACTCTTCCTTACAAGTATCAACATTGGTAATTACTTTGTGGTTGAGTAAGAATCTATCTTAAAAAGAAAACATGGAAGCGGTAGGAAATTTAATCATGCTTAATATGCTTATACAAAATGCAGGACTTATTCGGAGCATTAGAGTGGTGCTATCATCCTATAAACCCAAGACACTAAAAACACCCAAATAGCCTAAAGGAACGGCGTACTGCTCCACGTAAGATACAAATGCCGTAACATAATAAACCCAAAATTAAAATCGTAGCAATGGGAAACTAGGAAAGACAATATTTTACATGAAAATCCCAAGCAAATGCCAATGGTAAATTTCAAAATTCAAGAAACAAAATGAAACTAAGTGAATGCATTGAATTGCTATGCAAAGGCTCCTGAATTAGGCAAATTTTGTCAGACATGTTTTTGATGCTCCATTTTAGAGTATGTCAAAAAAGGATTGCAGGTGTGTTACCGAGGATTTACTTTAGCAGATATTCAGTATGCTGCTAATTTAACATGGCATCCACTGTCCATGGCAGAGTATTTCACATGATAATAACGTCCTAAAAAATGCACAATCTAGTAGAACTCAAGAACCTGTGTTCCAAAAGCCCGAGAGAAGTTTTGTCCAAGATTATGGCTAGTTCCAGCCTGCAGTGCTTTTCGATCACCCATCATAGCTTCTATTGTATACGTCTTAGCAGCACCAGCAAAAGTTTCCACTTTTGATTTTCTTCCTGTAATAACAGGTATTGCTGCTTGCTCAAAGGCAAATTTTGTATAGATGTCAATCATCTGTAATGCCTGCAGTTCAAGATCACCAATTCATAATAAGATAATAGTACGATAATGTCATAATTATATACATTCTATCAACAAGTTTCCAACCTCTTTTTCTGCTTCCTCTGGAGTGGCATGAGCTGTATGACCCTCTTGCCACAAAAATTCAAGTGTCCTCACAAATGGCTTTGTGCGGTGCTCCCACCTTGTGACATTTGCCCACTGAAATTAAAATCAGTATAAGTACAACCATGCACTGACAAGAAGGTATGCCTCTAGATTGGAAACTGCCATAAGAGGTGAATGTTTCACCTGGTTGATCATGAGAGGAAGATCTCGGTAACTATGAATCCACTGTGTAAACATGTGATTCACTATGGTTTCACTAGTTGGTCGAACCTGTCACAACCTCATGAAGTGCAACAATCAAAGCCAAGCTCAGGTTCCTGGATTTTCAAGAACTTGAACCAGTATTTGAAGGTGTAATGCTAAACAAAGAACATGCTGACCATACAGTAAAAGAACTATAAAATGGTTGTTGCAGAGTGATATATTTACCACAAGTTTCTCTTCAAGCTCCTTCCCTCCCCCAATTGTCACAAGTGCCAATTCTGGACTGAAGCCCTCAACATGACTAGCTTCTTTCTCTATAAACGAGTACGGTATAAACTGCAACAATGATAACAATGCAATTCTTAACATAAACCAAAAGTAGCATCTAGATAATCGGTCACCGAAAAGGTACTAGAAATGCAAATGCACAACCACATGAAGGGAGAATGGGCAACTTCAAGTCAGTTTCACGACTGTTAGCTCCACCACAATGATAAGAAATCCATTACTAACTAAAACTTCAACATCTAACATATACAGCATTCACTTGAATCTGATAAAGAATCACAAAAGTACAATTTATCCTTTCGAAAGCCAACATTGTCCGTTTAAAGGAAAATATAACAATCACTGTGAATTAAAGTGATTTTAGCCCCCAAATCAAACAAAGAAGTTAGTAAAGTGCATACAAACAAAGCAAATTGTAATCAACAAGCAAACAAGAAGCTCACCTGAGGAAAATACATGTTGCTATGTCCAGTTTCCTTGAACTTAATATTCAAATACGCCTACCAATTGAAAAATCATTATTGCATCAGAATTTAAACACGCGAAAAAGAAACTTGGAAGAACACAATTAGAACCTGGATCGCCTCCCAAATAGCATAACCGTAGGGACGAATAACCATGGTACCACGAACCGGACCATAGTCGGCGAGCTCCGCGTTGGCAATGACATCGAGATACCAAGCATTGAAGTCTTGAGATCGAGGAGTTATGACTCGGTCCTGGTTTATTCTGTTTCTCAAGCTGTCTACTCTCTCCTCCGTTTCTGGCGCGCTTTGAGCGGAGTAGCCGGCGGCGGTGTTCAGAGGAGGCGGCCGTGAGTGTTGTTGGCGGCGTAGAATCGCGAAAGAAGGACGACTCTTCGGAGTGGATAATAAAACAGAGGAAAGCGAGGGAAGCCGTAGAGAGACCACCATTTCTCGGCTTGTACGCTGCTTTGTGGTGGTTCTCGGTGGTCAGCTACGTGAAGAGATTCAGATGAGGTTTTTCTTTTTTTCTTTTTTCTTTTTTTGTTTGGACGAGTGAGTGAGTGCATGTGATCATGTTCATCGTTAGCGATGAATGGTCACGGGCTTGGGTCCGTTGGATCCATAATGGTGAACAAATCACTATTTGAACTGAAATACGTAATGGTCAGGATTTTGTGGACTTGTATTGGCCATAAGCATAAGCAAATTGGTATACTTATGTACCAATTCTCCTAAATTTTGGCACAACTGGGCCTCAATATAGATCTATTGTTTTTATTTTTGTTAAATGATCCAGCAGGTCCGAGCCCGATATAAGGTCCAATTAGGTCCGAGATTCCAAGTTTGGGTTTGGGTCTAAGCCCAATTTCAATCCGGCTTGAACTAATTATTCTTGTAATTAAAATAAAAACCAAAAATACACTTTGAACGTTAATATTTATAACAAAACACAACTTAAATCTTAAAGTCTTTAAACGTTTAAATTATACTTTAATAACTTCAAAACGTTTAAAGCAAATTACATATGGATAGAAAATTTATAAAAATTAAATTCTCGTTTGTTAAATATCATGTTAATTTGATTTACGATAATTTGGGCCCGACCCGACGCACTGCTAATTGTAACATGAGTGTAAATTGAATGTATTAATTTGTGGAATTACAATTTATATTCTTAGTAACAAACAAGATAAAGCATAGCCAACAAAATGAAGCTTAAGGAATAATGGAAATCACATTGGCCAACACAAACCTTAGTGCACAAAAGCAAATTTTCCATCACATCATCTACCAACTATGATCCTAATCCATCCTGCACGATTGGTCTTAAACTACCATAATTCCACACAACTAGTCTACGATTATACAGAAAAACAAGTTCATGGCATTAGACAGCCACACAAAGATGATCGAGAAAGGCATTGATGGGGAGAGGATCGATGCTTTGGCAGTTATGGAGATTCAATCAACCTGAAGTTGTAGTCAAGGTCCTCCTTGGAAATATGGATTGGTGATATTGGAGAAGTAGGTGCTGATGAATCAAGTCTGCTAGATGGGTAATCAATCAGCTCCTCGCTTATCATCTCCTCTTCCAGTTCCAGGTTTAGCCTGCCTGGACTTTGAACCTGGAACAAGAAATCCATGAAACAAAGCTTAGAACATGAGATCTTCCAAGAATGATCAGCTTAGAACATGAGATCTTCCAAGAATGATCAGCAATCCATCTAGATGATCATTCTTGGAAGATCTTATGTTGCCAATTGCAGAGAGGAAACATAAGCTGACCTTCAAATGTGTTGACGGTGGAGGACTTGCTCGTGGAGTTGCCAATTGAGTGGAATAATCTACAAATAAAATTGAATATATGAGTTTGAAAGTGCGAGCTAAAATGGGATTTTTCACACAGAAAATAGTCAAAATCTGGTTCACGTTCACCTTTGTTTAGTCCGACAATGAAAAGGAATTCATCTATGTCCATGGCTCTTGTATGTTTCATGCATTCTTGGTGATTATGCAGAAACCCTTCCTCTGAAATTGAACCAGGAGGCTGTGGTTCCTCTGGCAGAACACTCAACTTGGCTTGGTAATTCCCTTTTGGTGCCTCTTTCAGGAGTGGCTTACCTGAATTCGAAATGTCAGAGAGCGCCTTCCTAACAGTTCGTGCTTTCCCAGCAGCTTTAGAATTTCTCTTCTTGCTTGCATCAGGTGCCACTAGAGAAGCACTAGTCTTCTCTTTATCACTCGAAGAGAAAATGTTAGAAATCTGCTTCTTTGATATCTGACTCAGAGGAGGCTTCATTGAATTGGAAAGGTCACCAAGCGGTGTTCTTCCACCAAACCCTCCTTTCCTTGGTGCATTAGACACATTCGTCTTGAATCCAACAGAAGCATCTGCGGATAGATTTCAGCATTAGATCTCAACAACGCATAATCTCATTACTCGAAAGGAAAAGTTTCAAATTAAACGTGGAGAGTGAGTTGGAACATACCATCTTGAACACCAACTAGTGATGCCATTGCCAACGTTGGAGTATAACTCTGCATAGGAAAGAAACCAATGAATCCACGAATCCATGCAAATTCAGAAAAATGATTCGTTTATGTAAATTCACATCCAATTCATAGAACAAAAGTTACAAAACTCAAGGAGATAGTACTAGATTCTATACTTAAATATGAGCCCAAGCATGTCGAAGTCCCTCCACTCAGACTTTAACCATACAAGAACTGATCCTAAGATAGCGGGGCTAATCATAAACAGAGCATAATAGAAAAAGTTCGTCTATGCATTAAAAACCTGATCGATACTTCCAACTTGTATAAAAGTAACAAAATTCCTTCAATAATCGGTCCCATATATCAGACATGGCGTGGACACTACATCAGTAGATCTATTAGTCTCGAAGAGAGAAATCTCAAAAGTTTTGCTACCGAATCCGAGAACGAGTCAGAACTCATAGTATCTACCTTTACAGGCGGATTCATGAGAAAGAAAACGGTTACAAAGTACATGAATCGAAAGATACCTGTTCCAGTTCTTTCTTTCTTCCTATTCTTGACGTTCTTGTTCCTTCTTGTTCTTCTTCCTAGTCGTTCTTGTTCCTTCTTGACGTTCGCTTATCGGCGATCAATGTCCGGTGAGGTGTCGTTAAGCTTTCGAAATGGACTCACTTCTTTCGCTTTGAATCTCTATATAGGAGCGGCAGGGTTCCATTCCAACGGTAACTTGACGATTTTTACCTTTACGCCCTTAATTTTTGCCGATAACTACCAAAATAATCTCGCACTTAAAATTGGACCCCTTTTTGTTATTGGGCCGAGCCATAAAGACAAGTGGTTGATTGGGCCTGGATTAAATGATAAATTTGAAATATAAATATTAAAATAAATAAAATGTCAAATTATAATCAACTAATTAATTTATTATGATTAGTTAGTAATTAAAGTTCATAATTATCTAATTCGAGCATTTCATTGGACCCCGATACTGTAATTATTAAATGTTTCTAATAATATCATAAGGAGATAGTGGCAACTGGTCCAACGCGAGTTCATAAAGATTCAAATTTTAAGTTCGATTAAATTTGAATAATTAACACGATAATCGGTTGAGTTATGATGAAATTATCATCTGTTCAATTTGACTCGATTCTTTTAAAGTGTGGTCTGAATAACTGAGAATATTTAAATCCGATCAAACATAATTTTAGTCAATTTAAAATAGTTTGTTGTGAAAACTTTTATTAAAATAGGTCAAAATTGGGCTTTCATTGACAAGATAGTGCAATGATTTTGATAGCACCAAACTTCATTCACATGTACTGATCAATCTACAAGTTAGTTGCATGTCAGCATAATATATGGCTCAGGTTCATTGGCTAGAAGCACAAGTAATCTCATATAAGAAAGGCCTCCATCAAATTATTATGAATCTACTTAGTTTGGTATAAATTCATACCTACTTCCAATGATTCAAATCCTTAATCCAACTAATTAAGGATGACAACGAATTTAGTTTGATCACGCCCGAATGATCCAAAGTTCAATCGGGTTGAGATTAAAAATAAAGTTAGTTTAACATAATTTATTAAAATTACTTTATTTTGATTGATATTTTTTTAATTTACCAACCAAAACAAACATATTAACTAAAATAATGTTATGTAAACTATAAAATAATGTCATTTGCCTTAATTGATTTGGGTCATTCAAGTTTGTCCTTTCAAATTTAGTTGTAGTTCAAAATTCAATTAGTTTAAAACTGACTCGTTAAAATTGAACCCAGTCAATTCAAATCGAACTTTTTTTACTATTTTTATACTAAATTTTAAATTATTAATTTATTAAATAATTTATTTAAAATATATAATCAATGAATTATTTTATATATTTATATATCTAAAGGCTCATAGTAACTTCAAATTTTAGCATTATAAAGAAAAGGTCATATTTTAAAATAAAATTTCAACTACTTATTTATAAACATAAGTTGAAGGAGTTGGGATTTATTCCAATCATAAATTTCTGATGAATTTTATAAATTTTATAAATTAGTTAATTTAAAATTATAAAGTCAACGAACTCAGTTGATGAGGTTTCTCACTTTGCGATGGTCGGGAGAGGAACATTAATTATACGAAACCTTCTCTTTGCATTTTCATAATAAGGTTGTTTCGATTATTTGAACATGTGATCTTGTAGTTACAAAAGAGTAATCTTATCGGTTAATTCAAGTTACTTAAAATTATGTGATATCTTAATAGAATTAACTTGTAAATATTATTCACAAATTATATAAAACTTCATTGTAATATGTTTTATTTAAATTACTAGGTTTTAAAATATAATTTTTACAAAAGAACTAGAAATTAATTAAATAATATTATAAAAGGTAATAATTTTATTTTGGAATTTATTATCGGAATTATATTTTTGGCTTTAATTTTAAAATGGTTGACTTTATAGATAAAGATACGAAATGAAGCTTCTGTGTTATTTCACTGCGTAAAGCCACCAAATGGAATTGTACATCAGATACACGAGAATATCCTAATTGAATACGATTAAAATTAATATTTTATTACAATTATTTTAAAATTTGAATTAAATTAACTAAATATAATCTAAATAAATATTTTATTATAATTATTTAAATTATTAATCTAAGCCGCATTCAATTAATCGTTAGTCTAAGTTTGATTCCTGTTTGTATGTGTTTTCTCATTAATTTTTAACCAAATAGGTTTTTCTAAAAAAATTAAAAATTATATTTTGTTGAAAACTTTTCCAATCAAATATTTTTAAAAATTTTTGTTAAATTATCATAGAGATTTATATATTTTTATCCTTTATTATATTGTGAGATTTACATATCATAAAATAACAACAATAATAACGATGATGACAACTCTTAGAAGAAATTTTACTGAGATGAGAAGTTTGAAGAGGTCTAATAATATGCAACTATATCTCTAACTAGTAGGCAAATTGTGACTACATGATCCATATGAATGAATTTGGGGGAAAAGAAAAAAATAAATATTAATATTAATATTAAAACATAATAATAATACAAAATACAAAATACAAAAATAAAATAATAAACAATAATAAAAAATTTTGTTTTGATTTCCCACGAGATGTCCTAGACAAGTCCCAACTTTGAGAAGGTACTTTTTTTTTTGCATTGAAAGGAAAATATAATAAACAATTACATAATATTACGTGGGTGTCGAGATCCCGCCATATCCTTTAAGAGGATCGAAAGGCACTCGAATGGCGCATTTACAAAGGTGGTAACCTCCAAATCAAAATTGACTGCAAAAGCGGCTAGCCAGTTTACCCACCGATTGCCTTTCTGGTATGTGTGACGCGGTAGAATCGTCCAATTGCAATTGAAAAGTTCAGTAATGCCGAAAATGAGGGGATTAGTAGAGGTGAGGCAGGTGTTGGAATCAGAAATAGATTACAGTACTACATGGGAATTCAACTCCAATATCACTTTTGAGTCATCTATACACAAACTAATCTTTGTTCAAACCCAATAAGTCCCTGACCAAAGATAAAGCTCTTCCCCGGGTACTTTTCCCATTAAGAGTCCACTAAATGAAATCGTACAACAAGCACACGTGAATATGCCAAAGAAAAGGTAGAGTACAAGTTGGTGGGTGGGTAGTAAAGAACTTGCGGTGAAGAGTTACCCAACACGTAAACTTGCACACCACTATCTTTTGCCTTACAACTTTTGCCTTTCAAATTACATAAATGCAACTCATATAAGGAAATTGTTCTCTTATGCCTTAAAAAGGGAAGGCCTAGAGTGATAGAACTTGTCTTTTAATAATATTTACTAATAATTTAAAATTTAAGTATTGGACAATTTTGTCATTTTTCATAAAATTAGACAATTATTAATTACATTTTTTAGTTTTTTAAATAAATTATCGGTTAAGTTACGTAATTTGATTCAGATAAAGATAATAAAGTGGTCAAATAAATTATCTAAATTAATGAATCGAAATCAGGATGAAAAATAGGTCCTAATTAATGTGGACCAGACCTATATTAACCTTGTGATGAGAAAGTTTGATATGAAAACTATATAAATGTTGAGGTCTCCTGCAGTTGCTCATATCAATCGTAATCATAAGAAATCTCTACCCATTAAGAGAGTTTACGTATTGGGAAAACTGTAGAAAGACTTAGCTTGTATCCCAAGAGCACTTTCTATAAAAGATCTCGGAAGATTCGTGATTATTTGGAGCTCAGAATCGACATCAGAATAAGAGATGAAACCGAAATAAGATATTTGTTTTTTAATCTTTTAATCCCAAGAGCACTATCTTTGTTTTTTAATCTTTTCATGTAAATCCGGGATATGTAATAAAGTATATACTACGTATTACATTAAGATTATTTAATCGATTCAACTGTAAAAATCTTGAACCGGCTAATTTTTCAGTTTAATTTTCAATTTAACTTACTTTAATAACTCTTATTATTAAAATCTGATAAGTTTATTATTTAACAAATCAATTTCCAATCAATTTTATTAAAATAATTTGATTAATTATCATTTAACATTTTAATTTTTAATTACAGTTTAAAATTTTTAATTATATTTAATCTTTATTTAATTTTATGGGCCTAGTCTAATTTTAAAACATTGGTATTTACTAATTTAAAATTTTTAATTTAGAGATACATCATACATGAAGTATAATTATTAAGTAAATCCAATATATTGTTTAATTTTAAATTGTGAATTTATCAATTAATTTACTTAAAATACGTAATTTAAAAATGATTATATAAAATTTAAGATTTATTAAAAACTACAAAACCTAAACCTACACCGATATGAACAAAACAACACTAAAGAAAATCGAATAGAATTTTCCTGGAATCCAAACACACTTTTGCATTATTTTCAGTTTGGTGGTTTTGCTCTCTCTTCTTTCATTTTTGTTTTCCTCTGCATTTCCATTTATAGGAAAAACGTTAAAATTACTAAATTTATAATATATAATTATAACAATGGAAGACAGATTCGAAATTAAAAAAATAAAAAGAAAATAACACGAAACGGTGACGTTAGCGCCAAGCAGAAGCCACCGTGAGCACTCTTCCCATCCAACCAAAACAAACACCACCACTCTCATGTTTGACACTGAAACCCGAGTTGAGTCGGCCGAGTCTCTCCTTCGCTAACTCGCCAACGTTCGGACTAATCGACTTTAACTCGAAACCAGCCATTCCCATCCGGGCCCGCCATTTCCCGAACACCTCGCATCTTTCTATACGGTCCCTCCCTTCACACGCAACCGCGTTACTCAGTTTCCGGCCGAGTCCCGCCTCGGTTTTGACTCGCTCGACGGTGTCGTTCCGAAGTGTGGTGGACTCCACCGACTCCAACAACGCACAGTAATACGACAGCGTCTCGTTCACGCGGGCCGCGAAAGGTGCTGTGTTGGTGTTGAGTTCTTGCTCGACCACCGTCACCACTCGCGGCGAGAGCTTCTTCACGAGACGAAGAAGCTCGTCGCGTGGGTTCTCGATCGACACGCTCTCGTCTGGCATTCGGTGTAGTTTGAATGCAAAGTTGACGGCCAAAGGCTCGTCGGGTTCGCAACCCAGCGAGTCACGACTCAGATCGCCGAGCTTGCAGCTCACAACGTAGAAACGTAAAGGAATTCCAAGTCGTTCAGCGAGTTGGCTCAGTTTATCGCCGACTACCTTCATCCTCTCTTTATCTTCTTTAACATTATCAGCCACCGCTGTGATCTTGATGGTCGTGAAAGGTTTTGCCCTTTGACGTTCGGAGATTAGATAGAGAAGATCTAGATACTGTGTTCCTTGGCCAATATCGAAGTCGATCACATGAAACCCATCTCCGTTATTTGGTTGTTCAACTGAAGCTTCGAGGATTGCAAGGTTAGCAGCCATGAAACCAAGCTTAAAGCAAGGAGAAACCTCGTAAAGCAATTGGGTCGACATGTAGTGTTCTTTGCTATAAAGCTCCGCCACAGGTGGTGGGTTCTCACTTGGGTTAACCCGAGATTTTAATGCCTTGAGCATGTAATTCAAAAGTCTCTGCTCGGAACTCCCTTTGGGATTCGAAACCTGAGACATACGCGTCAAGATCTCAGTTACAACCTCGGATTTTCCCTCTGAAATTGCCGATGCAGCTTCGACAACAGTCTGTTTCGAACAAGTGGGTGCTGGAGTCGTCACCGATGTTGTCGACGAGGAGGAGGAGGAAGATGACGTCGGGGATGGAGCTATTGGGTTGGGACTCGAAACACGGATGAGACTCTGTATGGCCTCCGACCACTCGCTGTTGGCGTTTGTAATCACCGAAGCTGCGTCTCCTTCATCCTCGTTGTCGTCCAACAGCTGTTTTTCTAACTCCTCTAACTGATTCATCATCTTCTTCTCAGTGTCCTGTCCAGTAACAACTGTTCCCCCCACTCTATTCCGGTTTTGTAACATGTTCGTGTAAGGTATTCCTGGCAAAGCTTGGTTTTGCGACTCAATGCTCGGTCCGGACCCAAGATTCACAGGTTGGGGTCTGAGTTGTTGAAGAAGCGGCAGTCCGTACCGTTGCTGAGACCCGGGGGGCAATTCATGAGACGTATTAGTCGAGAACTCGAACGGCGAACGTGTCGAGATCGGTGTGTTGTGCTGGTACACCCTGGGCTTCACCGACCGGAGAAGAAGCCCATGTAGCGCCGGATTAAGGCTCGGTAGCTGTTGCTGCGCCTGGAATTCTGCTAGAGTGCGTTTCCCGATCAAGCTCTGCGGCGCAAAACCGGGATTTCCCGTTCGGCTTGTAGGGTCTAGAAACATTTGAGAGAGCTGGTTCCTATAGGATTGTTGAGGCGGGTTGTTTGATGTGTTCATGGTGTTTATGGATCTACCGGCAAGACCCGAATACAAATCCGGGCCACCGCCGGAAAACCCAGAAGCCATCTTCTCTTTGTCGAGAACTGAGGTTTCAGGAATTAGAGAGACAGAATGTGGTTTCAGGAGTTATAGACAGAGAAGAAGGGGCTTACTTTCCATCTCCTAAAAGGAGAGTCGGGCTTGGATTGGAATATTTCTGGTGAATATAAGGAGAGAGAAGGAGAAAAAGTTAAGACAAAGTTCCAAGTTCCTGTACGAACATGTTCGGGGTGAGCCTCCCACCGTTGGATCACGCATGATTCGGCTTTGCAAATGATCCAGCGGTGACAGCTGCCGCCACAGCTTTTCAGCTTTCCGCATTAAATTGTCCAATAATAACTCGGATCGCGAGGGGGGAGAGAGAGAGAGAGAGAGAGCTTAAACCTGTGGGCCAAGTCTATCTTACAACCGCGTGTGAACCACGCTCTTGTTCGTGGGGTGTGAGTGAACGAACGAGGATAAAAGAAATTTAAGAACTTTAAATTTTGAGACGATATTTATTCAAGGAGCAGTGATCACCTGACGGTACAGTTACGACAACAACCGAGGAACTCGAAGCAAAGCGGGGGAAGAAAAAGCGAACGGTGAGGGACACGTGGGATGACGTTGAGGGATCTTAAGGTAACCGAGCTGTTAGATTTCGTATGCGTGCTTTGAAGCCGATTCGCCGGATTCGAAATTCCAGGAAAAAAGTAACGTGTCAGTTGTCCTCAAGAATTTTCAAAACCATTAAATTGTTGCCTAATGTCACCATTGGAAATTTTAAAACATGCATTTCCGAATAAAGTGATAATTAAATAATTTATTAGTGTAGGAGAAATCTATTTGGCCAACGACTTTACTTCTTAAGAATTGATCCGGTATAAGCGGATATTAGTCTGAGTATGGATGGCTTAAAGACACCGTTATCAAAGTTGAGACTCTTTTAAATAATCTCGTAGGCAAACAAAAAATAATAATTTATTAATCTCATCCGATTGGTATAAGGCGAAAAAGCCTATGATAAGTGGGGATAACTTGGGATGGCAATTGGATGACCCAAGCCCGAGTCTGACAACTTAAAATTCGATCGAGCTCGAAACTTTAAGTTTGAACACAAACTCGATTAAATTTAGGCTCGTCGAAACTTAAAATTTAAAAAAAATCAATTTCAATCAACTTATGTCAAAGTCGTTAACTCTTGATTGGGTAAGTCCTAACCGAACTAGTCTAAACTTTTTTTTATTATAATCAAAGATAACAAAGCGACGGATCAAAAGATCAAAACTCAAACTTCAGGACGTAGGTGAGTTGGTAAGGGGTTCTTTTGGCTTAAGTGAGATCACGGATTCGAACCGTCCTCAAGTATGCAGCCGTTTAAAACTTTGAGTCAGAGTTTTGCCTCTCGCAAGAGACCTACCAGACTCGAACAGGGATTAGTCTGGGTGTGGATGGCTTAAAAGTGTCTTCTCATAATTGGGACTCTCCTAAAATATCTCGTGAGCAACCAAAAAAAAAAGATCAAAACTCAAATATAAAATTAACTTATATGATCGACCTTGTTTTAAAATTCAGCCTAATTAAAAAAAAAGGGTTTGAATCGGATCAAATTGAGTCTTTTTATTAAACTTGTTAGGGGTAGGATTTATTTTTGATTACTTTTTTTTTGACGAATTATTTTTGATTACTTGAATCTGTCTACTTTCATATAAAAATGTATAAACGTTACTTAACACATAAATTTTATATTTAATAATTATATTAAATTTTATCTCTTAACTTTAACTATGCAAATTTATATTAATCAATTAAATTAAAATTGCCTATCTTTATACATTAGGTGACTTATTTAAAATATGTAATTAATAGAATTTTACATATTTTAAGAATTTATTTAATGTATATTTAAAAAGACAATGATTTAAAATTTTCAATAACAATAAAATATCGTCAAGTTTAGAAGAACAAAATATTAACGGTGAATACAAAATCTGAAAATATTCGTTAATATTATACTGTTAAGTTCATTATCATCATCATCATCACACTCAGTTCGAAGTCTTACAATAAAGTGAAATCTTGTAAGATCTGATAATATGTAATCTTGTCCCTATATAATAAAAATATTATTTTCGATAGACTCACATGTAAATGTAATAGAAAAATAGTGATATAAATTAAATAAATAAATAAATAAAAATGACACATAAAATATTTAAGTAAATAAAATTACAATAAATATATATATATATATATATAAGTAGTAGGCAAATAAAATGTCCTGTCTATGTCGCCGGAAACTAAAGCAAAAATAATTCCTATTTATTTGATTTGAAATGTTTAAATTGACATCATCGTAAGCTGCCACCTAATGCGTCAAGGACGCAGACGAGACAATTACTATATAAATCGGAGATCGCATCCTCAATTTTTACGATGTTTTATTAAATCTCGTTACATATTTACACATTTGCATCCTCAATGAAAGCACCAATTGATGTCCTAAGTACCCTTCGTCGGATGTTTTATTAAATCTCGTTACATATTTACACATTTGCATCCTCAATGAAAGCATCAATTGATGTCCTAAGTACCCTTCGTCGAATAGGTAAATCCACTCGATCTCAGAGAAGAAGAACAGAATGTCGTATTATAGACGGCTGGGGGCAAAAATGAATTTCAGACGTAAACTTTTAGGGTTTATGAAAAATAATTTTTCTTATTGATGTATGACAAGTCGAGTTACATCAATATTTATAGAAAAAAAATTACCTATCCTGTCGGTTCAAATAAAAGCGTCAAGGGAAAGAACCGAAAAGAAAACCCTTGAAGGAGTGTTATAATTCCACTCAACGTAAAAATAAAATTAAAACAAATGAATGATTAAAAACAACTCAAATATATTCCTTGAACCTAGTCGACCGTGAGGTAGCTCGACATGATCTTCTCGGAGCAACGACCTCAACCTCATGTAGGGTATCATCTACACAAATGTGTAGATAAGATTAAACTGCACATAATTAGAACAACCTAACGAAAACAAAGTGCTCCAACTCCACAAATAAGGAGTTTCTACTTTAGGAGTTGGAGCATGATGTTCTTCCATTATAATGTTTCAATCCTATATAATTTAGTGATTGTTTGAATGAGCTTATATTAATATAACTTTTATTAGTAAAAATTTTTTTAGAAGAGTTTTTTTAAAAAATCAATTACTGTTTAATTATCATTTAAAAAACAGTTTTTTTGAAAGAGCTTCATTTTAATAATATAAAAATAAAAAATATCTTTAATTTTAACAATATTTTATTTACAATAAAATTATTTATGCATATAAATATTATTTAAAATACATTAAACAACATGCAAAGCACAATATATTAATTATTATATGATTTTAAATCATATAAAATATAAATAAAAATATATCTGACCAAATCTTTTATATAGGTTATAAGATAAGTAAAATTAAGAAAAATAATATTATAATAATATTATAAAATTTAATATAATTTGCATTTTTTTATGATTAACCATTCTAACTCGAACTCACTTATACATATTTTAACTATTTTACCTTATCCATTAATCATTAATTACTTTTAGGTTACTTTTGAGACATCTTTCATTCAGATGCTAACTCCTTTTAAGAGCATCGTTACAAATACTATACCAGTCTTATTATCGCCTTAAATTTTAGTATGATATTGTAATGATACTAATCAATATCGAGTACTGTTTTGGATATATTTTTTAATTTATAAAATAATTTATACATTTTTTAAAAATTACAAAATAATCTATTATTATATTATACATTTATACTATATAATTTATAAGTTTACATCAATCATGTTTTCAAAATTTTTAATAATAATAATATCACAATTAATATAAAATAATAATAATTTTCAGATATTTCACATATAAATAATAACCACAATTAATATGAAAAAAAGATAATTATCATCATGCAAGTATAAAATTAAGAACAATACAAAGTAGTTAAAATATTACTAATTTATCATATAATAAATAATAATTACATTAAAAATCAAATAAAAAGAACAATAAAGATACTTAACTTTGTAATTATTACAATTTACAATAAGAGTTCGTGATGAGAAAATAACTAATTAGAAATGAAATATGAACCAAAACATATATTATTTAATTTAATATTAATTTAATATATTAATTATTAATAAGAATTTAAACAATTTTAATTTAATATTACATATTTAATTAATTAAAATTAATT
>JANVCQ010000006.1:40705591-40726501 GCA_025531925.1 Erythroxylum plowmanianum | reverse complement strand
AATTTTAATTTAATATTACATATTTAATTAATTAAAATTAATTATTATTAAAATTGCAAATAACTTAATTTAATTTAAATTATTAAAATTAATTATTATATTTTTAAAATATATAATTTTTAAATAAAAATTGATTTAATGATTAAAATATATTTAAAAATAAAATATTAGTTAATAAATAATAAATTATTTATTTTAAAAATAACATAATTTTTATTAATACTTTATTAATAAATATTATATAAAAATTAAAATAAATTTAATTAAAAATAATTTGTTTTAAAACTTTATTTAATGTATCATTATTATGAGTAATTAAAATATTTATTTTGTTCTAAAAATTAAAAGTAAAAAATCACAATAAAAATTGAAATGATTAATTAATTAAAAAATGTTTGAAGGAGGGGAGGGGGTTGGGACTTGAAAATTTTGTTAAAAAGTTCTTCAATTTTTAAAAATTCACAATATTGACCGGTATTCAGTCGGTACCGATCGATATTTACAACTAATATTTTTGAACATAATTTTGTGCTATTTTTTGGCCGGTATGGTATAGAATTCAAATCTTTGCTTAAAAGAGTGACTTATTATTTATTGACTAGATAGCCACTTTGAGAATGTTTAATTCTTACTAATTGGCTTGGACCTTTCTCTATTTATTAAGCTTAAAGATAAAGCCATGTCCTTTTAATTTGAAAACAGCTTATACTGCTCCTTTTGTTGGTCTTTGGATAATTAAATATAGATTATTTATTTATTTATTTATTTATTAGTATAGAACACCAAAATTTGTTAAGGGTACAGTTGTATACTTCTAGATCTTTCTAGATTTCGTGATCAGCGAAATTTTCATTAGAATGTTGTTGTTCTAACTCTACATAAATATATGCATAAGATTTAATGTAACATGATAGGAATACTATAATCAAAATAGAAGATCTGATCTTCTAAAATTGAATCGAGGTCGAATTGCTTAAAACAATATCATTATGGACAACCCGTTTCTTAAACTTAAGATCGAAACGACAACATTTTGCAATGTAGAACACAAACTATTCAGGTTATTCGAATTAACGAGTTGGCCTTCTAAGTCTGAAATCCGAATCAATTAAATTAGGTCGACTTCGTTACTATTCTTACAATAAATTAAAACTAAACAAAGGGAGCACTAACGGGGTGCCAACGTATCCTATTTGAGGATATATCAGGGACCAGCTCCTCTAAATCTGTTTTATAACCTGATTCGGCAACTTACCTTTAAAAAAAAAAAAAACTAAGCGAAGGAATCAATCTAACTAATTGTTTAAAGAGTATTTAGTGACAAAAGTAACGGAAGTTACACGACAACAGTTGTGTAACCAACGACCGTTGACATTTTCCATGATTAGGTTGCGTGTTGGCAACCAAGTAACTTTGCAAGAGAAATTGGTTAGCGACTAAAACCACCTTTTCCAACCATTTCTTTACCACAACCAGAACTTCGGCTGTTCACATTCTGACACGTCTACGCATTAACCGCCGTGTCGCCTCGTACCTCCAAATTGAAATATGGAAATGAGCTGACCGACAATTTTTTAAAATAAATATTTTAAAATTTAAAATATGTAATAACGTAAATTTTAATTGGGTTCTAAGTTTGGACTTATTCGAAGTTTAACTATTTTAAGTAAAACGATGTTTATTTACTCTTTTATTCTGTTTCAATCAGGAATGGGTTTTAAAAAATTTTTAAATGGAAGCAAAATTTTAATAAAGATAAAATTTTTTTTAGCGGAGGCAAAAATTTATTTTATATTATAAAAAACTTAAAATAACAATATTTTTATATAAATTTTTTTAAAAAAAGTGGAGGCAGTGAGGGCAAGTGCCCCCACTTGGCCCCAATGTGTCTTCGTCCTTGGCTTCAACCCCTTTTATATATTCGGCATGTGGGTCTATAGGAAACAGTCTCCCAACAATATAGAAGTAAGACTGTGTACTGTCAGATTCCCTCAAATTCTGTTTTATTGCGAGACTTTTGAGTGTAATGATGATGATGATGATAATAATGAATTGAGTCTCGAGTCAATATGAGTCTAAGCTTAGCCCACAAATTAGCCCCTTAAAAACAATTAAATTTAAATTTATGGATCAAAAATTGTCATCCATAAATTAAAAGCTTTTAATTCAAGTTTATGAATTACAAGTATTTTTGAATTTATATTCAATTGTTATTATCTTTTATAATTATTTCTATTATTATTTTTAACTTTTACTTTCTAGGTTTTTTTAATATGTATCTTTTATTATTCTTTATTTATATATATTTTTTATTTTGTACCTTTTTTTACAAACAATTCTCAATTTTTTCATTTTTATAAGTCTATCAAAATTTAAAAACTCTTTATATATATATATAAAGACACATATGAAACAGTCGTTTCTTTAAATAACATGTAGCCACCAGCTAATTGGATTCGATGGCTATATGGTCTTTTCACAACTGCGCACTCGTTTTAACTCAGAAAACCCGTCCCTGTGTAACTCGTGGAGATGCCTAACGGAAAACGGATCACGCCCGAACTCATGGGGTTGAACTGTTGAAGAGCACATTACAGTACTACACACCAATGTGGGACCTTGCTTGGTTTCGGGTTCGGAGTTGAACCGGGGATAGCAGGTTCGCTTCAGATTCGGAATTAGCCGACGCCAACCGCCAACTAAAACTGATAATATTCTATTTAAGGAACGGCGCCACGCACTGTCGTAACTGACGATCCGCACGCGCCACCTTTTCCACACGAAATCAACACACGTCCGCGAAATCTGTTTGCTGTTTTTTATAGTCGTCCAACAATAACAATCCAATAAAAAACAATAAAATAAATTATTAATTTCTTAAAAGATTATATACATATATATATATATATATATATATATATATATAAATTTATAATTAGCATTGTTTTAGAAAATATGCTAAAAATTAAATTAATAAAAATAAGATATTTAAGATTTAAAGATTTAACTGATATTAGACTGTCGTAAAATTATAAAAATTAGTATATAATAAAAATTAAATAAATTTAAAAATTTTAAATATAATTAAGTAATGAGAATATTATTACTTATTAAAATTTTAAAATATTATTAAAAACTGATCAGTTTAAAGATGTTATAATGAAATCAGTTATATCAGTTTGATATTTTAATTGTTTTAAATTTAATCTAAAATACATGTATTTAAATTTATTTGAAATTTTCAAGTATATTCAATTTTCAATTATATTTCAACTTAATTTCTATCATCATCATCGTTATCATTATACTCAATCCAAAGTCTCGCAATAAAGCAGGATCTGAGGAGATTTGATAGTATACAGCCTTATCCTTACAAAGTAGAAAGATTGTTTCGGTAAACCCAGATGTGATAATAAAAGAATGATACAAGTTAAAGAGTAAATAAGTGAAACTAACACGTTAAATAATTACGTAAATAAAATTACAATAAATACACAAATAAATAAAATATAAAATATAACTAAAAAGATATACCTAATGATATCCAAATCTGCTAGCACCTAATAAGTTGAAAACTTATGTAGGGTGCAGTGTAATAATAGCAAAACCAAACACTAGATCAGCGGAGGTGTGTGCTATTCCTCTTTTGCTGTTCCAACTTATCTCATCCATATATTTATATGGGTCTTACATAAATATGTAGATAAGATGACTTGGAACAGTATTAGAGCAGTAAAAGTGAAACAGATAATCTGATCCCCTAGTTCAGAGTCTTGGCACTAAAGAATTAATTTAGACTTGACTTTGCCATTATGATCCTTCTCTCTTATGATATTTATAATTCGGAGTTTCAAAGTAATAATGATAAAATTAGCTCAAAGACTAAATTATTTGTATTAATCTAATTATTATTTTGTCGACTAAAATATAGGAACCCAAAAAGCTGGCAAGAGGTTGGTAAACGAAGGTCCTTTTAGGTTTCTATATTTTAATTATTATTTGTTGCTTTCAAAGTTGATAGGTAAGCCAGTCAAGAAACAACACAGCATAATCAAAATCTGGTTGAAGTTTCGATTAGACGCCAACGCAGTTTTAAATTCTGTTTGATTGGATTTATATGGGTAGAAATTTTTCTCTAAAAAGAACTTTTTAAAAAATTAATTAATTATTTAAAAAATTTTTTTTTAAAGAGTTTCATATAATAGACTGTTTGATAATATAAAAATAAAAAATATTTTTAATTTTAATTATATTTTATTTTATAATAAAAATTATTTATGCACATAAATATTATTTAAAATATACCTAACAATATAAAATAATGATATATTAATTATTATATAATTTTAAACCATATAAATATAAATGAAAATATATTTAAATAAATCTTTTATATGGAATATAACATAAGTAAAAACAAATATAAAAAATAAATATAAACATATAAAAAAGTCAAATAATATTATATACATTTTAAAATAAATATTCAAGTTGAGTAAATAGTTAAATACATAACAAATTATGCATTTTATAGTAATAGAGAAGATTAGTTTGCAAGATAAATGTGAAGATAAGTTTGTGGGTATTGTGATAATTGTGAAAATTATGTGTAAAACATAAGAACAAAAGGGGTTAAAAAAATAGGCTCATTAATTAATATGAAAAATATATCCGAAAAAGTAATTTGATAAGCTTTTTTTAGAAGTTTCAAATTTGAGTTTTTTAAAAGTAGTATTTTGGTTGCCAAAAAACTATATCTATTAAAGAAGTGTTTTTTTATTTTGCAGTCAAGCATTCATTTTTCTTAAAAATGATTTTTTGTAGTGAAGAAAAGTACTTATTGACCTCCTAAAAGTCTATCCAAACAGTCATTTTTTCTTATTTAGTAGATATGTTATTTTCGGAAAATTATGGTGGTGTCGGACTCCTTAGAGGCCCTTCGATTGATATCTAGAGATGATTGATTGTTCCACCCTTTGGCTAATATTGTCGCTGGTATCACTGTTTGCAAGGGTTGGGATTGGGATATTCTATGGCGTCATTCTCTAAGGGAAGGAAATCGCGTAGCCGATTTCCTTGCCAAACGCGGAAGTAGAAATCGACAAAAATTTCAAGAATGGTTATCTCCGCCTCCAGATCTCTTGCTCAACCTAGCTGCCGATGCTTCAGGAGTGTGCTTTTTGAGAGAATAATTTCTTTTTTGTGTATTTATTTTAGTGTTTGATTTTTTCAACTTTCCGATATACCAAAAAAAAATGTTATTTTCGATAAACTTACATATAATATGACATAAACTTACATACAAATAACACAATGTAACTAATAGTTATTATATAATTATAAAAATTTCTTCAATACCCACATTTTAAAAAGAAAATAAAAATGTCCTATATTTTTATGTATATACTCTTTAACTTGTTTATTTTAAGTAATATTTTAAAAATCGGAATGAAAGTTAATCAGTAAGACAGTAGGTTTAAAGGTTAAAAAGTTCAACCAATATTAGATCGTTATAAAATCGACTAAATATTAAATTAAATTAAGAAAATTTAAAATAATTAAAAAGACTATTCTTATCTATTGAAAATTTTAAAGTTTAATTAAAAATATAGATTATTAAATAAAAATTAAACAGTTTATTTTGGTTTATAAGAGTTGATTAATTTACAAAAATTGACTGATTAATTAATAAATTGATCAGTTTTTAATGACACAAAATATTAAACTAAATCGAACATGAAAGTAAAAAACTAATCCAAACGAGAAAATTAAAAACTAAATTGAAATGTTGTCGGTTTAAAGTTTTTATCGTAAAGTTGACCAAACTGATTTCATTTTGAAAACAGATTAATCTAAAAACACATCTAAAATCTTGTGTTTAATATATCGAATTATTTTGCCTTAAAGTCTCTTACCACTTGATATTGAACCAACTAATTAATTAATGATTATATATATTTAATTTTATTAAAAACAAGGAAATTGGGATCCACGTAATTCACAAAATCATGGTCTGAACACAGGTTTTGGGTTACAAGTGGACCGTTTGGTCCCAAATAAAAAAAAGTAACGCTCCATTTCAATGTCCAAATCAAAGGCCACATTACTATAAATTAGACCACATCCACAGGTCCCATTTGCCCACACCATGCGGCGTTTGTGTTTTTAGACTAGCCACCTTCTAGGCCTTCTCAGGTGTTCATTCGTATTCGGAGTTAATAGGATTGACAATAACCAAGAGATGTGGCATCGTGGCAGGTCACCTTATTTCTTAACCATGCGGTGGGGGTTCGATCTCTCACTTATAAGAATATAGCGCATTTCGTGGCCAGCTATTTATCGCTTAATGCGAACTCCCGTGTTCAAGGGATTAGTCTCCGTCAGGCGGAAGATACATTGGTTGCACCAAAAAATATAGTTTTGACGATGCATACAATCGACTAGTGTTAAATTTCTAAAAATTTTAAAAATTACTTAAAATGATAACATTATAAATTATTCCCTTTTAAGGTTGAGATTAAAACAATATCATATTATGATTAGATGCAAGCTATAGAGTCGGATTTGGATCGACTCTCCGAGTCTTTGTTCTATGTAAACCTCGAGGTTCATCATACCTAATTTATTATCTTTGGATTGAGTCACATTGAGTTTAATTATGATCTTTTATAATTCGTGGAAATAAAATCTCATCCATTAACCAGAAGTCTTGATTTTGAGTCTTGAGAACGAAGAAATCTGTTTGGCCAACACTTTATCTTTTACAGGCTGACTCGGTGTGAGTAAGGATTAATCTAGGTGTGTATAATTTAAAGGTACATTTTCACAGTTAGAACCCTCCTAAGATACCTTGTTGTTAAAAGCCTAAAACTAAAAAAAGAAATAAAATTTGGTCTAGTTGAGCCTGCTCTTAATTAATCACGAGACACATGATCTGAATTTAGTTTTAACGAGCTTAATTTATATTAAAATAATATTATTTATTAAAAGATATCATTTAAGTCTTGAATTTTTAAATTGTGTGAAAATCATAGCCATATTCATAACCAATAACAAATTAACTATTACTTTATTATTTTTATATATATATATATATATATATTCACTTTAAAATAAAAAAGTGAGTTTTTTCCTAAATATAAAATATTAAAATTATTAGATTAACGCATGATTGTTACAAAATTAGCTATGATATCACTGTCAATCGAAGGAAAAGTGCATGAAATTAAAGAGGGTGTTAGGCTGTCAAATCACTTTAGGTTCTTTTCGATAGAACATGTTCATCGAATCTTTTGCTCCTTTATTTTCCGTTTTATTTTCCGTTTAATCTTATCCATATATTTATACAAGATTCACATAAATATACGGATAAGATTTAATAAAATATAATAAAAAAATTATAACTAGAACAAACGATTTGGTTCCTAAAATATAAAAGTCGTTAGATTGTCCCGCAAATTTGCCTAGGTACATGTGTCAATTAATTATAAACTGTAACATATAAAATTCTAATTTAAAGATGTCACATGTTTTAAAAATTAGAGTAAAAGTTAAACTAAAAAGATAAAAAATTTAAGGTTTAACAGGTTCAACTAGAATTATTCTGTTATAAAATCAGCAAAAGATTAAATAAAATTAAAGAATTTAAAATGTACTTAAAAAATTGTCCTTACTTATTGAAAATTTTAAAGTTTAAATTAAAAAGATATTGTTAAATGAAAATTAATTAATTTTTTTCTTTTATAAGAATTTATTAATTTATAAAATTTTTATTATTTAATTAATAAATTGATCAGTTTTTAATAACAAGAGCTATTAACATAATTTAAACTGAAAATTTGAAAAATCAAACTAAAATATTCAAAATTTAAAATTTTTATAATTAAATCAGGTCTTTTAATTAAATATTTGGTTCGAATTCAAATAATGTTACTTTTGTCGAAGGGGTGAGTCATTCATTTATTTTTGGGTTGGGCCTTGGATTAGCTTTTCAGACCTAAACTCCATCTGAAATTTTGTACAATTGAATCCAACCCCTTTAGCTATCACGTGACATACATGCCCTTAAAAACAAGTTCTAAAGCTTCTTGATACTGTTTTAGGGCTTAGGAAGATGAGGCCCAACTGAGCAGCTTCGTGACCTCTATTTCTTCACTATGAATTTATTTGTTTCGAATAAGATCCAATTAAATTAATTTAACATGCAATAAGTGAATGTATAAATAATATTTTAAACAAGAAGATTTTAACTCATAATTTCCAATATTAATAATATTTAAGAATTTCGGTTAAAATTTATACTTGATATTCCCAATATGATAAATTACGACAAGTTAAATGAATTTGACCTAAAATTAACGAATCAAATCATATTTAATTTGATTGGAGTTAAAGTTTAAATTTGAAATTTAAAATTTAAATAAATAATGACCTAAATTAACGAGTTTAATTATTTTTAATTAAAATAAAATTATTTAAAATTGATAAACATTATAATCGAGTTTAAATTTGAAAAATGTTTTTAAATTTATAATGTCAAACATCTCACACCAAATTTTTGTTCCAGTCATTCTATTCCAACTATATTTTATTAAATCTCATTTACATATTTATGTAGGGTCTACATAAATAAGTGAATGAAATTTAATAAAACATGATAAGAACACTATAACCAAAACAGGATATATGATCCCTAAACATCTTGCCTAACATGTCTCTTTTTTTTAACATGAAAAGGAAGAAAAATCCGAAACAAGTTACAGCACTAGTCATGAGAAACAAATCCCTGACATATTCTCTAAGAGTATCGAGGTGCACTCTATAGGTGTATATTCTAATGAAATGCTCCCTATCTCAAACTGAATTGCAAAATTGACAAGCTAGTCCGTACACCGGTTGCCCTTTTTATCAATAAGGTGAGGTAGAACAACCCAGTTTCAAATAAAATGTTCATTAACATGTAGGACAAAGGGATCGAGGAACATTAATTGCATATAAGGGGATGACAGAATATTTATTACCGCTAGCAAATAATATGTAGGACAAAGGAATCGAGGGACATTAATTGCATATAAGGGGATGACAGAATATTTATTACTGCTAGCAAATCTACTTCTAACACAATCCAGCGATATCCATAATGTCATGCAAGCTGAAGTCCTGATAGGATAGCATCTCCCAGAATTCAGCTAAGATATGAGAGCACAGTCCAATGTTGTGCACAAAACCTCCTAAATATACTCCTGAGCAGTCGTGGACAAGGCCACCCGCGCCTAACATGTCTCATTGATTTATCAAATAGGCGCACTCAAAGGATGAGCCTCCCAATCCCAACTTGACTTTATGAAAAAGCGGTCCAGCTGGTAAAGCATAAAGCTGATGATTAATTTATCTGATCCTAATCCCGTAAGAATCTTAGGGAAGATGTTTTACGTTATAAGACAAACTCATTTTAATTTTCAGTTTTTTAAAAAATCTGTTATTTTAGATTAATATAAAAAATAACATCTATACGAAAATATAAGTGGATTAAGGCTTTTTTTTCTGACGAGATATTTTAGAAAAGTCCTAATTATAAGAAGGTACTTTTAAATTATCTATATTCAGACTAATCCTCGCTCGAATCGAGTAAGTTTTTTGTGGAAGACAAAGCTTTAATTTCAAGTTTTAAATGATTACATACATACAAACGATTCAAACCCATGACATCACTTCAATCAGAAGAGTCCCTTATTAACTCAATCTTAAGATTTAATAAGCAACCTATTGCATTACTGTTGGGTGATCGTCAGTATAAGGTGGCTGTTTCCGACGAGAACAGGTGGATTAATCCCGTCCATTACCTATCGCATTAACTTGATGGGTGATCCTTCAAAAAGTAGGTAGATTGAACGAGTGAGATTCTTCCGCGTAACCCGATGGTTCCACTAGTCTACAGTCGATGTGGGACAATCACTGCCTCTCGTCTTCGTAGGAGTTGGTGAAGTTTTTTTCCTTTTTAATTTGTATTGAATGAAGCAAAAGTTAAAAATCTCGATTCATGTGATTAATAATTAAAAAGTTAATTGATTCCTTATAATTGTTTTTTTCCCGCAAGATATCTTAAAAGGGTTCTAATTATAAGAAAGTACTTTTAAGTCATTCACACACAAAGTAATCACTGCTTAAATTAGGTAAGTCTCTTGTGAAAGACAAAGCTCTAGTCTCAAGTTTTAAACGACTGCATACATGAGAGCGATTTGAACTCACGACTTCACTTAAATCAGAAAAATTCCTTACCAATTCACCTTACAAATTTATAAAATTTTAAATTGTTAAATATTTAGTTTTTTTATTTTTTAGATTAATTTATTTTAACAATTTTTATCATTAATAACTGATCAATTTTATTAATTAATCAATTAATTTTATAAATTAATTAATTTTAATTAACAATATTTTAATCAAACTTTAAAATTCTAAAATTTTTTTGAAATATATTTTAAATTATTTAATTTTATTAAATTTAAAAAAATTATAACGATTTAATATAAATTAACCTTAAATTTTTTTATCTTATTTATTTAACTTTGTGTCCATGTCATGTCAAGGAGGGTTAAAAGAACTATAGCTCCCTTAATAAAGAGACCAAAAAGAAAAGGTTTCTTCGATTGGACATGAGAAAATGTTTGGAGGGAGTAATGCGGTTGGGCGTTACTACTTAAGAGATAAAGACAAAAGAGTTTAATGTGTTAGGACTTAGGATAGATGAGTGATACTTTTCAAAATGCGATGAAAAGGAAACTTTATGAGACGAGACGGAAAGGTCGTTGAGGTAGCTGTTCCTAATTATGATGATGTTGGAAGTTATGCTTTCCACGTCACGTCCTTGGGATCGGATTGGAGCACCATGGAATTGTTATGTACCGGTTAATTTTGTCCACAAATTTGTATAGATTATATAAATATATAGATGAGATTTAATAAAATAGTGTAAAAAGTAATTAATTAAAATAAAAGATTTATTTTCCCTTAGACCCGATTAAGACAAGACTTAATCAGATATAATTTAGGGGGTGTTTGATTTGAATACGAGATTGATTATGGATATGATTAATTTAGGAGATAAGAATGGGTATGAAAAATAAAAAAATAATATTTAGTTTGTAACTTGAGTTTCTATATTAATACCAGTAATGTTGTTTGGTTTGTTACATTAATGGAAATGAAAGATAACATAATATCATTTTTACTCTCAATAAAAATAAAAACATTTTGCCCTTTATATATTTATTGGAGCTATCTCTGTATGTTTGTAAAAAAAACCAAACAATTTTCATTAATAGGAATGAAAATTGCGATTAAAGAATTTTATCGCAATTTTCGAGCATTAGATGAGGATAAGAAAGTAAGGAGATCGTAAGGAATTGAGAGGCGATAAAGAAATAAAGAGGATGATAGGGCAAAAGTTGGGGATAAAAGAGTAAAAAATAAACGTGATAAAAACTTAAATTGGAATGAAAACTCGATACCCATTCCCTAGGTGGGTTTAGTAGATTCCCAAATTTAATAAAATAAATCCATTCCTTTGGAATATAAAGTTAACGGGTTCAAATTTTGGTCTTGATTAAAAAAATTTCAGGCTCGAGTTGTCGAAGTACACTCAATTTAAGATTTGACAATCATAAATAAAATTACATTTTTTATATAAATAGAAATTAATTTTATTTTTAAATTGAAAAATAGATCGATGTGATTGTTCAGGCTTAATCAGACTCGATCTCGACGAAAACAGGCTAGGGTTTAAGCATCTTATCCGATCCATTGTCACCCCTAATGTTGGAAGCTAATATCTATTTTTTAAGAAACTTGATGTAATGTAAGAACCTTTAGGAACACTTATCGATCTTTAAAATTAAACGAAAAACCCTTTCAAGTTTTCAGTATTTTTGAAAAATTTATTCTTTAAACTTTAATTAAAAAATAATGACGAAATACTTATAATACGAATATCAAACATGAACTAATGAAATATCACTAATATGATAACCCAATTCAGCTTTTAAGACCAACCAAAATGAATTAAATTAAACTTAAATTAATAATTATAAATATTTATTTATTTGTATTGAATTTAATTATTTTGGTTTGAATTTAAGAGTTACTTTTAATTGCCATGTAAATAACATTTACTTACAAGGTGTTTGACAAACAGCTTATCAGCTTATTGATTAAAAGTTAGCTTTTTGACCATCTTAAAAAGTTATTGATGTGTTTGATGAATCATTTATTGGTTAACTTATTTAACCTCAATAAGCTAATTTATAAAAGCTTTATTTGAAGTTAACTGTTTGCTTAATGACAATATTGTCTTTTACTTTATTCTCTACTTTTGCTCGGTGTGTTTCAAAGTTGGTTTCTTTAATCGTACTAAAGTTTGAAAGAATATAATAAATGGCTTAATTAAACTTTATTTAATTTTATAATATTAGTTTACATTTAAAAAATCATAATATTAATTTTTTGGGAATATAAACAGTCACATCAAATTAATATTTTAAGTATATAAACACTATATACCATACTTGTGTCACATTATAATTATAGATATTTTAATTTATTAAATAATAAAATTTATACATATTATATGAAAAATACTAATATGATGTAGTTCGTTACATCATTTATGTTAATAAATAATTTAATGTTAGATTATTATTATTATTATTATTATATTTTTATTAAAGTTATAAACTTAATTTTTGTAAAATTAAATATCTAAAATTTAAATTATTATAAGAATATTCAACGAAATACCAAGAAATATAATATTCTTGGCCTTATATTTTTTAAATCATATCCTCATAAGTCATTTTACTCAACAACAACTAATACTAAACAACTAATTTTATCAAACATCTTTAATAAACAACTGATGTTATTCACTAATCAAATCAACTATCAGCTAACTGCTGATAGAGGCCCCCTTTGGTTATTGATTGATTAGCCAAAAACAATTGATTGAAAAAATTTAACTGATTAATCTTGTCGGCCAGTTGTTCTTATCAATTCAATCAGCTGGTTTTTAAAAAACTCAGAAAAAGTAGCGTTTTGCTTCAGCTTATTATAAATGATATATTGTGCCCTCTCCAAAACCTACAGACAACAACAAAGTGGAGTAACGTGTAGTGTATACACCCACTGTGAATTTATTAACCTTGAGTCTTTGCAAACTCAAATGAATATCTCTGCTTCTCTCTTGAATTCTAAAACCAAAATAAACAAAAAAAAAACACTCTTTTTTTCTCTTTGTTGCCTCTTCCCAGTCTTATAAACTGCATATGTAATTATTCATGAAGCTTTCTTTTTTGTGCAATAATTATTAATTTTGGGCCTATGTTAAGTATTTATCATTAATTTAAAATTGAAAAAGAAGAAAAAAGAAGTATTCATCATCACTATTATTACCACCACCACTACCACTACCACCATCATCAACATTATTATTATTATTATTTGTTCTATATTTTTAGTATATTTACCAACTTAATTTTTGTAAAATTAAATATCTAAAATTTAAATTATTTTGAAAATGTTCAAATAATTAATAAAATTACTCATGTCATTATAATTTTTTTAAAGTCATATCTTTTTAAGCTATTTTATACATAAACAGATAATATTAAACAACTAATTTTATCAAATATTTTAAATAAATAACTGATAGTATTCACTTATCAAATTAATTGATATAATCTATTGTCAACTAACGGTTGATAAACTTGGTCAATAAATAACACAATATGCTACTTATCAAATAGAACACAACGGGACAGTGCTGGCCAATGGCTCGGGAGCTTCGCTCAGAATCTTGGATGATGCTCTCTGATGACAGCGGAGCTATGGGGGATTTTTACCAGGCTCACCTTCGTGTGAAATCTAGGAGTTCGACGTCTCGAATTGGAGGTTGATTCTAAGGCCGTGTTCGGTGTCCTCTCTTCTTCAGATCGACGATCCAGGACTCTCAATTCTATCGTTCGGAGCATTCATCTGCTGCTTACTAGGAACTGAACTGTTGTTCATCGTCATGTTTATCGAGAGAGTAACAGATGTGCCGATTGACTTGCTAATTATACCGGGCAGCTGACAGATGCCATTACCTATTTTACTATTAGAGGATTTAGCGAAAGTCTGTTTTCTCTATTTTGTGATGTAGTTTTTACTAACTATTTCTCTTTTATTAAAAAAAAAAGGAGCAATTAAAAGCGTCTCTGGTCTTGTATGTGCTTGTGTAATGGAACAACATAGTCTCTGGTCTGTCTTAGTCTTGGTCTTAATCTTTGACCTTAAAACATCGCAATCGCAGACAATCTGGGTTGTGAATCGGCCACGTCTGTCGGAGAATGAGTAAATAAATGGGAAGCAACGGAGACTTCAAAGTATCACTGAATCAGAGCCTCCCTCTCTCTTTCGTGTGCATGGTCAAAGTAGCTAAGGATTGCGGCAACGACCGCACTAACGTCTCGTCGAAGAGGAAAAGCGTGTTTGCACACTTTTCGGAGGAGGCAAAATATTAAAAAATAATAAATTTAATTATATTTTAATTTAATAATTAATCTCTTAAAATCAAGATCTTTAAAGTAAAAAGATCTTTAGTAACGAGTTAAGACAGTCCGAAAGTCCCGTTCAAAATAATATCAATATTTAGAAAATTATAATTGGTTGAATTATAAAAATTTTGTACTGCCTAATTTTTTAATTTAATTTTTAAATTTTCGGTTCGATTCAATTTGATAACATTTGTTATCAAAAATTGATATGAGAAATATTAAAGTTGAAAAATCTTAAAACTTAAATTACACGTTTCATCAAAATTACATTTCAAAAAGGCGAGTATTAAACTAATTGATAAGATTATTTCTTTATAACTAGAAGGTCACATGTTAAAGTCATATAAACAATCTCTCTTTTTTTTAAAGGGAAGCAAAAACACTACAAATCACACTACTAACCTGGGGGCACATCACCCTGATATATCTACGAAAAGGAAACGTTGGCACCTAAGAGGTGCAGTAACAAAAAATGTAACACCAAAGTCGGACTGATCAGCCTGAATAGCGAGTCAGTCTGTACATTTGTTGCTCTCTCGGTAGACATGTAGATGAGCAACAGTCCAGTTTCGTGTGAACAGCTCGCCGATGCCCTGAACGATGAGGTTGAGCACCATGGAACGGATGTCCAAGGAAGAGAGGATTCTGTGAACCTCGAGAAAGTCCACTTTCAGTTATATGCATCGGAAGCCCACGTGTCAAGCAAGCGAGAATTCTGTAAAAACTCCCCAGAGTTCGGCAGTCAGCGGCGCACACCAGCCGAAGTTCTGGGTAAATCCTCCAAGCCAATTGTCATCACTATCTTGTAAAAGTCCCCCTGTTGTAGCCGAGAAGTGGGAGCGATTGCTTGCTTCATCCATGTTTAGCTTTACTCATCCAGAGGGTAGTTTGTTCCAGCCGAAGAGTTGCTTCTGTCGGGGGCGGAAGCCAAGGTCAATTCTGCTTCACCACCCGGTAGATTTACAGATTTAATCTGCGTAAGACAAAATAAGAACGTTAATAGCGGAAGGCCAACGGAAGTGAACATCAAAAATTGACTGGTTGTGCCATATTCAGAGGGACCAGCTGGTCGTGCCAAAAATAACAATCTCTTTCTTGTATCGGCCACAAAGCGGGAACTTGTGTATTGGAATCGTTTACAAGTGTTGTTTCTTGCGGTCCAAATGTCGGGTTAGCTGGATGTGCACGTTCTTGTTTGTATACTTTAGAGTTTTCAATCCCCTGACGATTCGCTGTAGCTAACTCGAAAGCCCTCTTCGTTCAACATTCAAGACATTACATGATTACAAACAATTAGACAAACCAAAAGACCAGTTTTAATATTAAAGACCATCCAACTGTTTCTTAAAGTATGTTTAGTTTAAAATCCGAAGTACTTGACTGTCCTGTCCTTACTCCTTAAATATGTTTAGTTTAAAATCCCAAGTACTTGACTGTCCTGTCCTTACTCCTTAGTATACTGTCGACTAGTAGAGTAGATACATACCAAACTAAACACCACGAGCTAACTACCATTCCAACTTTCTCGGCAAAGACATCAATTCTACTAATGATGTTTCGGCACGTGCATGTCGTCGGGTAGATCACGTCAAATCGATGCTTGTGTGATACAAACACAAGCCACATTTGTAGTTGGTCCAATGCTTTTCTCGTTGCATCGACGAGATGAGATACTTTGTGCTCATAACCTATTAAGATCTCATTCATAAATATTTATGTGGACGAGATACTTTACCTCAAGAGTTAGACTTGACTTATGAGTTTACCTCAAGCATCAACTTCAAGGCATAGGTAGCCAAATAGGTTAGTGTGAGTGGTCCAATACTCTCATCTTTTAACCAGAGGTCTCGAGTTCAAGTCCTGAGAATGGAGAAATCTATTTGGCCAGTATTTTATCTCTTACGGGCTGACCCGGTGCGAGCGAGGATTAGTCTGAAAGTGGATGACTTAAAGGTACCTTCTCACAGTTGGGACCCTCCTAGGACACCTCGTGGGTTAACAAAAAAAATTTCAAAGCACAGGTGAGTTGATAAGGGACTTTTTTGATTTAAGTGAAATTATGAGTTTGAACCCCCTCATGTATGTAGTAATTTAAAACTTGTGGTCAAAGCTTTACCTTCCGTAAATAACTTACCCGGTTTCAGCAGGAATTAGTCTAGGTATAGATGATTTAAATGTGTCTTTTTATAATTGAGACCCTCCTAATTAGACACCTTGTGAATAACAAAAAAAATGACAAGCATTTTATAAATTATTAAAATTGATTTAATACATGCATTTTCAAAAATAGTCTCGTAGGAGTAAGGCTTTGTTTTATCAGATCTTTTCAGACTTTATTTTATTGTGAGACTTCGGATTGAGTGTGATGATGATAAGCATTTTACAGCTTTACCCTTAATTAAAATGCCAACTTTTTAAAATCAAACTATTAATGCTTTTGTTTGGAGATCAATGAAATTCATGTGGACTCCTTAAAATAATTACAAAATCAAGTAATTACAATTAAAGTTTTTAGGTAAGTTAAATAATAATTTCCATGCACAAGAAGTCAAATAAATAAATTAAAAAAAAAATAAAAAAGTCATGTAGTTTACGTGTTTCCCAACGTCTTCTATTATAAGAGAGACAGAGAGCGTCGGCTTTTCAGAGCTCTGGAAAGAGTGAAGAAGTGTGGAGCAGGACCATAACACGAGATAGTCTCCTATCTCACACATCTACTTTCGGGAGACCGGATCGTTTTTTTCCGGTGGAAGATATAGCGTCATGGAAACGCCACTCCTCAACGGAGTTCTTTCCACCCCGGAAGACTATGAGCCGGTGAAGACCTTTAAGGAGGCAAAGTCTGTGTTCTGGGTAGAGTCGGTGAAGATGTGGAGGATTGCAGCTCCGATTGCTTTTCAGATGCTGTGTCAGTACGGGATAAACTCGGTTACCATCATTTTCGTTGGACATATTGGAGACTTTGAGCTCTCTGCAGTTTCCATATCTCTTTCTGTTATTGGAATCTTCACTTTTGGGTTCATGGTTAGCTAGCTCTTTCTTTCTTCCACTCTCTTTCATTAATCATTACACTATGATGTTCCAGATTCAGACTTTTTGTGTTTTTAATAATGTTTGTGAGTTTTGGTCTCGTGTTTGTTGGCTGGTTGGTCATTGTGTGTGGGATTCAGCTTTTCTTGCTGTCCTCTTGTTCTCTTGTTTTTGGTTTTAATGAAGCAAGATCAAATCTTTTCTGCTTTCTGAATCCGGGCATTTCAGAAAACAGAGAATGGATGAACTTTGGTGGTTGGTTTTGAAGTTCATCGATTCTGTTCTCTGTTCTGTTCTTGTGGGAGCGGTCTGGTGCCCTGTTTTAGAAGCTATTGTAAACTGAAGTTCTTAGTTCACAGAGGAGTAGGAACTCACTCAATCATTGCTTTTCAATCTTGTTCGGGACAGTGATCTTGCGATTTTTGAAAGCTTTTAATAGCAGAAAAATGGTATACCTGTTGATCCTATCTACTTCTGGGTAGCTGACAATGGGGTTATTCACTTCTTGTCCTCCCTCCAAAGTACACAGAATCTATGTTCCTCGTTTATATTCTCTGGTGAAAATCTCTGTTTTCACATGGAAACAGATATACTTTTCTTGGAGGGCATTACAAGAAAGGTATGTGTGGATTCGTAGTAAAGCATCTTACTTTGGATCTGCACTTTTAACTTTGTGCAGCTTGGTATGGGAAGTGCACTGGAAACTCTATGTGGACAAGCTTTTGGGGCTGGTCAAGTTCACATGCTTGGAGTCTATATGCAGAGATCATGGATTGTACTAACTGCCTTTTGTTTCATTCTGTTGCCCGTTTACCTGTTTGCCTCTCCGATCCTGAAGCTCCTTGGACAAGAAGATAGTGTGGCTGATCTTGCAGGATGGTTCACTATTCTAACTATCCCACAATTGTTTTCTCTTGCATTCAATTTCCCATCTTCAAAGTTCCTTCAAGCTCAAAGCAAAGTAGGAGCCCTTGCTTGGATTGGGTTTGTGGGGTTGCTTATGCACATTCTGCTGCTCTGGGTCTTCATATATCCTCTTGGTTGGAATTTGATTGGTGCAGCTTTATCATACAACATCACAAGCTGGGGAGTGAGTATAGCTCAAGTTGTTTATTGTGTAGGTTGGTGCAAAGATGGTTGGCATGGCTTAACTTGGGCAGCTTTTAATGAACTTTGGGCCTTTGTTAGGCTTTCACTTGCTTCTGCTGTCATGCTTTGCTTAGAGGTTTGGTATATGATGAGTCTTATTATTCTCACTGGGCACCTCGCTGATGCTGTGACTGCAGTTGATTCCTTGTCTATTTGGTGAGTTTCTAGACTCACCAACTCAATCACATTCAAATAAAATCTGAATTCTTATCAGACACTGTTTCTAACTTTCTTTTTTGCAGCATGAATTTTAATGGCTGGGAAGGTATGCTGTTCATTGGAATCAACGCTGCTATAAGGTAAAATGACTTCAACCCAGTTTACATCTGTTTAGTGTTTTCCAGTGTAGCAGATTCTCATTGTTCATTGTCTTATCAGTGTCCGAGTATCGAACGAGCTTGGATTAGGCCGGCCGAGAGCCACTAAATACGCCGTCATTGTCACCGTATCGCAATGCCTCGTAATTGGGCTGTTTTTCATGGTGGTTATAATGATAACTAGAGATTATTTTGCTGTCATTTTCACAAATAGCACAAGCCTGCAGAAATCTGTGGCTAAGTTAGCTTACATTCTTGGAATTACAATGGTCAGCAACAGTGTTCAGCCAGTGATCTCAGGTATATCATTAAGATTTGACTCTAAATAGATGAACCAACTCATATTTCAGACAAATTTTCTGATGAATATGTTCTGCAATGTTCAAGGTGTTGCCATTGGTGCTGGTTGGCAAGCTTTGGTGGCCTATATTAACGTTGGTTGCTACTATGTCTTTGGTCTTCCACTTGGTTACTTGCTGGGTTACAAAGCAAACTTGGGAGTGATGGTACACTAAATCTGCTACTTCAACTATGCACTTGATTCTGATATAAACTCAAAAATCACCAGTCCTGAATCACATATGACTAGTTTCTGCTTACAGTCGAGGTCTGAAGGTAAGCTCTAATGGCTGTTCATGTTCATTTCAGGGACTTTGGGGAGGAATGCTAGTGGGAACATTCTTGCAGACATTGTTACTCTTGTATGTCCTTTACAAAACCAACTGGAACTCAGAGGTAACGAGAGAAAGAAGCATTTGATCGTGTGTTCTTCATATCTGAAACATAAATTCATTGGCAAGAACAGTGTTCTTACGTTGAAGAATGTGTCTGCAGGTTGAACAAACTTCAGAGCGCATGAGGAAGTGGGGTGGTCAAGAGATTAAAGTAGAGAAGATTGAAACTGGTGAATGAAAAGGGCTTGAAAACTTTCAGGAAGGATCTATACATCAGTTGTCTGACACCACTCTCGAACCGTTTCAAGAATTCAACAGAAAAGCTTCAAAATTTCCAGTTCCTGATCATTCCTGGTTTCTCCAGGAATCCTGACAACTACCAAATGCTAATTTTGAACCCAAGAGAAAAAGAACATAATTATTTTCCCACTTTTGTCAGTGAACTATGAGAAGAATGAATGAAGAAAATGGCAAAAACACATAAATATATATAATCTATATATATATTTATCACCATTTTGAAGATCATTTCACCATTTATGTAAGTTTTTTGTGTTTTGGTAGATTACATTGATTTGGGGTAGTCTTTTAATGCAAGAAATGAATATTTTACCATACAAGATTGATATTTTAAGCTGACTACAATGGAATTTCTTGTAATTTTTCTTTTTTAATTTCAATCTATGCTTAGTTATTATATTATGTTAGTTTATATATATATATATATAATCGAATTTAATATAGAAATATCAAATTTAAGTTTTCCTTTGTGAATCAAATGATGGGATGTGACCACTTATACTATTTGTACTGTTCCAATTCGATCTATCTCATTCATATATTTATGTAGGTTTGCACTTGACAATTGAAATTATTTGTATCATGTTGTTTCAATTTTGTTTCACTTTATCTCATTTACACATTTATGTTGACAAATAAAAACAAAATTTAAACAGCACGAGCACAACAACATTCCATTGAAAGTTTTGTTGAATGCGAGGTCTTTAAGAGTTCCATTATTAAACTATAGTGTAATCGTCTTCTTCAGCAATTTTATTCTAGTCACGACCACAAGAAAGTCAGGATGGCCGAGTGGTCTAAGGCGCCAGACTCAAGTTCTGGTCCTCTAACGAGGGCGTGGGTTCAAATCCC
>JANVCQ010000006.1:40684289-40697438 GCA_025531925.1 Erythroxylum plowmanianum | reverse complement strand
TTTATTATAAAATTATATAATATATGTTTAGCATAAATAATTTATTATAAAATAAAATATATTTAAAATTAATAAAAGTGCTTTTTATTTTTATGTTACCAAACAGTCTACTGTAGAAAGCTTTTTTAAAAAAGATATTTTTTTAATTGACAGCCAAACAATCAACTGACTTCTCAAAAAAGTTCTTTTCAAAAAAGCTCTACTAAAAAAATCTCTACTGATAAAAGCTCTACTGACATAAGCTCTTTCAAACAGGCACTTAGTATATTCACTAACAATAATAATAAATTGGGTCGAGTAAGTCATCAATCGACGGAATCGAAAAGAGAAGGATTCGAACTCTTGGTATAAATAACTTACACAACGGATTAACAATCTGCCGCTTTAATCCACACAATAATTTTTTCATATTATCAATAAACTAGGATCCGGATTTAATTAAACCCAAAACACTGAGCATAAACCCAAAATTTAAGAAGTTGAAACCTATCTATTAAGTTGAATTTTAAACCTTTTCAATTCAAATTCGATCAAAATCCAGTTTAAATATATCTTAATCATCAATTAAAAATATAAAATTTTGAATTCTTTTCACTTTGAATTAAAATTGTATGGAACTAAAAAATAAACCATATATCTAACCAAGTTTCATGTTAAACACCCTTGTGCTCAAAACCCAATTCGAGTCGTTAACTTCAGGTCGAGTTAAACCGAATCAACTTCAATTCAAGTACGAATATTTCTATCAATTTCAATTTAAGTTGTACAATTTCCATCATCCCTACTAGTAAGGATTTCAAATGGCAACTTTGCAAGTTTAGAAACAAAAGTGCCTTTTGAACAACTAATCCAGTAGATTGAGCAAGAGAGCTAAAAGTAGAGATGAAGCAACTTCTTCATTCAGCCTCGAATGTGAAAGCAACAACCGCAAGTTAAAAAGGCTGAAAATCAATACATAATCAGGTAAACAATGAAAGAGGATTTTGTGTTCCCATGCAACGTCTTACCAAAACTTGGCTAAGCAGCTGGTGCACTTTTTTGCTTCTTTGGCATGCGATAGCCACCGATAACGCAAGCGTGGTCTCGCTCGAACGGCTCGAGGGTTACTTGCTCTGCAGGCTTGAATTGTTCTTGTGTCATCTTCTTCACCTCACTCTCGAACACAGCCTCGGCAGGAACAGTAGAGTCGATGCAATTTGCCTGAATGACAAAGCTACCAACTTATGCTCCGTATGCATGCAAATGGGGTTAATGGGTTGATATGTATATGCAAAGAAACTGACCTTAATGGATATAACGAAATGGCCACCAGTTTTCAGGAAATGTGATGCGTTCAGGGCTAATATCCTAGCCTGCAACGTTGATTCATACAAGCATAATGATGAGAACTAAATCGTATTCAGTAATCTTTTACAGAACAATGAAACGACCGAAACTTTCTCACACACACACAACGATGGAACAATGAAATTAAAGCTTTTACGGAAGTCGTTTTAAATCTTTTGCAGAACTAAAATTGAGCAGCAATGAAACTATAATTTATTGATTAGCCAGAGATGGAGGTCAATTTCTTTCTAAACCTCATACAAAAGCATATAAACTAGTATACCCAACAAAAGATGGTGCAAAAAAATATGACAGTAAAACCTAAAACATAATTTAATTTCTTAGTAATATTACAGAATCATATTTCATGAGTTTTTGAATCGTGAAAATGGAGAATATCAACAATTTGTAGAAGATTGTTATTTTGACAGTATCATAAAATAAATCAAGCATCAAAAGAAGAAAGTGAAGAAAAAAGAAAGGAGGGTCTGAAGATATAAACAATAGTACAGTTTTAAAGCACTTAAAAATTAAAAAGAAAACATTTGCAGGCGTCAGAAACTCGGGGTTGCATCACCCATGCTGTCCTGAAGGGGAATCCGAGTAATTCATCATCCACCGATTGGCATAATATGAATTATTAAATAAGAATACAAGATCTTGAGCAAAGTTTTAAAAAATTATACTACTGTTTTTGAGCAAAAATTGATCAAGTTGATAAAATTGCATCAGAAACTCGAGTTTGCATCATCCATGCAGTCCTGAAGGGGAATCCGAGTGACGTCTCATCACATGCAGTAATATAACATAATCATCATATCAAAATGTGAACAGTTATTTTCACAGGGTAGATAAACAAAAATAAAAAAAAGAGACTAAGAAAAAAAGTGTCAAAAGAAGTTGCTAAAAACTAAACAGAGTAATAACAGGAGACAGAACACATTTCTCAAGTAAAGTTTTGCAACCTTTACACCCGATTTTATAACATTTTAACAATCATAAACCAAAACAAGAAGATGCAGTAAGCAAACCTGATCGGGCTGAGCAACATCCGAAAATATCACATCCACCATGCCGACAAGCATGCGATATTTAGCAGGATGTCTAGCATCTTCAATAATGGGTATAACATTGGTCCTCTTCTTTGCCATGTTAACTAAATCCCTACCACTTCTGTGAGAAAATTCTACTGCGTAGACCACTCCAGTCTACCAAACATGATCGAGATCTTGTAAGCAAATGCTACATAAGAAAACTAACAAATCACTTGCAAAACATTAAATCCAACAAAGATCACTTACAGGACCAACAACATCGGACACGTGAGAGACAGTAGTACCAGAAGCAGCACCAAGGTAAAGTACTTTCGCACCCGGTTTCTGAAATTTCACCACAATATCCACACATTCATCGAAAATTAGTATTACATTAAACCTATAAACAATCAAAATTTAAACCTTTGACACATCAAACTTACAATCCATATATTATCAACACCACCAAGAATAGCAGCTGCCAATTTTGACCTAAAAGGGTTCCAAACTCTGTATTCAACTTTAGTTCCATCCTCATTCTGCAACCCCACGAACATTTTCACTCAAAAACTTACTTAACAAAACCAAATAAACAAGGAACCAAGTGCAAAACCACCATAACAGACAAACCTGAACAGCTATTCTCTTCTCGTTGTACACAGCTTCACCAGGAACCATGTTCTTAGTAGCAAGAGCATCTTCTTTACCTTTGACAACAAATACTCCTTCATGTCTATGAGGCTCCACTACAACCTTGCTCCCACCTTTCATTCCAAAACCACGGCCACCACGGCCTCTCCCTCCGCCGCGTCCACCCCCACGTCCTCCTCCTCGGCCGCCGCCGCCACTTTTCATTGCGCTTCCTCTGCCACCAAATCCTCTTCCACCGCCTCTGCCTCTTCCTCTTCCTCCATCACCACCTCTGCCTCCTCTGAATCCTCCACCACCACCTCTACCTGTATACAAACCATCATTTCAACAATGGTCAAAACAGAGACAATCTAGACACCACAAGCTCAATGTTTCCCAAGAAACGAATAGAAAATGAACAACTTGAGGTGGATTTTGCTTTATCTACCTCTTGGAAGAGCCATTTTTGGACCAAAGCTGTTGGAACTTGGAACTTAAAGACTATAGGCTCTTAAGTAATCTGACTGAATGGAGGCGAAGTAAGGACGATTTATAGAGTGTGGACTTTAGGGTTTAGGGTTTTGCTTCGTCCTCGTGTCGTTTTGATTTAAAACGGCGTCAAGAGATGAGAGATTCGGCCGTGATGAAGTTAGGGGATGCTTTTATTTTTTAATATTTTTAACAAATTAACTATGTTATATTTTTATAACATATAATTAATTCATGTGTATTATTTATATTTTAAGAAAAGTATAGGAGAAATTTTTGTAAAATTAAAACTATAAAAAATAGAGATAATGAAATTGTTTTAAAAAGAGTAAATGTGTTACCTTTCTCTGTATTCTTTATTTATAAATTATAAGAATTGAACTTTTGTTATTTATTAATGAAAATTTTATTTCTTATTTCTTTATTCCCACATTATACATTGTATAAGATAGTGCTTGATTATACAAATTTATGTTTGATATCAATGTTTTAAAAATAAAATTGAAAGATTAAACCAGTATTAAACTATTATAAAACTGTATAAGAATGAATAAAATTGAAGAAATTAAAATATGATTAAAAAATTATCTTTATCTATTGAAGATGTTAAATTTTCATTAAAAAATTATTAAATAAAATTTAATTAATTAATTTTAAATTTAAAAAATTGATTAGTTTATAAAAATCGACCAATTAATATATAAACTCATCATTTTTAACAATAAGAGTTATTATATCAATTCAAACTAAAAGTTAAAAACTAAACTAAAGAATTGGTCAATTTGAACAATTCAATTTTTTAATCATTGCCTGATATTAGTAAATTAAAAAAAAAAAACAGGATTCATAAAAAAACAATCTAAAATTCTCTCTTTTTTTAATGTTGTTGAAACCCTTGTGTAAAATTGATTCATTCATATATATATACAACCATTTTTCCCACTCCATATCACTATTTTTGCAATGGTAAGGCCAAATTAGAAGTAGATAATTCATGATAAATGTACAAAATTGAGGGAATAAATACCCTTTTTCATTATTCTAAGCAAACTTAAGCCCAGGAAAATAATATAGAAAACACACTCAATCCTCTAGTCTAAACTCTTGGGGTTCAATGACAGTTTTCTTATGTCTTCTACAAAGGAGGGCAAAGTCCCTTCTTGCACAAATCTTCTTCTACTCTTGTGTTACAAATAGCAATTCCACTAATTTCCAAAGGCACTTGGACTTTCCAGCAAGATCAAGAAAAGAATATCACAAGGTGTGCTAGTGAACCTGAAGCTATTGGCCCTTGAATGCATCAGATACTGGAGCATAAAGGGGTTGTGCACCACTTGATCAACGCTTGACCCATTGGAAGCTCTTTCTTGCTTTTGCTTTGCCTGGTTTTTTCCTTTCGACCTCACGTGGATCCCTCGTTAATAAACCAGCTGATAGAAACAAAGAGAACTCCGTAAGACGAGGCTTGTACAAGTCAAGTACAGAGCAGAATATACTTTGTAAAGGATTTTAGCAACATCCTAATTGCAATTTACGACTTGAGAAAAAGTTTTAGTTTCCCAATCAAGAAGAGCGCACAAAGAGATGTTCTTTTCGATCAAGTTGAATTATATTTAGAATTGATCACGATAAATGATCTGGAGTATGAAAGCACGAAGAGGAGATTTCGAGGGCATACCGTTTCTGAGCGGAGGACGCAAGTCTGGTTCCCAGTTTTGTAATGCCCTGCTGATCCCCAATTGAATCGCTCCAACTTGACCTGCCACAATATCATTTGATCAATTTTGCCTGCCATTGGTTAACATCAAGAGAAATGTAACCATAGGAACTTTATCAGCTGATGATTCAGTATACATGCCCCTTCGGAAAACATATCCCTAGATGCATATAGAACTGCCATCTTCTTTATTCTTTAGCTTAAATTATTGACGCCACGGGTTAAAAATGCAACAGTGGATATTTTTTTTCCCCTGATAAGTTACGCAAGATCGATGAAATAGAGTCGCCCTTACCAGAGAACCATAAAACATATAAAATATCAAACTGGGAAAAATCTAATCAGGAGAATCATTTCAACTTTATGCATTCAAGCCTGACAATGATGCTGAGAGGTGAGAGCACATAGACAGAGACTTATGCTTAATATTGGGGGTATAAGGGAACATCAAGGATTGATGAAAGAATTCCCCGTTGTAACCTTAAAAAGAAAAGTTTGGGACATTAATTACAAAACAAAATTAGGGTTGCAATATTGCTAAACTTAGCCTCTGACCAATTAAAAGATAAGACTTTGTCGTATGAACCAACCGCTGGACATCATCTGGAAAAATAAATCGTTGAAACTAAAAAGTTATCCCACTTCACTCGTCAATGGTGTTCTATATCTTGAAAAGATCATGTGTGCTCAAAACTTGTAGATGAGGAAGTAAATAAAGAAGGGAATCGCTTTTTTTTCCCACACACAAACCTACAACAAACTTTACCAAGAAGATGACTAGTATAACTTGAAACCATTAAGCTTACCTGAAACACCGCCACCTTTGACGGTACAATTGACATCCCATAGGCCGAGAGTCTTTGTCTCAGAGAAAGGTTGTAAAAGGGAAGCACGATGATCAAGCATTGGGAAATAGGTATCAAATTGTTTATCATTAACGATGAAGCTTCCGCCACCAGGTTGAATCCAAACCCGAGCCACACTACGCTTCCTTCTACCTGTTCCATAAGATCTTCCTTTATCATCCACTTGTCTCACCCTAGCTTTGGCAATTTCTTCCTGTTTCATACGTTCAATCTCGGCCCTAGCGGATTTTCTTGTATTCTTCTCATAGCGAATGTCCTCTATTTCAGTTAAAGGAGGCAATCCCTCAATGCCTTCGAAATCCTTCAGGGCAATCAAACTATCAAGCATTGCATCAGTGATACCAGATGCTGCAATCAGATCGCCAAATGCACGATTTGGACCTGAAATTGGTAACATCATATTAATACATCTTTTCAGAGACAAACCAACGGAGAGAAATACAGAATCTGACAACAACAGCCTTAGTCCACCACAAACAGGATAACAAGCGTGTGATAGGATTTTTAAGAGAGCCAGGAAAGTAGCTCCAAAATCTAACTCAGCCAAAGTCACTCCATAAACTAAAGAACTAGCCCAAGCTCAAATAACAAGATTTCCCTTTTGAATCATGCAAAGTATCAACAATGTACTTTGGTTCTCCAGGAATATAAAGTCACAGATATACTAATTTCAAAATGTGGAAGGTGAATTTGAAGCTCCTGTTAGCATACAAACAAACATTTTCAAGGCATTCCTGTCTAATGATTAAAGTCCAAAACAGTTCACTTAGTATCATTATTTCTTGTTGAGTCAACAGAAATCAAATTCAACACCAAAACCATCAACTTGAATCAGTTCAACAGTGTTTAAAGAACTTGCCTTTGATAACAGCAGTGAGCTCCTTCTCTTCTTGCTCAAGCAACTTCTCTTCTCTGCTGCGATCAACCTCCACACTCACACTACTCTCAGTCCGAACGTCACTATCCTCAATAACAAACAAATTATCAATCTCCTTTTCCTCGCTCAAGTTCCAAGGTTTGTAATCCTCCTCCGACGTTAACCAATCGTTGTCAACACCTCCACTCTCTTTCTCAGCGGACTTAAACACGTCGTCGTCATCGTCCCCGCCGCATTTCTCGTTTACCCACGACTCCTTCTCCCTCGACGGTGCTTCGGAGATACTGTCAAGGCTGCCGGTAGTCTCTCCGGAAAAAAGGGTATCTGAATTTTCATCAAATGCACCAGAAAGTTTCCAGATGTTGGGATCGGATCGGTGTTTATTGCTGTTGCTGTTGTTATTATCGCCATTGTGATTGGTTGAAAAGGGTCTGGAGCTGAAAATGAAATCTGGGTATCTAGGAGGAACAAGTGAGTATAACTCCGATCGATAGTAGAGTTGAGATATGAATCGCAGACGAGAGGGTTTGGGAAGGAGACGACTTAACATTGTTTAGGAATTTAGGGGTTTTCTGACATCTAGGGTTTTAGATTCTGGTACTCAAAACCCTTTTTGAGAAAGGAACGAAGAGTAGACTTTTTACTATGAAGTGAAATAATATTAAAAAAGAAGTTTATATTTTCAGAATATTTAATTTTTTATTTTGAAAAGTAATCATAATTAAATATTTAAATTTAATTAAATTTACTTTTAATTTGATAGAATTGATTTATAACTAAATTTAACCAAATTTGGGCCTCGTTTGGTTGATGGTTGATCGTTCATTTTTTAGTTGATTGACCAAAATTAGTTAATTAACTTTATCAATAAGCTATTTAATTTGTTTGGTTGTTAGTTGGTTGAGTTGAATCAGCCAACTCAACCAGCTAATTTGTGAAGTTCCAAATGTAGAGCATTTTGGACCAAACAATTGAATTAGTTGTTTAGCAATGACCATTATACCGTCAGTTCTTGGTTGCTCTTCACTATCATTTATGTTATTTTGAACTATTACTAGTCACAAGATGACTTTATTATTATTATTATTATTATTATTATTATTATTATGTGTTCTATATTTTTTATTAGAGTTATAAACTTATTTTTTGTAGAATTAATTTTCTAAAATTTAAATTACTATAAGAATATTCAACGAAATACTGAGATATATAAAATTCATGCATTTTTTTAATTCATATCAAAGTTATTTTATATATAAACAACTAATACTATACAGTTAATTTTACCAAGCATCAAATAACAAACAACTAATGCAATCCGCTGATTAAATTAGTTAATATAATCAGCTATCAACTAACAGCTGATACAATCAACTTATTGCCAAACAAGGCCTTAATTTTACCATCTAAATGTTGAATTTTCTTTAATTTTAATTCTTATTTATAAAACCTTATTTGATGTATAAATAATTATGTTAAATATAGGCTTTTATATTAGAAAGTACCTCTTGTGTTAATACAATATATTAAGTTTAGTTGGACTTGAATAATTTAGAAGGTAGGTCAATCATGGTCACGATAGTGGACCCGACGCTAGGGTGCGAGTCTTTTGTCGAATAGAACGACCTTTCTTTTTCTTTTTCTTTTTTCTCTTTTTATTTATTATTTATCGTTAATAGTATAAAATTTAAGTATAATATGCCTAGATTGAATTAGCGTATTTTTTTATTTTCGAATTTTAGATTAATTCAAACATGGAATTGCATCTCTACACATTTTCCACGTGCATATATTATAAAGATAAGTCATTTTCCTATTCTTAGAAGAAATGGTTTGGTTAAGATGAAAGCTATAGATTATCTTTTCTTGCACCACACTTGCCTAACATTTACCTTCAAAGCAATACTAATGGAACTCTCCTTTATATATATCTATGTACTTTCATTCCTTCACTTCCTCTTTCTAATCCATATAACATAGACTCCTACTCCTTAGGTGATTATTGAAACTCTCCATAAAGGTGAGTTGTATTCTTAAGTGCCCATTCTTTCTTATTCTTGTTTTTATTTTTAATTTCATTATAATTTGAAAATATTATTGATGCTCATTAAATTAAATTTGTTTTTTTTTACAGTGTCAAAAACTGAAAGATATGAAGAAAAGACTTTGTCTTTACCTCAAGAATCTTCTTTCTTGCAATAGTATGTACTTCTCAAAACTTGTGTTATTTTTAATTTGTGTTAAATAAACTGTTTTTATAAATATTAATTTAATTGTTATATATAATTCATAACATTTTAATAATTAAACATATAGTTACGATAAGAAAACTGAACTGATTTGATCAGTTTAATTCTAAAAACTTAAAATCGTCTAACTATTCAATTCAATTTACTTTAATAATCCTCGTTGTTAAAATTAATTAGTTTATTAATTAATGAGACGATTTTTATAAACCAATATAAACTAATTGATTTGTATTTTAACAATCTTTTTTTCAATTAAATTTTAAATTAAGGACAATCTCCTTTAATCGTATTTTAAATCATTCAATTTTATTCAATCTTTAACCGATTTTATAACAATCCAATATCAGTTGAACCTTTTAAATCTTAAATATTTTTTCTTATCGATTTAACTCCCGATCTAATTTTTAGTAGCTCATATTGGTATATTATGATTCATAAATATTGTTAAATGTTTAAGAATATCTTTCACCAATTACAAAATAAAGACTATTGGTCATCACATTCATTAATTTTGGTAAAATCTTACAGTGAATAAATTAAAAATTAAAAATAATTTATAAATAATATATTTTAAATAAAATTTTAAGAAAATAATTGATGAGCTTGATAGAAGTTGTTTTTGAATCTAAGATATTTTAACTTTAATACTTAATTGAAATAAAAAATTTCTGATAACAAATTTTAATTGTCTTACAAAAATATTTAAATTGAATTTCAATGTTTATAAGTATTTTATAAATTTTAAATTAAGTCTAAATTATAACAACAACAACACTAAGTAGCAATTCCGTTGAGGTAAGAAGTCCGAAAAACTTTAATAATATGCAGTCTTATCTCTAACTAGTGAAGAGATAATTTCGAAATGACTCACGTTAAATTTAATATTATGATGTTTTGTTTAATAATTATTCAAAATTTAAATCACGTGAGAATATCATGGATTGGGCCGGATCGGATCTCAAGTCCGAGTCCAAACGTGAGTCAAATAAGACTAAATTTTTCATCTTTTTCAGAAGTCAAAGCTGCAAGCCATCAAAACGACGTAGATGTCCGTGAAGAATATGCCAATGCTTTTAGGACCGAGTCCTACATCGAGTTCTGGACACGTGTCGTGGCCTTGTCGGACACAAACTTCCCCTCCTCGTACAAATGTCCCGTCGACTCAACCACCGCAGCTCGGCTGCCATCTTACAGGCTTTTCGTCGAACACCTGTTGGACCCTGATCAACCCACCGTGACCCGAATCCTGAAATTGCTCCATATCCCAGACACCGTTCACTCCTTATTATCTGAATACTTCCTCCAAACATCCAATGCCTCTCTACTCTGCGGTTTGTTACTGAAAGAAATCGACCATGTTCGAATCAAGTACAGGTCCTTCGAAACCTCTGTTCAACTCCACGAATCAGACCCTTTTTGGGTTTTATCCGAATTCACCAACTCTCTCAACCCATTCGGCCAATCCAGTTCATCTCAAATCCGAGTCGTGGAGATCCAAGCTCAATGCTCGAAATTGCTCAAGCAATTAGAATCGACCCGCGACAGAACAAAAGCCAAATTGAACCTAAAATCCAAGCTGAAACATAGCTCAGCCATCTTCCTCGTGGCTCTAACAGCTTCACTGGTTATAATCTTAACGACTCATGCTCTAGCTCTCTTGGTGGCTACTCCAAGTCTCGTAGCTTTCTCGCTAGATTCGGCTTCCACTAAGAGCCTGGCCAGATTGTGGAGTCAGCTTGATGCAGCTGCGAAAGGGACGTATATCCTGAGCAGAGACTTGGAAACGATTAGTCGAATTGTTGATAGGATAAACCATGAAATGGAGCACATGAAGGACACGGTTAGGTTCTGGGTAGAGAGAGGAGAGGATTGCGTTCAAGCTGGTGGAGGTGAAGTGATGCGACGGATGAAGAAGGACTGTGAGTTTAGCCAACAACTCGATGAACTGGAGGAGCATTTGTACTTGTGCTTCATGACCATTAACAGAGCTAGGAACCTTGTACTTAAGGAGATATTGGACCCTGGTCAGTCTAAGACAAATCCCTAATTTTTCTGTAAATTAGGTCAATTTCTATTTGCTTAGTTTGATTTTCACATTATTAATATAATCCTTTTCTCTTTTATATCAAATATTATTATTAAAATTTTTACATAAGTGGAACGAGAAAAAAAAAACTCTAACGCACTCTCCGCTTTGAGACAGTTAAAAGAAGGTCGTCAATATACACAACTCCTTTTTCTAATTTTTTTACAAAAAGTTTATTTTTATGATTCAAACTTGTGATTTTATATTCACACAATATAACTTTTACCGGCTACTTCAACACTATCCTTTTGAAAATCGCACCTTTCGATATTTTGACCATTTGCTCTAAAATTGTTTCAATATTATATTTTCTCTGCAAATTTATGTTTTGGCAAGCGTGATTTAACTTCCTGAACCTCATTTGCAGGCTCATTTCAGTCAAGTCTTAGTATAATTTGCAAATTTTTATGTAATTTTACTATTTGACTTTTGTTTTTAGCACTATCTTCTTTTTGTTATTATTATAATAGTATTAATACTGTCGTGGTATATATATCTCTTTATCTATCTATTTAATTTAGTGGTGTGTGTATATATATATAATTTTTTATTATTATATACTTTGTGTAAATTTTATATACTTAATATTTTACTGTATTAGTTGTGCATTTTCTCTTTGTATCATATATCACTCTTATTATTGTTTCATTTGCATGTGGGTCTACCGGAAACAGTCTCTCTACTATGTAGGGGTAAGGCTGCGTACTATCAGACCTCTCCAGACCCTGCTTCATTGCGAGATTTCAAACTGGGTGATGATGATGATGATGATGATATAAACCCATTTAAACGCAACTCACCTCAACCTGAGTTTGTTGAGATTTGGATTAGGACTCGAAAAAATTTAACTTGGACCCATAACTCATCTCAACTTGACTTGATTGAAATTTGGATTAGGAATCGAAAAAATTTAGTTTGGGCTCAGAGCTCGGTTCGAGCTTGAGCCTGACCAAAATTACACAACCTAAAGTTTGATTTTTTAAAGGGTTAATTGCAAAAAAAATTCAAACTTCCTTTAATGTTTTAATTATAGTCTGAATTTAAAAAAGTAGCAATAAAATATTTAAACTTTCAAATTTTTTCAATTTTAACTCAAATTTTAAAAAGGGATCATGAAATGCCCAAACTTTCATTTTTTTTTCAATTATAGCCCGACATTATATACTATTCTCCTGATAACTTCAGTCCTTTGTTTTTTGTCTGTTCTTTTGACATCCTGAACTATTATCCCATTACATTATACTGCACCAGTAAACTCTTCATTTTTAGTTCGTTCTCCTGATGTCCTTAGTGTGAGGACGTTAAGGTTGCGTAATTTAAAAATCGAAGGGCGAGAGTGTCAAGAGAACAAACTAAAAATGAAAGAAAAACTAAAATCAAAAGATAAGGTTGTTGGAGTTATGTAATCTGATTTAGATCATTTTTAAACAACAATATCGTTTTAATTATGTTACTAAACGATGTCGTTTCATTAATGTTCGTTTGTTGTGTTAATTTTAGTTGACGTATATTAATAGTTAAAGTTTCTGAAACACATGACAATTTACGTCAACAAACTTAATGAAAACACTAATATCAAGCTATAATTGAAAATTTTAAAAGCTTGAGTATTTTATTACTACTTTTTGAAATTTGTGGTAAAATTTAAAAATTTAAAAATTTGGATATTTTATTAGTAATTTTCAAAGTTCAAACTGTAATTAAAAAATTAACAAAAGTTTGAACTTTTTTTCGTAATTAACTATTTTTAATAACAATTTTGAAAACAATACTCCCTCTTATCTAAAATAAGTGTTGTTTTAGAGGAATTTTAATTATTCAAAATAAGTGTCGTTCACGATTTTTCATGCATGTTTATAATTTTATTTCCAAAAT
>JANVCQ010000006.1:40670593-40684189 GCA_025531925.1 Erythroxylum plowmanianum | reverse complement strand
TGACTCACAGGAAAAGAACTTCGGACTTGCTTAGCAAGAGGACATATTTCACAAACAAAACTTTTATTACTAACAGAGTCACAACAAATGGGTACATGCTTCATTACAACATCAGATGGGTGACCCAATATGGAATGCCACAAAACACCATCATCAAGTCGATTATGAACACTACAAACATTCTCATCATTGGCATCAAGAAATGATTTAAGAACACAGGAATTATTACAAACTGATGTGTCACACAAGAAAGAAGATCTGTCAAGGAAATACAAATTGTTAAGAACTCTGCCCATTGCCACAGCCTTTTCAGTCTTCTGGTCCTGTAACAAACAATGTTCAGTGCAGAATAAAACATTGAAAGACGAATTTTTGGCTAACTTGCTGACTGAAATGAGGTTATGACTAAAAGTGGGAACATAGAGAACCGACTTCAAAACCACTTTACTATTCAGGACTATTTCGCCACTATGTGCTACGTCACTCACTTCACCATTAGGCAAGAATAACCTTGTAATTCTCTTTACAGGTAACAACAAATGAAACATGTCCTTATCTGTACATATATGCGAAGTAGCTCCAGAATCTACAATCCAAGTTCCAGATTTCTGAACAGAGTTAATAGCAGGATTCAAAATAGACATACCTGCAAATTCATTCTGCACTAAATGTAGAAAATGAGAATCACCAGACGTTTTCCCTTTCAATAACTTTTCTAATTCTTGTTGAATCAACGCCGACAGCGAAGAAGAATTATTCGATAAATCAGTGCCGCCATCCACACCGTTTCCAATAGTATCAACCATATGCACAGATTTCCCTTTAAATTGTCCTTTCTTTGCACCATCTCGCTTACTGCGCAACTCAGTGTACCAGTCGGGATATCCATGTAATTTGAAGCATGTTTCTCTTTCATGACCATCCGATTTACAAAAATCGCAATGCTTATCCTCCCTTCTTTTATAATCTTTCTTTCGATTGCCATTCTTGATCATAGTATCCGCATTCAACGTTCCTTTCTTACTATAATGATCATCCTTTACTAACATGGCTATAGCACCTGCGTCTTCATTTAACATATTCACCTGTCTCTGTTTTTCGATTCGTAATACAAGAGAATAAGCTTTACTGGCGGAAGGAGGCGGATCTTGCGCCAAGATTTGGCTTCGAATATGATCATAAGAAGGATTGAGTCCCATCAGAAATTGAATTAACTTGTTCGCACCATCCATTTCAATTAGCTTCTTGTGAATTCCACAGTGACAATTTTGACAACTACACGCCGGTATAGGCAAGAGTTGCCCTAGCTCATCCCAGTACTTATTAATCTTATTGTAATAAGCAGTAATGGAAAAATTACCTTGCTCGACAGAATTAATCTCTCTCTGCACTTGGAAAAGCTGAGGTAAATTGCTTTCTCCATAAACTTCTTCAAGCTTATCCCATAGTGCTTTAGATGAACTGCACGTAATATACGATTCAGAGATATCTTTAGAAATGGAATTTAAAATCCATTGCTTCACCATACAATCTACTTTCCTCCAACGCTTGTATTGTACATCACTCGTAGGTGGCGAGATGGTTCCATCAACAAATCCGAGCTTATCCCTAGCCTCCAAGGAATTCCGAACAGAAATTCTCCAAGAATAGAAATTTACGTCGGTTAATGGTGCAGTTACGAGCACCATACCAGGATGATCAGAACTATAAAGCTGTAAACAATCGTCCTGTGACTCATCAAAACCTGTAAATCGTGTCCCCATCCTTTCTAGTGATTCGCGATCAGTCGAATACAAGATTGATCACCTGCTCTGATACCATGAACAAATCTATAGTAGAGAGAAAATGTGAAAACTTTCTGTATATTTCATCTTAACTTTGTACAAAGCATCAGCGCAGCTTATATACATGACTATCTAAACTAGTACACGTAACTAATCTTGATAACTAACTAACTGAAGAAAAAAACCGCTAATCAATAATAAATAATCATCAGGGCTCATATTTATTTACCATATCTAATTTAGAATAAACTTGAATTCGAAGTTTTAACCCAATTAAATCTAACAACAATGTCGGGCTTTAAAATTTGCTCAGCGGTTCAAATGGGGTCCGGATCAGGTAGACTGAGCATGCCAACCTTAATAATGTACTTAAAAGCACACCGTCATTTGTGGCGTCAATTATTACCAGCCATGAGTCAAGGGCATGGCCTACTACAATAACTGACCACACATGCGGCCATTGATTAGGAGGTGAGGAACAATCAATTCATATTTGTAAACTAACTTAAGGCAATCTACTTAACCAAGCTCCATGTGATTATGTCCTGGCTATTCACGGAAGATGAAAAGGAGGTGAATAATTATCTTCTTTCGGAAGAAATCGAAGAATTTATTAGAAATCTTATAAGATCCATTCGTTCTTTTGTCTTTGATAGATGATCAGAATTTTATCTGGATTCGAATCCCACTTAGAGATTCACTAGAGATCAGAAATTGTTGAAGAAAGAACAAGATAACTTAAATCCTTGAGTTTATAGTTTTTAATATTCTTTGTAATAAATTGGTCTCATATAATCATTTTTAATAATAATAGAGTTTTTAAATAATTTTTATATTATTAATATTCTATTTCATATAGTTTGTAATTACTTTTCTATATAATTATTTTGATTATACTACTTTTAATACATTTTTATTATAATTTTCTAAATTTTACATCTGATGCTCTGTATATGATACCTGATCGAGCTTATGATCAGACTACCATCATTCAAATTCTAAAGCAGTCATTACCGATGAAACTTGAAAAGTTGATGGCAACATAATGGATCACTAAGTATCAGAAAGTGTTCTATGCTTATCACATGCATTCTTTTCACACAACAATTCATTTTATCCTCAAGACACTAGGAGATGGATCTTCTAGCGCGACTATTATATAGCATTTTATTTATAAGAATAATTTATTTTAACAAAAAGTGATTTTGAAATTGTTTTTCTACATATTTCCCATATTTTTACCTTAACCTTATTATTATCAATTTTCTAAAAATATTTAACAAATTAATAATTAAAATCAAGAAAAAATATCCTAATCAAAATTTGCTATAAATAGATATCTCTATTTGAATCATACCTTTTGACAACTTCAATTAGTCCAAAACTAGTTTGAACATAAAAAATAGAACTATATTTTCTAATTTGACAATAACTTATGCTAAAAGCGTCGTGCATTGAAGATGTTTGGCAAATAGCTAATAAGCTAAATTTTAACTTATAGACTAAAAGTTAGCTTTTCAACCATTTTAAAAAGCTATTTATGTGTTTATTTAATGACTTATTGGTTAGATTATTTAACCTCAATAAACTAATTTCTAAAAGTTTTACATTAAGAGCTTTTGAGGTTAGCTATTTGTCTAATAACAATATTACTCTCTACTTTTGCTCCGTATGTTTTCAAAGTTGACTTTTTTTTTATCATACAAATATGTCATGAAGTTTGAAATAATATAATAAACGGGTTAATTAAACTTTTTAATCTTTATTTAATTTTATAACATTATTTTACATTTAAAAATACCATAATATTAAGTTTTTGAATATAAAGAGTCATATCAAATTAATATTTTTGATATATAACTACTATATATTGTCATACTATAATTATAGGTATAATCTATTAAATAATAAAATTCACACATATTATATGAAAAATATTAATATAATGTAACTCGTTTCATCGTATATTAATAAAGAATTTAACTTTGAATTATTATTATTATTATAATATTTTTATTAAAGTCATATACTTAATTTTTGTAAAATTAAATATCTAAATTTTAAATTCTCATAAGAATATTTAACGAAATACTAAGAAATATAATATTCATATCCTTATAATTTTTTTAAATTATGTTCTCCTAAGTTATTTTACACGTCAATAACTAATACTAAATAGTTAATTTTATTTAATATTTTTTATAAACAGCTGATATTATCTACTAGTCAAATTATCTGATAGAAACAACTATTAACTAATAGTTGATAAAATCAGCCAACGGGTAAACATGACATTAATATTTTACGAAATCAAAAAAATTAGAAAGTGGTCCTTTTGGAAGGGACCACTTCTTGTCTTCCTGACGCTAACATTATCTAAATAAACAGTTGGATTGTAGATGCCGTTTAATGCCTTCCATTTCCACTTCGATTTCAGCACAACTTTAATTAAGGAAAGGGAGAGCTTACCAACTTACGCCTTTTTTTCAAAAATACTTTCAACAATAACACTATCGTTAAAATGTAAGTTTGGGCAATCTTATCCTAATTAAGTAATGACGTTTGTTTCTAATTTTATCAAATATTTTTGGAACCTCCAAGTTCTTACATCTCAAATCCTTTGTGATTTATGCATTTATTGGATGTTGTAACAAGTTTAAAAGAAGTTCTTAAAGGTAGGTTTGATAAATTAAGTTCGATTTGGTGTATCTAAATTTAACATTTTGGGCTCAAGTTAACCAAAATTTGAGTCGGATTTGAATTTGTATAATTGACTCAAACGGTCCGTATTTTCTTAATAAAAAGAACCAAAACGATATTATTTTATGAAGATGATGTTATTTTTGAGCAATTTGAATTCCGTCGATCTCTAGCCGCGTATTAAAAACTTTCGCTTGACTTGACCCAAGTCTGCTAAACGTACTTAAAAGTTAATATTTTTTAACACAAACTAAATAAAATTAATGACTTTTTTGAATCGAGATAATAATTTTAAAATAACAAAAATTTGATTCGGATTTGAATTTGTGTAATCGACTCAAACGGTCCGTATCTTTTCAATAAAAAAAACCAAAACGATATTGTTTTATGAAGTCGATGTTATTTTTGAGCAATTTGAATTCCATGAAACTCTAGCCGTATATCAAAAACTTTAGCTTGACTCGACCCAAGTCCACTAAATTTACTTAAAAATTAATATTTTTTTAACACGAACTAAAAAAAATTAATGGCTTTTTTGAATTGAGATAATAAATTTAAAATTCTAGCTATTTCTAAAATTTTGTCATTTCGATTAAAGTTTTTCTTTAAATGTATAAACTTTTAAAAATCAAATAGTTTGATTCTAAAGATCATTTTATATAAAAAAAGTATATTAAAAACTGACATTTAAAAATTTACATGACATTTTATAATGTTTGTTCTAAGAGGATCAAAAATCATACCAATGAGCTGCGAGCACAAAAGTTCACTGGTAAGGGTTGATCTTTTTTTTTTTTGAATACAGGGGAAAATCTAAACACAGATAATCTAACTCTTACAAAACTTTGCAGTACTCAATTTTCTGCCTGTCTCGTCGGATGAGATCTTGGACTGACAAAGGAAGCTCCTAAAGAATATGAAATCCTGGATAGGTCTTGACTGCGACTGCTGCCAGATGGTTCACACACTGGTTTCCCTTCCGATGTACGTGATAGATTCTCACCTCTTAATTGTGTTGGAACAATCTACGTATACCTGTCAATAAAAAATTATTAAAATCAGTTTGGATAATAAGAACTGAAAGCAAGTTAATGACTTCTAAAACGTCCACTACTAAAATGACCCTGCCGTAACCAAAAGTCCGAGATCTTTAATTAAGCAGGTCGGGAGTTCGACTCCCGTTTATTAATGCAGCAGTCTTAAGTACTTGTGGTAGTATTGAGACGACGTACAAGCGATGTTCTTACTTTTGTGAAAGCTTTAATGAACAAAATTTGCCTACACCTGCCATTTGCCACCAGACTGAAGAGTAGCCATTAATTTAACTCAACTACCTTCCATGAAGTACATTAATGTCTTCCCACCTACATCAAATGACTTCTTCTTTCTTCTCTATAAGTGCCTCTTCATGTCTTTCAACACCACCACAAGTCATCACTTTTCTTAACCTGCAGCTAAACTTCGTTCTTACCATCAACAATGGCTTCCGAACCAGTGGAGAAGAAGGAAGATCACGCGAAGGTGAAGATCACGAGCAAAACACACGTCAACCCCTGCAAGAAGCTCGGGACTAGGCAATGTCAGCTCGTCACGTTTGATCTTCCATATCTGGCCTTTTACTACAACCAGAAGCTGTTGCTTTACAGGGGCAACAACTACGAGGAGATGGTGGAGAAACTGAAAGATGGGCTTGGGATAGTTCTGGAAGACTTCCATCAACTTGCTGGGAAGCTTGGGAAAGACGACGATGGAGTTTTCAGAGTGGAGTACGACGATGAGATGGACGGTGTGGAGATCATGGAAGCATCTGCTGATGAGCTCAGTGTGGAGGATCTAACGGTTGATAAGGAAGGTGCAGAGAATTTGAAGGAATTGATTCCGTACAATGGAGTCCTGAACCTGGAGGGGCTTCACAGGCCTTTACTGGCTATACAGGTAATTAAAACGACATAGTTTCTCAATTTTTAAAATTTTTTAATGTAAAATTATTATTAAATATACCAGACTTTTTCAGAGTCCGCGTATCAACGAAATTTTTATTGAGTTGTTATCTTCGTAAAACATAAATAATAATTTTATAAAAGGTCTCTCGGGCCTCGGTTTGGGCTGGATCAAAGTCTTGGTCAATGGTCGGGCTAGATTGTCATCCCTACACAAAACTACTTGATATCGATTCTATGGATCCACAAAATTTAGTTTTTTAATTTAGTTCTTTTATTTTATTTAGGTTCCCATGTGCAAATTTAATAGTAATAAATTCCCAAAAATACCAAAAATTATTTGCCTTAATTTATAAGTGGAATTGGATAATTAAAGCATATAAATTATAATTATGTTGTTTTTGTTAAAAAATTATTAATGGGTATTTTGAATGTTAATTCAATAATTTAGATTTAAAGAGGAAAATATATAAATATTTCTTGCCCCTATGGGTGGTCGAGTTTGTAGAGTAGGGGCATGAGGTCAAAAAGTTCTGTGTTAAAATCCTGCTACTTATACTTTTTTGATCGAGCTTATCGTATATGATTTGTTTAGTGTAGAGTACCCAATTGACGTGATTTGCAAGCTATTAAGTCAATTTGAAGATTTACTCAGTGCGCATTCAAAGGATAAAAAATTGCTGGTTCTTCTGTTTTAAAAAAAGTCTTATTAGTTTAAAAAAATTAAAAAAGTTTTATATCCTTAAAATTTTTTAAAAATTCTTTCTGATTTTCTTTTTAAATTTTTGAAAAGATTAATTGTTTTTAAAAGTATCAAATTTCAATTTTTTTAATATTAAAAAGTATTACTAAAATTAAAATGACTTCAAAATGTTTTTTATTGTGTTAATTCCGTACACTATCAAGTAGCTTACGATTGCTTTAATCACATCACTTGGAGACTTATTAAGCAAACTATCTGATTGGCCCGCAGCTAACGAAGCTAAAAGATGGACTCGCAATGGGTTGCGCGTTCAACCACGCGGTTCTTGACGGGATGTCCACATGGCACTTCATGAGTTCTTGGGCTGAGATCTGCCGCGGATCATCTTCGATCTCGGTCCCGCCATTCCTTGACAGAATCAAAGCGCGTGACACGCGAGTGAAACTTGACCTTTCTCTTCCACCGGACCCACATACCAACGGAGACGCCAAACTGTCTCCGCCACTTCGAGAGAAAGTCTTCAGATTCTCTGACTCACTCATCGGTCAAATCAAGTCAAAGGTCAACGCAAATCTTCCATCGGACGGATCAAAACCGTTCTCCACGTTCCAAGCACTGTCGGCCCATGTATGGCGTCACGTAACGCAAGCTCGCGAGCTAAAACCTGAAGACATCACGGTGTTCACCGTCTTCGCCGATTGCCGGAAAAGAGTCAACCCGCCGATGCCGGATAGTTACTTCGGCAATCTGATTCAGGCAATATTCACGGGGACGGCAGCCGGACTGTTGCTGATGCATCCGCCTGAGTTCGGGGCTTCGGTGATACAAAAGGCCATTGACATGCACAACGCGAAAGCCATCGAGGAACGTAACAAAGAGTGGGAGGCTGCACCGAAGATATTTCAATACAAGGATGCGGGAGTGAACTGTGTGGCTGTGGGGAGCTCGCCGAGGTTTCGTGTGTACGAGGTGGACTTCGGTTGGGGAAAGCCAGAGGCGGTGAGGAGTGGATCAAACAACAGGTTTGATGGGATGATGTATTTGTATCAGGGGAAGAGTGGTGGGATTGATGTGGAGATAAGCTTGGAACCAGAAACCATGGAGAGGTTGGAGAAGGACAAGGAGTTTCTTATGGCGGCCTAGGCTTAGGCTTAGAAGGGGTTCTTTTCTCATGTACTATGTTTGTTGTCGTGATCGTGTTCTATCAACTACCTTAATCGCTTCAATAAAGAGTAATTCTCTACCACCGAGCAGTGAAGTACAGCGGTAAGGCCGGCCAACGGGATGGTCTCAGGATAGCAACAGATAGGTTTCGATTAGGGTATTACTTTAACCTATATTTATTTCTATTTTTTATGACTCAACTCATATCTATATTTATATTTATCAATTTTTATAATTTATTACCTATATCCAAATTTATTGGATTATTCGAGTTTTTGAATATCCATCGGTTATATAACATATAAAAATATAATTTCTAAATAAAAAATATAAAGAGCAAATTTTTACGAATATTTCAAATCAAAATTATTTTAATAATAATAAATCAAGATTTTGGTTTGTATGTCATAAAAAACCATAAAATTGGAATAATAAAATCATAATGTCCGGTGCAAAGATAACATATATTTTCCACAATTCTTAATTGGAACAAAGACTGAAATATCAAAAGCTTTAAATTATCTTTGTGTGAACTTCACAATATTCAAAACTCCATCTCCATATTATTTGCATTATTATCATCCTATAAGAAAATAAAATATGATGAAAAAGGTTAAAACTGAGGAGTAAAGTAGAGATTTTAAAACTGTTTCTTTTCAGAAAATATTAATATTTTATTATATTTAATCATAAGTATTAAAAAAATAAAAAATAGAGTTAATAAAAAACGGGTAGAATATGTGTATCTATCGGTTCAGATTATCACTAGACTCATATCTAAATCCATATTCATATCAATTTTTCAGCACCCATTTAAAATATATTTTTTAACCTCTATTCATTTTTTCGGGTCGGACATTGCAGATATTAATCGGGTCAAAAACCTACTACCATCCCTCTTGCATAGACCGAATACTTCTTAACAAGACAAAAACAGTTAGAAGGCAATACAGAGATGTTGCTCAGAAACTGGAAGAATCAGAATTCACCGTTTCCAATTCGCTTGAACATTGAATAATATACATACCACAAACAAATTCCACCAGAGTTACAAGTTCATCCTCCAAACTTTGCAAGAATGAGATATACAACAGTGCTCAGCAAATCTACAAATTGCTTCACAAACAAATTTTCCATCTTTAGTTCCACTATCCAGTCTCCATCTTCTTCTGTACAGCAGTTTCAGACTCCAAAAATGTAGTCTAAAAGCTAGTAATTTGTACTTGGTCTTTGTTTTCCTTCTGTATGATGATGATGATGAAGATGATCTAAAAGAATATACAGTTTTCACTGCCACGAATATATGCAATTCTCTGGGGGGAATCACAAGCTACATGGTTGATGCTTCATCAAACCAGAAATTGGCGCAAGGATGGCTAGGAAGCGGTACAGAGGGAACTGAACAGCCGAGATCAGAATCCAGATTATGAAAAAGGCTTAACATGGTTATCAGTTTACAGGTCCAAAGGAAAGTAGTTCTCATTCGTCCACCATAACTCTATTGCTCCTGTCATTTTCTTTCTCCCTCAAGTCCTTATTTGGATGAATTACTTCCGTCAGCTGTTGGTGAACATGACCTGCAGATCAACAGGTTAAGGAAAAAGCATCAAGTTAAATGCCACTAGTCTGGTTTGGTAACGGAGATTTTGGACTTAGATCCAAGGATGGTTTCATCTTCACATGATCTCTCAGGAGCTGCCTAGACACTTGATCAGCCAGCACCGACTGTCCGTCGTAAAGCTCTCCACGAGCAGGCCTCCCAAGCTGCTTTCCTATGGCATCATATTCACAGGGAATCAGCTCTGAGAAGATTTGAGACCCCATCTGCATTCCTCGAAAGAGATCGAGATTCGAATCATGATAAGATGGGCCGTTGCTGTACACGGTATTTGAAGGCTTCGACATGTTTAGAAAACCCTCTTGCAAGTAAACTGACTGTTTTAAATGATTGAAAGGAATGGTGCCAGGGCCACCTGTCAGGGGTGTGGATGAACCCGAGGTGGTCCGCGGGCTAGATAGTGGTGAAGGAGACATTCTCCCATTCAGATTCTGTGGGGATCTTGAATGTGAAAGAGGGCTTCCGATAGGTGAAACGGGACAAGATATGTTCCTTGGAATATGGATGTCACTAAAAATGATGCAGCTGAAATCAGATCAAAAGCTAATAACAAATACATATATGGGAAAAATGTAATGATTCCGAGAGATATACCTGGCCTGAGGACCAGCTCTCAAAACTCTAGATGAATGAACTGCAAGTCTTTCTGAGTCCGAGGTGGAGAAATTTCTCTCTTGATTAATGCCCTGTTAACAAGCCAGGACAACAGTTAAAAACCATTGTGAAAAAACTAAACATTGTGCCAGAGAAACATATGTGAAAAGAAAGTTCCACCAGTAACAATGAGAGTGTTTGGACAATAAAAGTTCTGATAATCAGCCAAATCTTTATTTGCGGTATATTCAACAGCTCGGATCAGCATAAGTGATGCAAAGATATTAGACAACAATACAAGGTATATGATATAACATCCATTTAAAAGCCATAAAGATGCCTATTGCTGGAAATCAAATCCAACATATGAATACAAATTCCATTCTCTCTCAATACAACAAAAGTAGACCCAGTAAAGAGAAGAATCATAACAAAGAACAGAATTTACCAAAATCTTAAACCCGTTTGTAACCCCAGGAGGTGGATCTCTAGGTTCAGAATTATGAACAGGTCTTTCCAAAGGTGCCACATGCTTTACAAACCGATGTTCCAAAAGCTGGGAAGCTGAAGGACGACGTAGTGGATTTCTTTGTAAACATTGCCAGACAAAATCTTTTCCATCATCAGAGAGATGATCTGGAATTGCTGGGAGATCCTTACTATTTCCAATCTTAAACATGGCCGCAACCTTCACAGCATAATAAATAAGCATTCCGACTGTCAAATATCAAGTCCTAGATAAGAAATAATAAAGCAAAGCAGTTTCATGAATAACTATATGAAGCACAAGTTAATCAAATCACATTAACTTAAATTTCCATATTGAATCGATCCAAATATTCAGAATGCTCATGTGTTGAACCTACTCCTTCATACTGGCTCCATGGTGGTTGTGTTGTAGCCATTTCCAGTACCGTACATCCAAGACTCCATATATCCACAGCAAGGTTGCAACCATTTGAGTTCTTTATGACCTGAAATTTTTTTTAAAAAAAGCGAATGATTAATGAAGAATCATGACATGATTAAGCACGTAAATGTTATCATCATACCTCAGGTGCCGTCCAGTATGGGCTTCCCTTAAAAGATAGATGACAGGACTGTCCATTGATCTGTAAAACAAACATTAGGTAGCTACACAATTAGAGTTTGATCATGAAACTCATAAACAAGGTCAAATCATATTACTGTGCGCATAGGTAACTGGCATACCAAAATTTTGCTCTGAGAGCATGATGTCGAAGCATGAAAAGTTAACAAACGAGTGAACAAAGGTAATTTTGATGATTGAATACTGAATTCATTCAACATGAGCATCATTCTTCTACTGAATCCCTACCAATAGACTTATTAATGACTCAATGGCATGCCATTACAAAGGTGTAAGTAATTGAGTCTACTCACATGCTTTGCCATGCCAAAGTCTGCCAATTTAACACGACCATTTGGATCCACAAGAATGTTTGCTCCTTTAATGTCTCTGCATATGAGATTTTAACATAAGAATATCAGCAATCTTCAAGTTGAGCAGATACATGCCTATTAAGTAGGTTAATGAATTCACCTATGGACGGTATTTTTAGAGTGCAAGTACGCAAGTCCTGACAAGATCTGCTGGGTATAGCTGCGAATTGCTAGCTCACCCAACTGTCCATAATCCTGGAGAAGCTTATATATGGATCCACCAGATATGTACTCTAGGTATATATAGAGCTTGTCACCAACCTGTGCAAAAATCATTGACAAGTTAAGGCAAGCAGCAAGATAAATAAGAATAGTATATGCAAAAAATTGGATCAACTGAAGTGGAAAAATATAATTCCATTTGAAGACAAATAATCAATAAAATCCATAGCACCATAATTATTAACAAAAAAACTGGCTATCCTACGAAAATGAGAGGTTAAAATCAACATAGGACCAGCAACCCAAACCACAAGTGCCAGAACTTCACCCTCCAATCATAGTACAATTTTTTAGCAAGTAATTTACCATTTAAGAACTACTTTCAAATGAAGCATTTATCAACTTAAAATCTAAGTTTAATAGTGTCCAAAAACAGCATGCTTTTCCAAGTAGCTTTCGCGCAAATAAAGCAACTCAAATTGCAAACTTCTAAATTATGTTGTCTAGAAAATTCATCTTCATCCCACCACGCTATCTCCACAACAGCTTCATCACATTTGCGACATAGACTACTGGTGCTATTTTAGGTTTAGTATTCCCACAGTACAGACAACTCCAATATCTGTAAGCAGTGTTCAAATGAAATATACATATAAGGAGAAGAATGGCAAATATTAAGACATACCGTCTCAGACCCATAATATTGCACAATGTTGGGGTGTCGCAAGCGGCTCAACAGAACAATTTCCTGTTCAAAAATAGAAAAATAATTTCAGAACGACTAAGTAAAGACTTCTGTATATTTTCACTAAAACTTTTTCCATATTGCCACCAACTTGCCTGCATTAACTGCTTAGCACTTTCCATGGACTTGGCATCATCAGAAAACAATGTCACCTCTTTCATTGCACACATATCGCCACTTTCACTGACCAGTTAAAATGAAATGAGTTATGCAACAAGCACTTATTCATTATATATTAATCTTAAATGTGGCTTAAGATAAAATCTCTGCAAGCTGTATTGTACCATGGGAAGGAAGTTATTATTAGTGATTATTAGCATGATAGCCATCATATGAACCAGTAAGATCTCTCTTATGCTGAAACTGAAGAATATATAACATTACATCAAACAGTTTTGAGATACATTTTCATGCACATTTACCATCTATCAGTCTTACCTGTTAAAACCGACATAAACATGTCCAAATGTGCCTATACCCAATAGTTTTCCCTTTTTCCAGCGTGATCCAGGACTTAACGGATTATCTGCCCTTCCAGGACTTCTTGGCACAGAGGGAGATGCTGCTGCTGAATTAGAATGAGAAAAAGGGGAATGGCTGGACATTGCTACTGGTGGACGAGGTAGGCGATGGCTTTGCTGTTTGCCATCGTCAAGCCAGCTTGACTGTGTGTCCAAGGTTGTGCCCACTGATCTAGGATGAATAGGGGTAACAGCACCGCT
>JANVCQ010000006.1:40643004-40666215 GCA_025531925.1 Erythroxylum plowmanianum | reverse complement strand
AATAATAATAATAATAATAATAACCCATATATAATTTCAAAATAATAATAATAAAACTATAATTATGTCCAAAAAAAATAAAACTATAATTAGAAAATGAAATGGCTCGCGAGGGCGAGGGCCCTCGCGTGCCATTTCATTTTTAAATTATAATTTTATTTTTTTGATATAATTATAGTTTTATTATTATTATTTTGAAATTATTTTGAATAACTAAAATCTATCTAAAACGACTTTTATTTTGGATAATATTATTTTTTAATCAGGGGTAAATGTGTCATATGAAATAATTGAATTCAATTCTAATCTTATTGGATTTATTACAAACAGTGTAATTGAATTTAATTCTAATATTACTGGATTTGTTACAAACAATATAAATTGAATTCAATCCCAACTTCATTAATATAATTGAATTCAATTCATTAATGAATTCAATTCGAAGGTTTCTAAACAGTCTGTTAATCAAACAGTTAAACAACTAATGAGTATGTAACCAAACGCCAAAACTTGAACAGTAGCAACTCTGGTGACTGTTCGAAGTAGCTTCAATCTAAATGTCAAACACCATCATATAGACGAAAATTCAAGTACTAATTCTAACAGAAGCTCACCTGAGAATCGGGAAAACTGAAAGTGAACGTACAACACATTAACTGACAAAACCCAGAAGAAGCTCTGGTAACCTTGAAGCTTTCAAACAAAGCAGACTGCACTAAGTTGCTGCTGCCTTATGATAGGATAAGACTTCGGATTCTAAAACTTACACTGATCCTTTAATATATGAGGTGGGATTCACGGAGTAGACTCTACAAAAGATTCCTACTTCATCGTTGACATCCGAGAGGTACCATTTTCGTGCCATGTTCTCTAACATCCATGAAAGCGAGTTAGCTACCACCATGGCCTGCCGTTTTTCGTGGGTCAATGTAAAGATGGAACCTTGACTTGAAAGATGGTGTAAATTTCTTCTATTAATTAATTCACCGCACAAAGTGAATGTACATTGGCTGTCTACTTATAATAGAAAGGAACAAAATTTTATTGGCTATTTGTCTGCTGTACCTATAACTATATTTACAGCTGTGAAAGAAGAACAACAAAACAAAGGAATAAAAGGACACTGCGCAGTTGTGGTGCATGGTGTGTCACTGAGCAATGTGAAATGTTTGTGTGATACTGATGTAAGAGTGCGTAGGTGCAGATTGTAGGTATAACGGGTGATAGGTCTTTTTGTGAACCCATGACCCTTCTGATCCATAGGCTAACCAATTCATGAGGTAAACCGACCAGTCTTTAACACAACTAATAGATTATAAATTACTGAATTAGTCCAAAGATCAAAACTTTCTTGATAATTGCTTATTATCCTTTTCTCTTTGTCATAAACGAGTTACTGGGTTTCCTAGATTCTGCACTTGTTCATACAAACTTGCTTGTTTTATGCCATAAATCAGCTCAAGTTAGCGTCTTCTGATAGGAATAAGTGGAGGACACAGTAAGCTTGAGACAGTCACAACAGGTTCGGGTTCCAATCAAGGTGGATTCTGCAGCTTGAAATGATTGATGTGAAGAACAAACTAGTTGTTATTATTGTCCAATCAAGAATGCATGTTGACAAGAATGCAAGTTGTTATTATTGTCTGTTGCAGAACGTTACAATCATTAAAAAAACACCACCAATCTGATGTTTTTTTATATCTGCAGAATTCGCAGTCGCCATCTTTGGAATTATATTACGTCGAATGTGATAGACGTGATAAGTTAAAGCAATATAAAACAAGTTCAATGTAACCTGTCCCGTATAGAAACTTTGGTATCATTTGTTTGCTCATATAATAAAAGGGTAATTAACATATACTAAGTGATGAAAGAAAGATTCTTTTTTAATAATAAGTTATTATCTTTATAATTCAAAGTATTATCAAATTTTCTAATTAAAAAGATTGGCACTTTTATCTTTTAAATTTGTATAAAAATAGTAAAAAATATATTTAACTAATGTTTTTAAAAACCGAATCGAAAATTAAACTGGTAAGATGAGATTTAAGACTTAAAAGATTTGATCAATATTAAATCGTCATAAAAATAATTAAAAATTAAATAAAATTGATTAATTTGAAGTGAAATTGAAAGAAAATGTTATTAATTTAAAGTTTAATTCAAAAGAGACCATGTTAAATAAAAATTAATTAGTTTATTTTAATTTATACAAATCGATCTATTAATTAACAAATTGATTAATTTTTTACAACAAAAATTATTAAAGTAAAACAAACTCGAAAATTAAAAATTTAACCGGTTCAAAATTTCTATATAATTGAACCTTTCAAGCAATTTCAATTTTTTAATTATAACATTTAACTCAAATTAAGTTAAATTTTATTAAATTTAAATTTAGGAAAAAAGTTTCTCGATCTATATTAATTATGGGACTTTGGGTTAAATCGAGCTTAATCGAAATGACTAGATCCATATAGATATATTTGGAGGGAATTTGACATTAATAATATCAAATGATTATTGAATCATATCCCTAATCCCACGAGATAATATAAAAAGGCTAGGAATTTAAATTAGGGCAATGAAGAGACTTCCAAAATGTCAACTATTCAATCTCATTATAACTCTATTGTTGAGAATAAGTTTGTGAGTGTGTCTTTGTCATAACGAAGGTGAAGGGGAATTAACAAATCTAAACTTACAAGCTAATTGATTGAGATTGTAGCAATATTTTAAGGTACGAGCCCTGAAAGAATGAAATACAATCACCTTTTATGATTAAAAAATTGAATCAATTCGATCGGTTTAATTATCAAAATTTTGAGCTGATTAATTTTTCAATTTAATTTATTTTAATATCGATTGTGTTACCTAACTAAAGAGCTCCTAAGGCCACCTGATTCGAAGTAGAACACTCCTAATATCTCTTGTTGATAAAATCGATGTGTTTTGTAATTAATTGATCAGTTTTCATTTAGCAATCTCTCTTTTAAGTTAAATTTTAAATTAAAATAATTTCCTTCGATCATATTTTAAATTATTCAATTTTATTCAATATTTAATCGATTTTGTGACGGTTTAATATCGTTTTGAACCTTTTAAATCTTAAACTTCTTTAATACATATTTAAATGATAATGACTATGAACTTAATAAGCCGTCCACTTGGCAAGTGTAAATAATCAAGGCCAAACCCTTCATTTATATGTAACATCAATTTGGTGTGTACCTACTTCTTTTGATTATCTATTATGTGTTAGTTGAGATGAAGAAAGGACAAAATGTTCTCAATAATATAGTCAAGACAATGGCATATTCAAATTGACCCGACTCTTAAGATATAATTTGAGTATAGTCTAAAGTTTGATTGAACTTGAATCGTGCAATTGATGTTCGAATTCGAATCGTTTGAAATAATATTATTTTAAAAATCTAATCAGTTCATATTAGTTTGTTGATTTTGGGATTAGCATAACTCATTTTGCTAATTCTAAAATAATGTCTTCTTGTCCAAGGAGACTAATGTCTACATGTTCCAAAGTATGACGTGTCCTATAGAGCTTAGGGATTAAGGACTTGTCCCCTGTGTGATTCCTACGAGCAAAGGGCTTGTCTTGTCTTAGAACCCTAATTGGGTTTCAATAATGAATTTAGGGCAGATCAAAGATAAAATTTTGAACCTATTTAGCCCAAATGCAATTTCCCAAATTCGTTAGACTGATTAAATTGGGAATTTTGATTCTCAAACCCCAACATGACAATCCCTTTTACTACCCCAAAATCCTATTAATCCAAACTTTGTACAAATTTTTTTTATTATTTGCCTTAATTAAAGTAATTTGGATAAAAATTATTGTATACGACTCAAGCTTCGTTTAACTTAAACCCGTTAATTCACTAAATATTTAATTCGAATTCGTTAAATTTCCAAAATAAAATACTTTTTTCATTTTTAAAAAAATATACTAATTATTTTTTTAAAAAATAATAAATAAATTACATGACTTAAATTTAACTCAAATTTCGATCAAACTTGATTTGAAACCAAAAATACATTTGTCAAATTGAAATTAAGATTTGTCAAATAGGTTTGGATAATCAAGTCAGGCCTAAGCCAAGAGTTTAGACGAATTAGATTTAATTTGTCAACCTTTTTTTTTTTTGCTTTTGAATTGGGACAATTTGCCCGGATCAGACGCAGACCTGTTCCTGTTAGATGAGGAAGATAAAAACAGAGAGAGACCATCTTTGATGTAATAACTAGTCATGAATCTTAGACTTTTATGTCCCCATTAATCTGTTTGTAGGTGTTGGACTTGAAAGTGACACAAAACATAACCCTTCCTCCAACAGTTTTGTTCACAGAACCAAACTCAGGAAATGGAGGAAGACCGTACTTGTTCCATGATAAGCAAAATGGCCATTTTTAGGCAAGCACCGACAGGAACACATGTTTTGGCTATAACCCAGATGGTACTGTAAATTCTCCTGTCTGGAACAACCGACACAACTAGTGTTCAATGTTCTTCAGGCTGGTGAACCGTAGTGCAGTTTTGTTGGTCACAGGCTGTTTCTTTTCTATCGGATTAGGACAGAGACGTGAGACTTGGCAGTTACCTAACTAACATAATTTAGCTTATCCTTAGCCAGCATAACAGTTGCTGGCATGAGATAGACCATAAATGGCATATCACTGTCAGCTATACTATGCTTTCACACTTCAATCATATAAGAAAATGGTACTTAGTTGCATGATTACTGCCTGTTTCATACCCGTAGAACTACATTCCAACGAATAGACGAACCAAAGTTGTAAGAGTATGCAGAATCAAATAGACAAAATTGCAAGTCTCTGATAACAGTTTCTTTATATTACACACAAGATGACAACAAGCAATCCAGAAAAGCAGTATCTATGTGCAAATGCTATTTTTGTATATAAAGTTAGGGAGAGAAAGAAAGTGGGGTAGAAAAGCTCATTAGTGGGCACACTAATGATCAATACAAGATGTTTTTTCTGCACTCTCTTCATGGTTCACAAGAGACTAATATTCATTTTTAGATATTCAATCTATCCTCCTTAAATTCATTTGATCATAGTATTAAGGATTGAGTCTTACAAGCTGTATTGCCTTCAGACTTGCATCTGATGGGCTGGTAATTTGTAGCCACCATTTTGTTTCTCATCATTGATGTATGGACTCAGAGCAAGCTAAATTCTGGTTGTGAGGTTGGGAAGACAGTCCAGTCGCTTGCTGGTCTAGCTTCCTTCCAGAAAATAACTTCATTGCCCACCATTCAGACGCGACATTAGGTTTGTCGGGGACTTCTCCTCTGGAATTATCAAAGTTGAACTCCTTGAATGATCCAAGAGTGACAGAATGATGCATTCTTTCACAAAGATCTTCTTCCATTTCTGAAGGTTTCTCCAATATTGCAGCAGAAGTCTCATCAACACGTAAACAATTTCCACCATTTGTGTGTATGCTGCCACTTTCCATTTGGTCTTCTGTCAAAACATTCTGTGGGAATTCTGAGAATGATCGGCAAGATGCTACTGACTTGTTCTCAAGACAACGAGCAACCTCTTCTCCACTCAACTCAAATGATACTCTATGATCAGTGACAGAGTCATCAATTTTAGGTTCATTTTCTGAATTGGCAACGGATGCCACCTTAGAAATATGGTCCTCCATAGGCCCCCTACAATCAGGTGTCAAGCATCCTGATCCTAGCCTAGACTGCAACCCAACACCGTCAGGAGTCACGGAACCAGAACCAAGCCTTGAACCTAGTCCCACACCCTCTGGAGTCATGGAGCCAGAACCAAGCCGTGAGCCTAACCTAACACCGTCCGGTGTCACTGATCCAGAACCCAGTCTCGAACCCCACTTACGAGTTGTAAAAGGTTCAAAACGCAACAATTTGGGTGCATCCACCATTTGGATTTCAAGAATTGGATGTTGATCAAGGAAAGGAGAAGATGTGCCAGAATTTGAGACCACTGAGCCCGGTGAGATAAGCTGACCACCTGGACTTCCTGGGTAGAACTGATAAGATTGGAATTCATAGTGAGACCATCCTTGTTTTTGATTAGTTCCGCTGTTTCTTCGAGCCCGTTCCAAAGAAGACGTCAGAAGTTGAGCAAATGGCACTTCAGGGGATGAAGGAGTGGTCAATTGAACAGATTCTGGAGGTGGAGTGAAAGAAGCAGTTGATGGTTCAGTGGTGAAGGCAGAAAACACAGGTGGAGTCACTAGCTGTGTTTCATGTGCATAAGGGCCTATTGCAAATATTGATGCAGGTCCACCTGGGGAATAAGCATTCACACAAAGGGAAGTGATAGATACCAACCCTGCAGGTGATTGAGTGGCAGAAGGAGGGTCAGATTGGAGAAATGAGGCTGGTGAAGACGGAGGGGCAATAAATGGGAGGACAATAGCAGTTGAGCGTGTATGATTTTCAACAGAAAGGGCATTAACTCCAGTCTCTTCCTGTTCCGGAACAGGGTCAGCATGACCAATTCGTTTGTTAGCTTTATGAGTTCCAAAACACCAGTAGACACTCCAGCAACTTCCCCATCTTCTTCTCTGTGTACAAATTAAACAGGAAAGCAGAGTATGAACAACTATTTTGAGAAAGATCAAACCTAGCATTTTCTCTTATCGCCAAATTATACATGAAAATTCGAAAACACAACAGCGAAGAACATACAAATCATTTCAAAACCTGAATCTCCACATTGATTAGTTTTCCAAATGTCAAAACATAAATTGGAAAAATCAAAAATTCTTATTGTCTGTCGACTCTTGGAACCCATGGAATACAAGTCGAAAGCAAATATTAATGCAGTGAAGTCACTATCTCATAATCATGAATTCAAATGAAACTTGAAAACTTTTGGAAACAGCACTTCTCAACTACTGATACAAAGTAAAGTGTCGATTTTAGAAGGAAAGGTACAGCTTCTTTTTTCGTGGAAAGAGATCAACGCAGAGATTCAAAGTAGTGTCTTCTCAAGAGGTATCATCAATTCCACTCTACCTAAGCTGGGGGCATAAAGAAACATATCACAGATTCTACCAGGAATACACTGATTTGGAGTGGTCTCATCCCAAGAGATCTTATCAACATTCCAGATGTCATCACGTACTTGTTTCAATTCACACTCTTAAGATCAAAAGTTTCCGGTATTCAAAAAGATGCAACTTCAACCTTGAAGATATAGACAAAATCCAAAATTTTCGTTCAAAAATTTCATCTAGAGAAAATTTCTTCCATTTTCCCCATCGATCATCACTAAACCAGCATGGACAAAATTGTGGAGATAAGCAAGAAACAGATTAAAAGAGTACAGATTTAGCTTCTAATCTTCCAAAAACACTTTATCAGCCATGGAAACGAAGTACTGAAAGAAAACAAGATTAATGATCCAAAAAGTTGTTATTTTTTACATTTTCCCTGTGTTTCCAAATCTACAAGAAAAGGACTCCAAGAACTCAGCCCCCAAAACTCTCCGAACTCAGATTCCCATATCTCCACCATTCTCAATCATTTTCTCACCCTCACATGGAACCTCACACTTGAATACTCGATAACCTTTTTCACTCATTACAGGGACCAGACCAACCTCCCGTAAAGCCACAGAATTCGGTACAAAAACATAACCAACCAAATAGAAAAAAATCACAAACATGAACCAAACATACTACCGGAACCGTCGTCGGTTGGACGCGAGAGTCGGAGGAGACGATGACGGAGGCAGCAGCGTTTATGGTGTCGACGGCGCTGTTTACGCCACTACTCATCTTCGATCCGGAGGTCCGGTAACTAACATCAGAACCTTCGGTTTCTCGATCCGAATCCAAGCTGATGCGAGAGAATTCAAGAACTGAAGAGCTAAGACACAACAGATCATGAGAACCAACACACACACGAGCGCGTTAATACTCTCTCTCTCTTCTTTATTTTTCTCTCTCTACTTTCTCTCTCTATCTTTACATTTTCTTTTTCGTCGTTCAGTTTCCGTTACTCTAAAAAGTCCTTATCCTTCAGTTCCCATCCGCTTCGCAACTTAATTGATGCCACGTCAGCAAATGGGATGAGTGCGGTCCCACCAAGTCTTGATTTTACTTTTTTTAAAGATTTTTTTATTGGTTTAGGCTCATTAATTATTGGTGAAATCATGATTAAATAAAGTAATGGTGCTTTTATTTTATTTTATTATATAGATTCCTTAAACCAATACGCCAATTTACATTAATTTTTTATAAGTAATTGAGTAATATTTTTAAAATCAAGCTGAAATTTAAAAATAGAAGATTAAATTGGTATTAAATCAGTATTATATCATTATAAAATCAGTAATTATTAATTAAATATTTTAAATTTTAATTAAAAATATATTGTTAAATAAAATTAGACTGTTCAAATTTAAATAATATATGATTTTTTGTATTATATAACAAAATTAAATACAAAGTGATTATATATTATTAAATATTTTGTTAAATTAAAAAAAGTGTTTAATTTTTGACATATTGATTTTATACTTTTGGAATTTAAAATTAAAGGTATAAGAAAAATTATAATAAAAAAGATAATCAACTATCATTGATAATTTACTAAATTACAGATATTATATTATGTCTTAAATACATTAAATTATAAAAAATAACTCTTCTCTTTTTCTTATTGAAACTTAAATATATCGTTTAATTTTAAATAAATTATAAATAATAAATTAGGTCTAATTCAATTTAATATCAATTGATTTAATAAAATAGTATATTTTAATATAATTAATCAAAATAATATTATTATGTACTAAAAATAATTTATAATGCTAATAACAAATTGGCTTTCAATTTCTTCAATTTGTTATCTAAAATCGAACAATAATTTTAATATAATTAATTAAAATATATTATATTATTCAACCCAAATTTTACTTAATTAATTAATTATTAAATTTAGATCATAAATTAAGAAGATCAAATTATGCTAAATTAAAAATAATTTACTTTTAACTTAATAAATCATAATTTTGCATCACTTTTTTATTGTCACATCTGCATGTGAGTCTACCAGAAACAGTCTTTTTATTATGTAAAGGTAAGGTTGTGTACTATCAAACTTCCCCAGACTCCGCTCGAATTAGATGTGATGATGATGATATCATAATTTTAATAAATGATTTATAAATTATTAAGTAAAAAAATTAGTATCATCTAATATTAATGCTTTTTAACTTTACTTTTAGGACAAAAGGACAATTAGCTTGTCAAAAAGTGTGCACGTGTGGCTTTTGATGTGTGTTTCGTGCACAACCCTCGTGTGTGTACGATGTTGACACCTTTAACTCTTTGTTATCAGCTAAAATGCTCTGCACGAGTGGGTTCTTCCTTTCACTTTTTCATTAGGTCTCATGTAATCATGTCTAACCCACTTTTGGGGATTATTTATTATAAAAAATAACATTTCATCCATTTTTTGTTTAACTAATTAATAAAAAAAATTACTAAATAAAAATTTAAAAGTGGTTTTATTATAATTAATAAAAAAGACATCATTTTATTTAAATTAATATTTTGTTAAAGACAAAATGATATTATTTTAATATAATTAATTAGAATGATAATATTTTATTTAAATTAATTCGAGTAAAGTTATACCGAATTTCTTATATTTGATTTTAACTTAAAGTTCGATAAAATCAAATTTAGTTTATTAATTTTCAGTTGAATAAGACTCTTTTTGTCATTTTTATATAAATTTTATCATGCTATCAACAATTATAATATGTTTTTTTATTAAAATAATTTCATTATTATTGCAATATATGTTAATCATATTTTCAAATATAAGAAATTTGTTTTTTTCTATTTTCTCCTATTCTTTTACCTTTACCTTTTAAAAAGGTATCCTTTTGAGTTCAACTTTTTAACCTATACTTTCTTTTATGTTAAACTTTTGAAAGGTTATAATGATTGCATTGGTTTTCCTCAAACATAATTCCTATGCTACGAAGCTATAGTTTGAAAAGATAACACTTATCATGCCTTTTTAACCTCAAATGTGACATATATGCCCTTCTAATAGCACATTTGTCATGTCCTTACATGCCCTCTTGTTGATCTCCTTGTAGTCAATAGCTAATTGATGGTGCCCTAATTGAGTGGGTTGGAAAAGTTACCTCTTACTACATGAAAATCATAGGAAACTATTATCAAAATCTAAGTTGAACCCACTTTAGATCTAGTTTATAGTGTTTGGAAAATAATAATTTTAAAATAAAATAGAAAGAGTATATTTTTATTGGAGTTAATTATATTATATTATATTTTAGAAATCATTACTTGTTTTATAGTATTGTTTAACTTTCACACAACATTAATTATAACATAATTTTATCGGAGTTAATTAATAATAACCAAACGGCCCCTAAATTTAGCAAAGTTTTACTGGTTCAATCCAAAATCACATCTTGAATTGATCGAGTTTTAAGTTGGTTTAGACTTTTTATTTTAAATATTTCAAGATTCGAGTTGAGTTCAAACTTGGATTATCATGTTTGACCTGATATAAAACTCAAAATTACAAAATAAAATAATATCATTTTTAATATATATATTTAATTGAGCTTAACAAAAGTTTGATTAAGTTTCAGACTAACCAAGTTGGATATTAGGCACGAAACCTTAAACCTAGCCAAGTTTCGGGTTAGACTCCACTTGAAAACAAATTTTTGGACTGAACTTAGGTTTAGGTGTGCCTAAGCCCCGATATATTGCCAAGCCCAAATATGGTATTGTATTAAAATTTAAAATTTTTAATATATGAGTAAAATATAAATGATAAGATAAACATATTAAAGTAAAAAGGGAAATGTAGTAATTAAATAATATTATAAGATATAGATATTAATTTTAAAAATCTGAGATTAAAAAAAATTAAAGAAAACAATGTTCTAATACGTTTAACCCGCTTTTATAATAGGATGGTGCAAACCAAATAATGGATATTTTTTTGTTGCATATGGTGTGGGTTTTGTGTGGTAGTGGTCCTACAAGACCAAAGCCGAAGCCAAACCCAACACATCACATGGTCCAAGTTATGAAGTTGGTGGGGTTGACACATCACATGGTCCAAGTCATGAAGTTGGTGGGGATTGATCTAAACACAGATTTATTATTATTATTCCACATCAAAGAAAATATATTTTTAGACACCATGTGTAGTCTTATAATCTTCTGGGCCTCCTTTAGCGGTAGCAAAAACAAGCCTATTTTAATTGGAGTTGTCAATTTTGGTCCGATATGATTTTAGCTTAGGTTGACCAAGTTATAGGCGGCCCACAAGCCAAAAGTGATAGGCCCGATCGAGTCACAAGTCGAGGTTGAGTCAAGCACGGGCTGACTCATGGTTCGACCGATACTTCAAAAATAATGTCTTTTTTGATATTTTAAAAAAAATATATAAGATGGGCCGGTTGACCTAGCCCATCTATGGCCAGTTGGACCATGGGCCGGTCAGCCTATGGGCAAGTAGGGCCACGAGCCACCCTAACCCATTCCCGGGCTCAGCTCAGCCTATTGACATTCTTAATTTTAAATCAATTCGATTTAATTTAATATTAATAAATTTAATTTAAAATAATTATATTTTAATTAAATTAAATTTTATATAAAACAATGTCGAAACGAAATCAATTCAATTTAACTTAGAATTAATAACTTTAAATTAAATTAATTATATTTTAATTAAAATTATATTTTTATATAAAACAAAATCAATCATCCATTATCTATCTTTCTTCGCTAGGGCTATATTAAGTTGAGGTTTATTAATGAAACGGAATAAAATGTAATATTATTCTATCGATTAGAATGAAGATTTATAATAGAATGAAATGAGAATAGATGAAAGAAGAGAGTTTCATACTACATACGTCCCATTCCATCAAGAACAGTAAAAATGAGAAACTTCGATTTGGGAGGTTTATGATAAAATGTAAAATGATGAATAACTTTTTATTAAATTATATTGTAAACCTTTATTTCAAACAATATTTTACTATATTATATTATGAACTCTTATATTACATCTATTTATATTTCATTATAAATCATTATATTCCATTGAAAACTTTATATAAGACCAAACATTGCCCAGATGTCACATTTCTTATCAAATAACACGTCAAAAGACACCACAATGAGATCGAGTCCTGGCTTCGGGTAGAAGGTGGCTATTCCAATTTTCATTTAATAGATAAATGGATGGTCTTGAATATAGAGTGACGCACGAAAACAGGGATAGAGGAATGGATCCCCTAGCTCTTTCTTATCTACCAAAACACTTGCAAAAGCAAAATCCAATAGCAGGCATGGAACCAAAGTTTTAGCATAGATATTTTAGTCCAAAGGACTCTAAATAAATAAATTAAATTTAGATTTAATATAATTAATTTGACTCGGCTTAATTCGATATGTTGTCCATTTTTAAAGAAAGTATTTATTCAAACAATTTTCTAAGAAATTTTTTAATATTTTGAATGCATGTTTAAATGTGTAAAATAATTTATAAATTATGTATATCAAATAAATTATTTTACGAAATATGAATTTAATATTAAAAAGTAAAATAAATTGGTTTAATTCAAATAAATGATAATGATTTCTTAAGACTAATATGAATTTATCTTTTAGCATAAGGTCTTGAAATCTAGTTCAGACGTGGAGTTTGAAAAAGTTCAGTAATATGCAACTTTATCCTTGACTAATAGAGGGACTATTTTCGAATAATTAACGATGAATGAGAATAAATCATCCATATTATTTAAGTCGAGTTAAAATTAATTTTCTTGTTTTGCTTAAATAAAAAAATAAAGTTATTATTGTTTTATTTGCAGGTAAGTCTACCTGAAACAACTTCTCTATTATGTAGGGATAAGACTGCATACTATCAGATATTTCTAGATCCCGCTTCATTGCGAAACTTCAGACTGAGCGTGCTGCCGCAAGACCACGGCCGGGTAGACACCTAGGCCATTATATTTGGTACCGCGTGTTGGATGTTTTGGACATGGCGCAACAAAAGTTTGTTTGATGACGAGTTCACTTGGGCGACGGATGGGCGTCAGGTGATTCTGGAGTATGTGGGATGGATCAATCGGGCCAGAGCAGTAGAGGGCTGTGTCTACCCTCATCAGGGCATACTGGGCAATACTCAGGTAGAGTGGCAGCCACCACCCGAGAACTGGGTCAAAGTTAACACGGACGGCGCCTTTCACCATGGGCGTAGACTCGCTTCTGCTGGAGGCTTTATTTGCGACTGTCATGGTCAGTGGTGTGGAGGTTTTCTTCAGCAGATTGGCAGCGGCTCCCCTGTCCTCGCCAAACTCTGGAGCGTCCACTCGGGCCTCACTCTGGCATGGTTCATCGGCTACCGCAGTGTCATCTTAGAAGTGGATTCCCTGGAAGTTATCAATCTTCTTTCGTCTTCTTCTTCCGCTATTGATGTTCCTCATTTTTTGCTGTCAGGTACCCGCTTCTCCTGCGAGATTGGGAGGTGCAGCTCACGCACGTGCTTCGTGAAAGGAACCAATGCGCGGACCACCTGGCGCACCTTGCAGGGATGGCGAGCCAAGGCACTCACATACTTTGGGATCTTCCGATTCTCTCTCTGGTGCTGCTGCACCAGGACTGAATTGGTACGGCGTATTGTCGTGCCGTGGTTTAGTTAGTTTCTTTTGGGTTTGTCTTCCTTTGTAACCAAAAAAAATAATGATATGATGTATGTATTTTTTATAATTATTCACTAAAACATTTAAAATCTCTAAAATATTGTTTCTAACTTTGTGATAAACACAAAAATCTTATTTCTTACTTATTGTTTTGTCCGGATGGGCTCTGTAGGGCTTGGACATGGTGAAGCCGATCATGAACTTGGATCAGTTCGAACCCTCCATTGCACACTTAGACAAAACAGGCACTGACCCCTAACTCTTATCTGTTACACGAAGCTCACTGGCGCCAGGCCACGATCCGGTGACCAAAAAAAATCTTGGTCATGGTTACTTTAGCTTCGAGTTCTTTGTGCTCGACCTCTACGAGCTCCAAGTCTACTATTTCTTGCTTGTCATCCTACTCTTCTTTGAAGTTATGCAATAAAAAGGCCAAATTCGGTGTTGCCACATTGATTCCTCAACTGGGTCTTGGTTCTTTCTCTCAATGGGATGGTTTAAAGCACCTGGATATATCAGTTACTCCAAAGTGTATTAAGAAAGGTGTGCCTTTTTGAGCTGGTAGGAATTTTTACCCTAATTTAAGCTTCTGTATTTAGTTGTCAGTGACAATTTCTTCTTTGTGATGAGCAGAGAAGAGACGGAGACTTAAGGGTATGGTGGTTCGTGCATCTTTGTTCGGTGTTGGAGCTCCCGAAGCTTTGGTTATAGGGGTGGTGGCTTTGTTAGTTTTTGGCCCCAAAGGACTCGCCGAGGTTAGTTGCTGTATCAGTGGAAATTAAACTTTTCTTTTTGAGGTTTGATACAAGAAATTTGTCATTGTTGTGCAATTTGGCTCGCAATTTTGATCTATTATAGGGCCTGAAACACCTAGTCAGTCTCATACACTATTGAGTTAATAGACTTGGGAATTTTGTAATCAATGTAACATGCACTCTTATGCATCTGTAGGAAAGGTTACAGTGTGAGGGTCCTGTTGTTTCATTCTTCATTCTTGACCATGTCTTTGCTTCTTCTACAAAAATTACCTTGCAAGTTTTAGTATTCATACCGATGATTCCTTTTTCCCTTGGGATAATGTCTGTATTAATGTAATTACAGGTTGCTCGCAACCTTGGGAAAACTTTGCGGGATTTTCAGCCTGCTATTAAAGAACTCCAGGTAGATCTCTGAACTTTTTCTGGGTTAATTGTCATGCTATTTTTTGATAGAAAAACGATTTCTAACCTTTTTATGCAGGAGGTTTCAAGAGAATTCAAGAGCACACTTGAAAAAGAGATTGGTCTAGATGAAATTTCTAGTGAATTGCGAAGCACATACAACTCTAACAAAGGGAGTGCTGTCCCAACCCCTTCTTCAACTGTCAAAACTGAGAATAGTCCAATAACTCCTGATCCTAGTGAGTCATTAGAGATAATCAAAATATGCTTCCTCATCGACATGTGTTTGGTTGCTGAACCTTTGATCTGTTTACTGTTCATTAGCAATTCGGTGTTCCTTGGAAGGTTGCTGAACTTGTAGGAGTTTCAAATTGATGCTATAGTTAACATGTCGAAAAAGTAGCATTGTGGTTACTGAATAAAATGTACTAAAACTTAGGCTGTTAAGCAGTCGATTGTTATCCAGTCAGAAATCAGATACTGGTTTTACTGATCTAAGGACCCTACTCTTTTGGGGACTGAATAGTTGAAAGAAATCAACTAGTTGGACATTATCATTAACTTAGACCAAGATTTATAGGTGCTCAACACCTTGCTGTGATCGAAATCTCAATGGATTGATTCATAACTAAGTGAATGTTGGTCTTTGGAATCTAGGTAAAATCATAAGCAGTGTTTTCCTGTTAATACCCTTACTTCATACATCGATATTTGTGTAAGCAAAAGATCGGTTGATGTGTCGTATAGGTTTAAGTGAGATGCTATCATTCTTTTTTGACATTGTAGATGGTGCTTCATCCCCAAACAGAGCATATAGCAGTGAGGATTACTTGAAAATGACAGAAGATCAACTAAAAGCATCTGCTTCCCAACAGCAGGCGCAGATAGCCCCTTTGGAAGGAAGCCAGTTGGAACCTCAACCTCAGTCTCAAGGTTAGCCATTTAGTTGGACATTATCATTAACTTAAACCGAGATTTATAGATGCTTAACACCTTGCTGTGATCGAAATCTCAATCGATTGATTCATAACTAAATGAATGTCCGTCTTTGGAATCTAGTTAAAATCATAAGCAGTGTTTTCTGTTAATACACTTCATAGATCTATATTTATGAAAGCAAAAGATCGTTTGATGTGTCGTATAGGATTAAGTGAGATGCTGTCATTCTTTTCTGACATTGTAGACGGTGCTTCATCCCCAAACAGAGCATATAGCGGTGAGGATTACTTGAAAGTGACAGAAGAACAACTAAAAGCATCTGCTTACCAAGAGCAGGCGCAGATAGCCCCTTTGGAAGAAAGCCAGTTGGAACCTCAACCTCAGTCCCAAGGTTAGTCATTTTTCGAACTCAACCTCCTTCAGTGTCTCTTTTTCTCTCTCATTATCTCATCCCTGTTATATAAATTGTTATTAGTGACTCAAGAACAAGCTGCTACCACAATGCCTTCAGCTGAGAAGCCAGAAAACTAGGCATAGCTCCTCAAACAAAAAGATTGTGCCTATTATATGACTTCTACAGCTTGTCAATTTTGAAGCCTGAATACAATTCTGTGGTACAGAGTCTTACGGAAGAGGGACAACGTGCTAGATCTTTTCTTTCTTCTTTGTCAATGTTAGTCCTTGGAAATTTGCATAGGAGGGCATTGTTGTAGCTCTATAATTCGCAATTAGGCATTTTTGGTGATTATATGTGTTGGATCTTACCAAAGTGCAAATTTTAATGTGAAATTAACTCAGTCCTCTAGTCTACCTGTCATGAAAAAGAAACAGAAAACACTTTTAATGGATATTGTGTGGCATTATTAGGCTCCGATTTACTGCAGCTTAGTTTAGTAATATTATTACCGTCCAACAGCAACTGTGCATGGGTAATCAGAACAATCCTCTTCCTCAAGAAACCATTCACCTATAGTCACCAGTTTGCCTTAAAGCCTGATATGCAAGTCAAATTTCCCATGGCTTCTCATATTTCAAGCATAGTAAACTTCTACCCTTTACTGTGTCCATCATATTTGTTAATTCACTATTCTTTTTGAGGCTCAATTTTCTTCTGAATTGAATTACATTGCAAATCTCATGATATCTAAAGTTTTAGAGAAGATGAGGAATTGTGAACTTCATTTATAGAGGATGGAAAGCTTTTGATATCAGCAATTGGTGATATCAATTGCTGGTACCGAAAGGACTGCATTACTGAATCAGGCAGATCAGATAAATCACTTCTTATTGTTAATCAAGTTCATACTAAAATCCCACAGTTTCTTTGCCAAATCCGCATCTCTGGCCTTGGAACTTGCTTTTGCCAAGTTGCTGTTGATAAAATATGCCCCACTTGTCCCCTTCACTTGTGGATGCAATGCCACATAACATGTAGTTGCTGCTCCCTGTTATCGTTTGAATCTGTTATGCTAGGGACTATGAGCTGAAAGTAAAACAAGAGATACATCTAACAGGACTTACCTGCTGAACATTTCTGAGCAGAAATCTACCAATTTTATTAGTGAGGACTGCATTATCACAAAAGGACCATGACAATCAGTGTTGGAAACAATACCTAGAAATTCACAAACTTTGACTTGATACAAAAGAGATGCTACAGATTCACCTATAGAAATATATAGAGATTTTCAGGCATTCTCAGGACAGAAAAGTCAAGTAGTTACCACTAACAATGTTACTTTGGCGGTAGAGGTTAGTGACAACCATTCCAGGATGCAGAGAATTTGCAGTTATATTTACTCCATCTTCCTGTTCAAGTGAGGAACCAACTTATGGAACAAGAACAACTCTAGTATACATCAGGTTGATGATGCATGCAAGTCCATATGTAAAACACAACTTGTGTCCTCACCTTGAAACGTCTGGCAAGTTCATTAGCATGCAGGACATTGGCAAGCTTCGATTGGGCGTACGAAGCAAAGGTGGTGAACCTGTACATATGTAAGTTTCACTAAATACGTAACAGTTCATATTCAATCAAATATTGCAGAGATTACATATTCTGAAACTATTCTGAGTTGGGATTATTGTCAAGTACCCTGAGGGATCATTAAGCTTATCAAAACGAATTCCTCCAGGGTAAGAGAAATGGTGAGCATTTGAGGAGACATTCACAATTCTCGCTTCTCTTCCGCTTTCTTTTGCTGTTTTTTTCATGGTCTCCATTAAGAGATGTGTCAACAGGAAATGACCTGAAAGCAGATCCAGAAAGAAATAATCTCTTACACCTAAAAGTTGTTTTGAACCATTCTTGTGGTACAAAACATGCATACCTAGGTGGTTAGTTGCAAAGTTAAGTTCTATGTTGTCCTTGGACAGCTTGAATGAGGTTGCTTGACCTGCATTATTTCTTGCAATAAAAAGGATAAAAGTACAACGATATTAAACTTTCTATTTAATAGAAATTTTAAGGATTTGCTAATGCATTAAGCTGATATGGAAACTATCAGGTTCTTTTGTTTTTTCTTCCCAATCTTACATCAGGATATTGAGTGGCATTCCAGAGGCGCTAAAATCAGATGCGAATTTCCTGACAGAGGACAGAGAACTGAGATCCAACTCAAGGGCATCAAGTTTTGCTCTTGGAATTTCATTCACTATGGTTTCCTTTACCCTTTTCCCAGAATTGGTATTCCTGACTCCCATTACTACATGCACACCTTGCAATGCAAGAACTCGTGTTGTTTCAGCCCCAATCCCACTTGATGCTCCTGAGGAGTTGGAGCAACAGTAGTTCAAAAGTGTAAGTCCAGGAAAATGATTTTTTGAAGCTCTGAAGTAAGCTATCTAGGAAAGAATTCTCAGTTCCAGCCAAAAGAGAAGACATGGAAAATAATATATACATGTTAAGAGAGAACTAAATGTGTATAAAAGTAACCTGTGACAATGGCTGTGAGACCAGAGCCATCAATCCCTTGTGTTACTTCCTCAGCTGTAGAAGAAGCAGAGAATCCAGATGGCCCTTTCCTGCTTAGCAACCACAACATACTTTTGTTTATATTCCTTTGCAAAACATAAACCAGGAACGGCTTTTAAGGAAACGGTTTCTTTTATAGAGGAAGAGTTGAGTGTCTTTGCTTGTTTATTTCACTTTGTACGTGTGTAGCTGTCGACTGTTGGAGTAACAAAAGTTGCATACTTTCAGGTTATGCAAAGTAAGTTAGTTACTTTGTATGTTATTGTTTCAAAATCGGAGTCTTGCGTCGTTTGAATTGGATAAACCTTAAAAAAAACACATTATTATAGCCTGCCAATTACGTATTATTTTTTACCATTCTCAAGTATTGTATTGACTGGTGGCTTCTGAAGTTATTGTCTGGTCATTTTCTCAGCTTATCCTATTCAAGTACTTGCCAATTTACAGACTGGTCATCAACCACCATACTAGAAAGGAATATGTCGTGACTGGTGTTCTTGCTGCACAAAGGGCTCCAGTTCTAATTTGGATTTGATTAGATCCTGATAACTATTTAAAGAGAATAGCCCTTCAGATAAAAAAGTTTTCCATTCTCCTCCATTCCTGGATTATGCCTTTCTGATGCATTAGATGTTTGAGGGAAAAAAAAAGAAATTCTGATAACTATATCAGAAAACCATTCTGTAGTATCTTGTTGAATTTGTAAACTTCAATTATGTTTGTAAAAGGGGACTTAAAAAGGTTGTCAGCAAGATTTACATTACCATTTTTGCAATTTCCAAACCCCATGTTTAGAATTTTACATTGTCTGCAACATTTCATGCATTTTAAGATGCAGTAAATTCCAGTGATACATAGTCTGATTTCCTTAAAACATTCCATTCTGAGTAGGCTTTTCAAGTTAATTGAAAGGAAAAAAAAACTAATTTTTTGTCATAAACTTGCTTCACAAACAACAATCTTTGAACTCTGTCCAGTATCTGTTACAGAACTTCTATACCTATCATTAACTATACTTATTTTCAGAAGTGTAATTTTAATTAACAGATAACTAGAAAGGTACAAAGTATCATTTGTTAACAAAATTCATGCTGAAATCCCAAAGTTTCTTTGCTATTAATTAACAGATAACCAGAAAGGTACAAAGCATCATTTATTAACCAAATTCATGCTGAAATCCCAAAGTTTCTTTGTTACCTCATCATCCCTACCCAATGAGCTCGTTTTGGCCAAGTTGGAGTCTGAAAAATATTCACCACTTATCCCTGTAACCTGAGGATTTAAAGCCACATAACATGTTGTTGCAGTTCCTTGTAATGAAATTCCAGGAAAAAGTAGATAATTGTCAGGTTTTTTTTTATATGATCCATGATTATGACTTTGCAGGAACAGGGATCCGATGTTCTGCCTCACCTGCTGAACATTTTTAGGCATTAATCTACCAAAAACATTAACAAGGCCTGAGTTAAAAAGAAATTGGAAGTTACTAACACAGGTTAGGCAAAGGGATCCAAACACTCAGACCCTGAGATCATAAGTTAGCCCGCAGAAATATGTAAACGAGAAATGCCTCTAATGAAGAAGTTTAACATGTAAAAAAGGGTTAAACATGATTACTATTAACGGAACCCATATTACGGAATATATTCGTAGTGATCACACCAGGATGAAGTGAATTCGCAGTAATATTTGCTCCATCTTCCTGCTCATGAACATTAGAAGATGACAATGGTATTTAGTCAAGTTGTTCTCACAGGTTTGGTATAGCATTTTTCTGATTTTGGCTAATTGTGCAGATAAACTTCTGATTTTACCCTTTCTTCCCGGAAAATGGGATTGATTAGTTTCAGAATCAATATCAGATAACAAGTTAGGAAGACATAAGGTCATAGAAAATTTTCCAAGTCTGAAATATCTTCTGTTTCTTTGTCAGTGATTGTCTTAATACCTTCAATTTCTTGGCACATTAGCAAGCTTTGTTTGACAGTATGCTCGAAAGCTACTGTACCTGGAGGAGAAAGAAAGCAAAAATTCCCATTTAGTTACACTTCTAACCATAGCTTTGAGTTAGTCATGCACCCTGAGACTACAAGGTGTAGCTAGGCATAGCAATGTCAGTGTGTCAGGCATGCTGCGGTTGGGCTGCTGTAGTTCACAGGGAGTGCTCTAGACTGCAGTAAGCTTTTGTGGGTAGAGTACCCTTCAAGAAAGCTTAGTGTTAGTCCCTGAAAGTGAATGACTGTCATGTCCTTTCTCGATGCCCGTCAGGGCGATCATAAGGGGCAGCAGCATCACAGAGGAGTGCTACCTGGTAGATATAATACCACCTTGTACCAGGAGATTGGTGCTAAATTGACTGAAACTCAAGACAAGTTTGAGCATTTTGAGTGGTGAGATCTCAAAACCAAAAGATTGGGACAACATAATCCAAATTTCTGAGTTGGACTTCAGATGAGTGTGCAGATTGCAAGAGACTTACCTAGACAAATCATTAATACGATTGAAACGCATTCCATAACGGTATGCCATCCGGTGAGCTTGTGATGCAACATTAAGAATTCTTCCTTCTCTCTTCCATTTCTGAGCAGTTTGCTTCATAGTATCCAACAATTGATTTTTCAGAAGAAAATGACCTGCGGAAATCAGTTTAACAGAATAGCCTTAGCCTAATTTCTTGGACTTGAGAATTGGAAATTATATTTTCTGATAGAACTATTGGACCACAAAGCTTAAGAATGAAAGGAGTATCAAAACTTCTGAGCGACCGAAACTGAAGTAGCTACTTTCGAAGTAACAGAAAGAAAAGCAACGATCAGATCAGGAAAGTCAGAATCAGTACCTATGTGGTTTGTGGCAAACTGTAGCTCAATGTTGTCCTTAGACAGTAAAAATGGAGTGCCCATAATGCTTGCCTTGTTTCTTATAGTAAACAAGAAAACATTATTTTTTGCTCTGGAAATGTTATTCCAATCAACTTCAAAGCTTGAAGACTATCAGATAGGCATTCTATGACATAGCAAACTTTAGGGTTCTTGTTCTTTCACTTACATAAGTATATTAAATGGAAGACCTAAGGATTTGAAATCTGATGCAAATTTCCTCACAGATGCCGTAGAACTGAGGTCCTATTCCATGGCATCGAGGTCCTATTCCATGGCATCGACCTTAGCAGAAGGAATTTCTTTAATTATGGCTTCTATAACATTTTTTCCAGCAGATATGCTCCTCACTCCAATTATAACATGAACACCTTCCAAAGCAAGAACTCTTGCAGTCTCCGTGTCAATGCCACTTGATGCTCCTAAACCCACATAAACAAGAACACATAATCATAAAGAGATGCCCTGAAAATCTACCGGTACTAGTTGGTTAAACCATGGAAGTGGGAAACTTAAAACCTTTTTCCAGGTTTCAACAGAACATCAGAAACTCTATCCCTGGAAATAGGAAACTGAAAACATTTTCCAGGTTTCAACACGACATCACAAACTCTATCCTGAAAACTCTATCTGAAAACTCAGATTAAGCTATTCTGATAAGAATTATAATGATACCTGTAACAATAGCTGTTAGGCCAGAGCCATCCACGAGTCACATCCTCCACTGTGGAAGATGATGAAAACCCAGATGGTCCTTTCTTGCCAAAAAACCACATTTCCTCTATCTCTCTCTGTTTCTGCTTCCGTATCTGTCAACTTATAAATGTGCTTTTCTATATACTTCATCAGGAACACCATGTTTGAATATGAATAGCAATTCCTGGAGGATGAATGGATAGTTCCACACTGCGAGCCAGGACAATCTTTCAATTGGTCTTGCAGGAAACATGCAAATTGTAAACATTGTGAACTTGCTCCTGTAGTCTCAGCTTTTTGTTTCTGATAGTGACAGGTTTCGTACAGATATGGTTTTAAGACTTTCGGCTTAGTCAGTATTTCAGTAAGTTCAAGAGACAACAGGTTAAAGATAACCCACCTGTGGATATTTCTTGTTTAACCTACAAATTGTTGAGTAAAAGAAAGAAATAAAACAAATGCTGATAAAGAAAGACAGGCTTGCTTTCTCTTACATCTTTATTACATAGACTTTTAGAGACTTTATAGGCAACAGATAGTCTTAAAGACTAGGTCAATTCAACAACCCCACAAAGAGAAAATTTGTGCAGGACAAAACAACATTATTTTTTTTAACAGGTCCTGCCTTAAAGTGAAAGGGACAAAGCATCATTTGTTAACCAAGTTCATGCTGAAATCCCAGAGTTTCTTTGCTAATTCATCATCCTGACCCAATGAGCTTGTTTTGGCCAAGCTGGAGTCTGAAAAATATTCACCACTTATCCCTGTAACCTGAGGATGTAAAGCCACATAACATGTCGTTGCAGCTCCC
>JANVCQ010000006.1:40624257-40642904 GCA_025531925.1 Erythroxylum plowmanianum | reverse complement strand
TTTTACATCATCTGCAACTTTTCATGCATTTTAGGATGCAGTAAATTGCAATGATACATGGTCTAATTTCCTTAAAAGCAGAGTAGGCTTTTCAAGTTAACTGAAAGGGAAAAAAAATACTAATCTTTCGTCATAAACTTGCTTCAGAAACAACAATCTCTAAACTTTGTTCGGTATCTGTTACAATGGACTTTTATATCTATCATTAACTATACTTATTTTCAGAAGTTTAATGTTAATTAACAGATAACTAGAAAGGTACAAAGCATCATTTGTTAACCAAGTTCATGCTGAAATTCCAGAGTTTCTTTGCTAATTCATCATCCCTACCCAATGAGCTTGTTTTGGCCAAGTTGGAGTCTGAAAAATATTCACCACTTATCCCTGTAGCCTGAGGATGTAAAGCCACATAACATGTCGTTGCAGCTCCCTGTAATGAAATTCCAGGAAAAAGCAGCTAATTGTCAGGTTTTTCTTTCATATGATCCATAATTCTGAAGTTCGGGAACAGGGATCTGATGTTCTGCCTCACCTGCTGAATATTTTTAGGCATTAATCTACCAAGAACGTTAACAAGGCCTGAGTTAAACCAAATAAACTGGAAGTTATTAACACAGGTTATGCAAAGGGATCCAAACTCTGAGACCCTGAGATCATAAGTTAGTCTGCAGATGTATGTAAAAGAGAAATGCCTCTAATGAAGATGTTTAAGATTTAAAAAAGGGTTAAACATGATTACCATTAAGAGGACCCATATTACGGAACAAATTGGTAGCAATCACACCAGGATGAAGTGAATTTGCAGTTATATTTGCCCCATCTTCCTGCTCACGAACATTAGAAAATGACAGTCGTATTAAGTCAAGTTGATCTACAGGGTTGGTATAGCATTTTTCAGATTTTGGTGTGCAGATAAGCTTCTGAATTTATCTGTTCTTCCCAGAAAATGGGACCAATTAATTTCAGAATCAATGTCAGATACTTGGTTTGAAACAAGTTAGGAAGACGCAAGGTCATAGAAAAATTTCCATGTCTAAACATCTTCTGTTCCTGTGTCAGTGATACTCTTAATACCTTCAATTTCTTTGCGAGCTCCTTAGCATGTAGCACATTAGCAAGCTTTGATTGAACATATGCTCGAAAGCTACTGTACCTGGAGATGAAAAAGAGCAAACATTCCCATTTAGTTACACTTCCAGCCGTCGGTTTGAGTTAGTCATGCACCCTAAGACTGCAAGGTGTAGCAAGGCATAGCAACTTCCATGTGTCAGGCATGCTGCAGCTGAGCTGCTGTAGTTCACCGGGTGTGTACTGTGATGCAGTAAGGTTTTGTTGGCAGAGTACCCTTCCCTGAAAGTGAATGACTATATTGCACTTTCTGGATGCCCGTCAGGGCGATCATGAGGGGCAATAGCATCACGGAGGAGGAGTGCCACCTGGTAGATATAATACCACGTTGTACCAGGAGATTGGTGCTAAAGTGACTGAAACTCAAGACGAGCTTGAGCATTTTAGGTGGTGAGATCTCAAAACCAAAAGACTGGGACAGCATAATTCAAATTTCTGAGTTGGACTTTAGATGATTGTGCAGATTGCAAGAGGCTTACCCAGACGGATCATTAATACGATTGAAATGAATTCCCTCACGGTATGTCATCCTGTGTGCTTGTGATGCAACATTAAGAATTCTTCCTTCTTTCTTGCTTTTCTGAGCAGTTTGCTTCATAGTATCCAACAATTGATTTGTGAGAAGAAAATGGCCTGCAGAAATCAGTTTAACAGAATAGCCTTAGCCTAATTTCTTGGACCTGAGAATTGGAAATTAGATTTTCTGGTAGAACTATTGGACCCCAAAGATTAAGAACGAAAGGAATATTGAAACTTCCGAGCGATCGAAGCTGAAGCAGCCACTTTCAAAGTAATAGAAAGAAAAGCAACGATCAGAACGGGAAAGTCAGAATCAGTACCTATGTGGTTTGTGGCAAACTGTAGCTCAATGTTGTCCTTAGACGGTAAAAATGGAGTAGCCATAATCCCTGCATTGTTTCTTATAGTAAACAAGAAAACATTATTATCTGCTCTGGAAATGTTATTCCAATGAAGTTCAAAGCTTGAAGACTATCAGATAGGCATTCTATGACATACCAAACTTTAGGGTTCTTGTTCTTTCACTTACATAAGTATATTAAGTGGAAGACCTGAGGATTTGAAATCTGATGCAAATTTCCTCACAGATGCTATAGAACTGAGGTCCAATTCCATGGCTTCGACCTTAGCAGAAGGAATTTTTTTAACTATGGCTTCTTTAACATTTTTTCCAGCAGATATATTCCTCACTCCCATTATAACATGCACACCTCGCAAAGCAAGAACTCTTGCAGTCTCTGTGCCAATGCCACTTGATGCTCCTAAATTCACAGAAACAAGAACACATAATCATAAAGAGAGGCCCTGAAAATCTACAGGTACTAGTTCGTTAAACCCTGGAAGGAGGAAACTGAAAACACTTTCCAGGTTTCAACAGAACATCAAAAACTCTATCCCTGGAAATAGGAAAGTGAAAACATTTTCCAGGTCTCAACATAACATCACAAATTCTTTCCTGAAAACTCTATCTGAAAACTCAGATTAAGCTATTCTGATAAGAAGTAGAAGGATACCTGTAATAATAGCTGTTAGGCCAGAGCCATCAATTCCATGAGTCACTTCCTCGGCTGTGGAAGATGATGAAAACCCAGATGATCCTTTCCTGGCAAAAAACCACATTTTCTTTATCTCTCTGTCTCTGCTTCTGTATCTGTGAACTTATAAATGTGGTTTTTTATATACTTCATCAGGAACACGACGTTTGCATATGCATAGTTCACTTCCTGGAGGATGAATGGATAGGATTACGTTTCCACACTGCAAGCCAGGACAACCTTTCAATTTGGTCTTGCAGGAAACATGCAAATTGTAAACATTGTGATTTGTGAACTTGTTCCAGTCGTCTCAGCTTTTTGTTTCTGATGTTGACAGGTTTCGTACAGATATGGTTTTAAGACTTTCAGTTTAGTTGGGTAAGTTCAATAAACCACAGGTTAAAGATAACGCACCTGTGGATATCTCTTGTTTAAGCTAGAAATTGCACCTATACAATTCAAAATCAACCGATCTCCATTTCAGGAATTTATGCCAGTTCTTGATCTGTCAATTAATTTAGGGAACTCAAGGCATTACAGTGACAGGAATTGGTTTGATTAGTATGATTTTAGTATCAAAATTTTTTTCTTCGTATTCATTTATTGGCCAATGACGCCTTGCCTGGAAGATCCAAACTTTCTGCAAACAAAAATTCTTTGCCAGCTTTGCTTGATATAGATGCATTTTCATGTTTCCTTTACTGACAACTGATGTTACCATCCAATGTTTCAGGAGTTACATTCCCTTCTGGTTTCCATAACTGAGTAATGGTTGCTTACAACTCTGTGGCCTACTCTGGTAATGCTCTGCAATCATGTTGCGATTGCAATTGGGACTTTGGACTGTTACTATGCCTGTTACTGCCCTGTTATCATGATTTACTGCAGCGCCTGTTACTGCGGTGGCATCATCTGCACGTGCAGTTCGAAGTATTATAATCAACAGACTGTTACCGTGCCCATTACTGCATTGGGCCCGGTACAGTTCGGACTGCTATTGGGATGCGATTGCATCATCTGCCCGTGCAGTTTGGACTGTTATCGCGATTTACGGTGGCGGCCGTTATAACGGTTGCTGCAGCGCAAGCACCGCAGTTTACCATTATAGAATAGATCTTAAGAGTACTACTGCTTGTCAGGGTAGATCTAATAAGAATTGGTTGATTAGCATCAAACTGAACCAAATTCAAGTACTAATATCAAATGGATCAAACTTGTAACAAGAGAAGAAAGCAAAATCTCTATATCCATTATATAAGAACTGAATCAAAATCCAAATTGCAACTTCAACCTTTCTTTTTGTGTAAAAGTTAATCTTTAAGTTTAGAGTAGTACTTCTTGAAAGCTTTAGGAAGATAAACAGGTAACAGAAAGCAAAACAGATTATAACACCAGAAAGCCATGTTTGAAACAGCGAGACCTCTTCCAATTTGCAGTCTTCTTGCAGATCCTCCGTACTCTCCCTCTACCTTGGAGAACTCATTCCTCAGCCAATCCACAATAGTGAAGATCCTCTTGGAATTATAGAAAACAGGCACAAACACACGTATTGGTGTAGGGAACTTGCCAGAGAACGCCACTCCTTCCATGAAAACCTGACTTGCAAGCAGAAAAAGATGAGGTGCAGCTGTTTTGATCCCTTCTTTATCACCCTCGATGATCCCTTCAAAGATATAGGCTATAGGAAGAAACAGGCCGATAATGGCGGCAACAAACACGTAAGTTCGCAGACCAACGCTTTTTGGATCAAAAACGGCGGAGTCCTCAGGATTCTGAACGTAGGGGAATGCCACCTTGGAGAGGAAGTACATGTAAATGAAGGAAAACGCAACGAACCCGAAGTCTTCAGGGCTTACCATGCCACTTGCAGCGAGGACGACAATGATCGCGAGACAGTTCAGTTGGCGAAAGCTCAAGAAACCAGATTTCTTGGACGTTGTGATGGTTTTGGGATTCTTCGGGAGACTGACGTCTTCTTGGAGCTTCTGTGCTTGCTCAGTCTCGTCCGGTAGGTTCACGTCATTGCTCGTAAGACCAACCCCACCAGACATCTCTGTAAAAAGTTGTCCTTTCTTCGATCTGTTGAGTTTCAGGATTTTGGTTATGAAGTCAGAGATTTGAGTTGAGATTAGATCTTCCTGCAAGATCAAGACTTGGGTCTGCCAGATTCTTTAAAGTAGGAGGAACATGGAGATAGGAGATACGTGGTGAGGAAAGCACACAGGTGTCGTTGCAGCAGGAGTTTAAGGTTGAGACGTGGACATGGGCTGATGGGCTTAGGACAAATTCCAACGTTCTAACAGGTAAAAACGTAAAAAGGAAGCCTTATAGATGCTGGTCCCTGGTAAGCCCAGCCCGTTGCTTGACCCGAAGTTTGATCAGGTTTAAATAGTATGATAAAAATTAAGTATATAGTAATTAATTGTGAAATTTTAATTCAAACTTGGTTCAAAATTAATATACCAAATTTGAATTGAAATATTTAAATTTAATCATATTTAAATATAAAATAAATATAAACTCAAAAAATAAATTCTTAAGAGTTTAATATTTCATGATTTAAAATAATAGGATAGAATATATATTAATTTTATCAAAAATAATGGGCCGGGCCGGGCATAACTTGCTCAGATCAAACCCTTGCCTGCCCAGGCCCGAGCCGAACCTAAAACGATATTAAAAATAATATTAAGTCAAATCAGGCTGAGCATGGCCATGGACAATCCAGGCCTCTCGTCAACCCGAACCTGTATTGACTTTGACCCAAAGTGGACTACCATCCCTAGCTAGAAATAATATATTAGTAAATTATACGCCAATGATTTAAAAACACAATCTATTAAGCTAATTCAATTATCAATATCTTCGTCATCACATATAGTCAGAAGTTCTACAATAAAGCAATATCTGAAAGAAGTCTAATAGTATGCAGTCTTTACCTCTATATAATAGAGAAATTGTTTCCAATAGATCCACGTATAGATGTGACAGAAAAATAGTGATGCTGGTGAACAAAATAAATAATGTACAGAATAAATAAGTAAAATCTTGTAACAAGAGAAGATAGCAAAATCTCTATATCCATTAGATAAGAACTGAATCAAAATCCAAATTGCAACTTCAGCTTTTCTTTTTGTGTAAAAGTTAATCTTTAAGTTTAGAGTAGTACTTCTTGAAAGCTTTAGGAAGATAAACAGGTAACAGAAAGCAAAACAGATTATAACACCAGAAAGCCATGTTTGAAACAGCGAGACCTCTTCCAATTTGCAGTCTTCTTGCAGATCCTCCGTACTCTCCCTCTACCTTGGAGAACTCATTCCTCAGCCAATCCACAATAGTGAAGATCCTCTTGGAATTATAGAAAACAGGCACAAACACACGTATTGGTGTAGGGAACTTGCCAGAGAACGCCACTCCTTCCATGAAAACCTGACTTGCAAGCAGAAAAACATGAGGTGCAGCTGTTTTGATCCCTTCTTTGTCACCCTCGATGATCCCTTCAAAGATATAGGCTATAGGAAGATACAGGCCGATAATGGCGGCAACAAACACGTAAATTCGCATACCAACGCTTTTTGGATAAACGGCGGACTCCTCAGCATTCTGAACGTAGGGGAATGCCACCTTGGAGAGGAAGTACATGTAAATGAAGGAGAACGCAACGAACCCGAAATCTTCAGGGCTTACCATGCCACTTGCAGCTAGGACGACGATGATCGCGAGACAGTTCAGTTGGCGAAAGCTCAAGAAACCAGATTTCTTGGACGTTGTGGTGGTTCTGGGATTCTTCGGGAGAGTGACGTCTTCTTGGAGCTTCTGTGCTTGCTCAGTCTCGTCCGGTAGGTTCACGTCATTGCTCGTAAGACCAACCCCACCAGACATCTCTGTAAAAAGTTGTCCTTTCTTCTATCTGTTGAGTTTCAGGATTTTGGTTATGAAGTCAGAGACTTGAGTTGAGATTAGATCTTCTTGCAAGATCAAGACTTGGGTCTGCCAGATTCTTTAAAGTAGGAGGAACATGGAGATAGGGGATACGTGGTGAAGAAAGCACACAGGTGTCGTTGCAGCAGGAGTTTAAGGTTGAGACGTGGACATGGGCTGATGGGCTTAGGACAAGTTCCAACGTTCTAACAGGTAAAAACGTAAAAAGCAAGCCCTATAGTTGCTGGTCCCTGGTAAGCCCGGCCCGTTGTTTGACCCGAAGTTTGATCGGAATTAAATAGTATGATCAAAATTAAGTATATAGTAATTAATTGTGAAATTTTAATTCAAACTTGGTTCAAAATTGATATACCAAATTTGAATTGAAATATTTAAATTTAATCATATTTAAATATAAAATAAATATAAACTCAAAAATAAATTCTTAAGAGTTTAATATTTCATGATTTAAAATAATAGGATAGAATATATATTAATTTTATCAAAAGTAATGGGTCGGGCCGGGCATAACCTGCTCAGACCAAACCCTTGCCTACCCAGGCCCGAGCCAAACCTAAAACTATATTAAGAATAACATTAAGTCGGGGTCAAGCTGAGCATGGCCATAGACAATCCAGGCCTCTCGTCAACCCGAACCTGACCTATTGATTTTGACTCAAGCTAAACTACCATCCCTAGCTAAAAATAATATATCAATAAATTATATGCCAATGATTTAAAAACACAATCCATTGAGTTAATTCAATTATCCATATCATTATCATCACATTCAATCCGAAATCTTGTAATAAAACGAGATCTAATAGTATGCAGTTTTTACCCTTATATAATAAAAAGCTGTTTTCGGTAGATTCACATACAGATGTGACAGGAAAATAATGATGTAGGTGAACAGAATAAATAAGTAAAACTGACATGCAGAATATTTAAGTAAATAGAATTATAATAAAATACATAAGGACATAGCTGATGGTTTCCCCGATCTGTTAGTACCTTACATCCTGTAAAGATCGAATTTTTTTGTCGCTAGTCATACTAGAAATCTTCATTGAACGACCATGAAGATATGACAATCCTACGATTTTAGATGTATTATTATTATTAAAACTGTTCAATTTACCTTAACAATTATTATTATTAAAATAGTTCATATTAAATTTTTATAAACTAACCAATTTTTATAAATAATTTTTATTTAATAATATCTTTTTAATTAAATTTCAATTTCTTCAACATATAAAAGTAATTTAATATTTTAATAATATTTTAAATTATTTATTTTTACTATATACAACTTTTATGAAAACTTAATAATAATTGAATGTTTAAATTTTAAAATTTAAATTTTATTAGTTTAATTTTCCATCCAATTCTGAAAATATTTTTATACGCTAATATTAAAGAACGTGTTTGTCGTGTCATGGGGGTAAACCTTTCTCCACGCGACACACTCGCCCTATCACGCGAGTGATTCTGACGTCAGATGTCACACGTAATTCTTCATTTTTATTTATTATAATAACTTTTAGTGACCTTATATATATATATATTATAAATTTGTTTTTACAGTTCCCTCTCTTAGACACTTTTCATTTTTCTTTTTCTCGGCCGATCAAAGCTTTCGAGCAAAAATTCTCTCACCTTCCAAACACTCTCTGATTTCCACCGCCTTTGTCGATCTCCCGAGACTGTCTCCGCCACACCGATCTATTTCATCCTTTCTTCTTCACCGGTACGTAAACGGATATTCCTGCTTACACCTCCTATGTATAATACGTTTTTCTGCATCAGTAAGCTCGATGTCGTATATTGATAGCAGATCACGTGGTTTTTGGTTCTGTTTTTCTTTTCGTTTAATCTTATTGAATTTTCCGGCGGCAATGTTTGTTTTGAAGTGAATCGACCATATATGTTTCTGCGGGTTTTTGTTTTATGGAATTTGGGAGCTCTGGATTTTGATGTTTGTTTGGAACTGAAAGCGCTAGGACTGTTTGTTTGATCTAGATTTCAAATTCTTTTTAATCTCATTGTTTAGTGCAAGTATTATTAATTTTAATGTTTTGTACTGCTGCATTGCGGTTTGTCAATTTAACCCTTGTGCATTGTCATGTCTAGTTCAGTATTATTTATGGTATTGTTCTCGGGTCTGGCTCCTTGGCCACTTTAGATTTTTGTTAAATTGGTAGTGGATATGTTTGCATTTGAGAACTTGCTCCTATGAAGTAGTAGGTATGTAGGATTATAACTTATGCTTGCACATTTGGGTATTTATATTGCTAGCATGCTGCTTTTTTGACGTGAGAAGCTTAGTAGCATCGCTGGGTGCGTATGCATGCAGGTTCTGCCTACCTGCTTTTTAAGGATTCGTGGTTAGAAATTGATCAAGGGGTTCCAATCTGGAAAACTATGTGGCTATTATAGTCATTCAGTTAAAGTTGAGATATTGTGGTTGCTTATACTTGCTAGATAAAGTGGTATTGTTCTTCAAGTATTTTATGTTATCTCTAAGTAGTAGGTATAGTGAAAACTAAATGCAGCCAACAAAGAAACATGTTGAATTATTTCCTTATTAAAAATCAGCATTTTTGGTAGGTTGTTTGAAGATTTTAGAATCTCTCTTCCTCTTGTTTTCTTATCTCCTTGGTAGTTCAATGAAATGATGATATAGAATATTTCATGAAAATAATTCTTCACATAACTGCTTGCTATTGGGGGGTTTAACGTAACTATTTATCCTTTGGTGCAGTGGCTTGAGCTAAGTTGGTCGGTTTGTTCCTTTTGTGTTAATAAATGCCTGTTGCAAAATTAAAGGCCTCAAACACCACCGATGTCATGAAACCAGAAGAGGGAAATGACTCCCTAGACACATTCATTCGGCAAGCGATTGGGAAAGAGCCATTTCTTTCTTTCTCAAGGGCCAATGATAGCCCTGTTCATTGGATTCAATTACTTAATGCCTTGGATCAACAAGGTGGGTGTTAATATTGTCAGCTTTTAAAGTTAACCATTTGATGAAAAAAAAAAAGGTAGATTATCTTTATATCTTTTGTGTCTTTGGCTCACTAGTTCTGAGAATTATGGATAAAGCAATCTTTCCACCTTGTTAAAGCAGTAAACTAGGAAAAGAAACAAGAAAGTACTTCTAAATGCAAGCACATGAAGTTCCCAAGTTTTTTACCTTTGTTGTGGCTTCTGCACTTGTGCGCATAGTTAAAATATCTATGTTAGTTGTTGGTAATTGGGAAGGGGTAGGTTTGATTGATCTTGGGTCATGAATTTTGTTATTACCTCTTTTCCTTGCAGACCTCCCAGGTTGGCCTTTGCTCACTCCTTTGAAAGTGCAGATGCAAAAGTGTGACAAATGTTCTCGAGAATTTTGTTCCTCCATAAACTACAGGAGACATATTCGTGTGCATCACCGACTGAAGAAACTTGATAAGGTTCCTTTCTCTATTGCTTGTTGCTCATTTTCAATTTATGCATCAGCTTTCAACCTTTTTTGTAAGTTGAATCATTAATTTTTCTTTTGCAGAAATTACTACTTCCCTGTATTTGATCATTTTAAACCAGGAAATTTTTACCTTTTGCAGGATTTGGTTAAAAATAGGCATCTCTTGGCTACATTTTGGGATAAGGTAAAATATTTTAAGCAGATCTATTCTTAAAGCCTCTTTGTTGTTTAATGATCATGTGTTCATAATCTTTTTCAGCTCTCTGAGGACAAGGCAAAGGAAATTTTATCTTTCAATGACCTGAGTTTGGAGGTATTTCATTTTGTTGCCACGTCTTTTTAATCAAACCTGTTTGTTGAGCTTGTAAAATTGGTATCCCTGGAACATTGATGCTGTGTTGCAAAATTTTGTTTGTTGTTGGTTAACTGGTCTGCTGTTTGTTGTGACTGATACAGAGCAGAGTGTGATTTGCAATTGAAATAATTTTCACTTTGTAGAAAATTCAAATTTTCATTGCCTGTAATATAATCTTTGTAGCTTCTTTTGTCTGTTATGTTAGAGTTCACAGATGGTTATGTTTCCTCATTTAATTTGTTGTGGCTTTGGGGAATATTGATATCTGAGGTGATCAGATTAATGTCATTTTGAAGTTGATGTGTTGACGCTTAGCAATGTGTTTTGCGTTGACCAATCCCTTTGCATATCATAGCAACAAAAAGAACTCCTCTTGTGGGTAGGATTTGCTTAAGATACTATATGTTTTCATTTCTATTTGTTTATTTTAATTTATTATTTAATGTATTATTCTTTTATTTTGTCATTACTATCTTGTCATATATGCATGTGGGCCTACTGGAAACAGCTACTATCCGGCCCCCCCAGACCCTACTTCATTGTGGGACTTCGGGGTATGATGATGATGATGATGACTATATGTTTTCATTTGGTATCAGTAACTGATTTCTTATTTTCAGAAGATGCTGCAATTCATTTTTCTATGTTTGATTCCCATGTTTGTTCCATGAATAATGTTTTATCCCCTTTTTTTATTGCCTATTAGGAAGTTCCAGGTTCTTCAATTGTGAAGTCATTGACAGTACTTACTAGGAAACCAGGATTTTCTTCTCTTCCACAAAATTGTTTGAGGGCTGGATCTATCCTTTTGGTATTGTCACATCCTTTCCTCATTCATTGTATTATCTTCTGATACATGAGTTTCTGTTGCATTCTGGATCATGACCATAGCACTTTTTGCAGGACATAATCCAATCTAGGCCGACAAGGTTTCCTTTGAATTCTGAGGAACTATTCAGTATCCTTGATGATGCTAGTGAAAAAACGTTCTTTTGTGGATCAGCTGTGTCAATGCAAAAGTATGTCTTTGATGGGGAAGCTGGGAAGATTGGTCTTGAAACAAAGAACTTAATTGCTTGCACTAGCTTTCTGTTGGAGCAGAAATTGGTACTTTACCTTTTATTGTTATCATTTACGGTTTATTCAGCTTAGTTAAACATCTTGTGATACCCTTTCAGTGCACCCAAAGAAATTCTGATTGACACTGTTCTTACAATTGCTGTGTCACACTGCAAGTAAGTAACGTTTTTCTGAAAGCAAGTAACGTTTTTCTGGAATTCAGGTCAAAGCATGGCTTGCTGACAAGGATGCTGAAGCTTTGAGGTGCCAAAAGCTGCTGGTGGAGGAGGAGGAAGCAGCACAGAGAAGGTCCTTCTACTTCAAGATTAAACATTTCATGTTACCTTGTGTCATTTACTGCAAGTTTGATTTGTTCTTCAACTAACTCATAGTTGACTGTGAGCTTGCATAAGCAGGTTGATTATTATACCAAGGAAAATAAGGATGCTAATAGAAAATAATGCGCTTCACTTATTTTTCTGATGAATAATTTTCTCACTTTCCTCTTTTGGATTGGAGCTACATGTGGGGGATAGTTGCTAACAGTGACCTTGTAATGATGGTTGGAACTTCATTCTGGAATTTCAATGCTCAAACTTTGAATTACTTATTTATGCTGATGTTTGCAGGCAAGCTACACTTTTGGAGAGGAAGAGGCAGAAAAAACTCAGGCAGAAAGAGCAGAAAGCTAAGGAGCAAAGACAAGATCGGAATACAAATGCCAAGGAGCAAAGTGATGATGGCCTGGAGGCACTGCCAACAGCTGAAGAATCAAGCCAATTTTCTGTATCTGATACTGATACACATTGTCCAGATATGATGCCAGATCATGTTTATTTGGCTGGTGAACACTTTCCTCCTCCAATCAATGACAAAGTTGTGGATTTAGAGCCTCAGACAGGCTCTAGCAGTGGATATACTGATTTGTACGCAGGTCATAATTCTGAAAGGTGCACAGATCAAGGAAATGGTTGCAGGCATGTAGCTGTTGCACGTTGGAGCATGACTAGAAAATTACAACGAAATAACCTGACAAATGGTTTCCATGCAACTCACAATGTTTTGCCATCGAAGCCTGGAAATTATAGGGATGGAAAGCAAGTGCCTATACTTAATGGCAACAGGAAGTGGAGCAGAAAAGTGAAACCTGAATATAATGGAGAGGTTACAAGAACTGGAGTTGAAATAGAAGCAACAAGCCAACTGGATCAGGTTAAGAAGAGTGAAGTTCTGATTGGCTCTATATATGTCACGCTGGGGAATAGCCGTCATTGCGAGGGTAACAATCTGGAAGAGACTGAAGATGACTGTCCGGTGGATCATCAGGTGGGAAAGAAAAATAATGTTCAGGAGAAGATTAGACATGATGATGCTCACTGTGTCTCTAACCGATCAACAATAAAGCTCTGGAGACCTGTGAGCCGAATTGGAAGCAGGGGTCCAGCACTGATCGAAACTAGTGGTAGAGAATCTCAGGCTGATGAGTCTACTGGTGAGGGGGAGGAGAAATCATTGTCCAGCGATGTCTGTTTAAGAATGTGTTCTGTGGATGATTGTGGTGAAATGGGAAGTAATCCATCAGTGGATGAAAATCCTCTTCCCGGAGGCCTACAGTTTTCCGGCAAATTAGCAAAAGCTTTTCTGGAAAAGAGTAAGTTACATGTGTTCACCATCTGTTACAACCCTTTTCTTGTAGAATACTCTAACCTGCAGTGTCTTGCACAGGGTGGAATGAGGCCATCTCAGCTGAGCATGTAACATTGGTGCTAACCCCAAACTTTGAGCCTCCACGTTGTCAAGAAGTTCAGAATGGCTGCTTATTAGCTGATTCCCAGTTTTCCGATACTAAAAATGCAAACCCTTCGGGCAATGATCGAAATCAATTTATTAATATACCGGCACATGCTCGTACTGGAGCTGTTAACCGGAAGTCCAGAATAAAGTTTGAGAGAGGTGTGAAGTTGAAGTATATACCCAAACACAGAAACTCGACCTAAAGAAGATGAGGCAGGGTATTCATTTTTTGGTTTTCTCATTACTTTGATTATACAAATGTGCACAGTTCAATCAATCATTATATTCTTAGCAGAGGTTCCAGTTTTACCGATGGTCTTCTGAAAAAGTGGAGAAAGGGTCCTTTTTTGCAGAGTAAGTCTTTGTTTCATTTAGTCTTCTGTTTTTCTGTCTGTCATAGGAAGATTTTAGGGAGAGGTCATTTTAGTTATTAGTCCAGATTTTACTGTAGTAATTTTGATTTCCAAGTTAATGCCAAGTACTTATTGCTCGAACATGTGATTTTTTTTTAGCACTATTCGTCAACCCAAGTAAATCCTTTTATGTGCCAAACTCTCTGATTGGATTTTTCGTTAGAAAATTATATTGTGAATAGACATGACAATAAGTTAGATTGAATTCTAATCTTATGCTCAAATTATTAAATTGTGAATAGAAACGACAATAAGTTGGATTGAATTCTAATATTAATCTTTATGATCGACTATTGTACTATGAATAGAAATGACAATAAGTCGGATTGAATCCTATAATAAGTTGGATTGAATTGTGATACTAATTTGATGATCAAACTATTGTATTGTGAATAGAAATAACAATAAGTGTCGGATTGAATCTTAATCATGAAGCTTGAATTTTGTATTGTTTTAAAGAGGTTAGCTGAAGCCTAAAGTATTAAATATTTCATGTTTTCCAATTTATAAAATAAGCATACATATAAGTTTTATTATTTAATAACAATAAAACTTATAGTCATTAATGATTATATATATTATTTAATAACAATAAAACTTATAGTCATTAATGATTATATATATCTCCCCCCTTCCAAATTAGACGTGAGAATTTTCTTTCATTTGGCTCAACTGGTTACATCAAATAAAGGAAAGGACTCCCACTTTCCAAACCAATAACTTTTCTCCCAAAAGCCACTCCTCCACCGATTCCTTTTAATCGAGCTTCTCAATCTGTTATTATGCTCGGAGAAGTCGAAATAATTATAATGCCATCCCACCTAAAATTTTAGGAATCCTCTAATGAATTTCTTGGAAACTTCTATAGTAAACGGAATATACAGAATTGTGATCAATCAAATTTTGCAAAGTCCCGAGATCTATTATCGGCCACCGCCTCTCTGTAGGAATTAATAAAAAAGGCAAATATCTTATAATACATCAGATCTGGCTCGGTTATTGATAGAGTTAATAGATCTGTCATTTCTTGAAATCTCTGAATTAATAGAATAATATAATAGGATGTGTATGTGTATGTGAAAATGGGTATACATTTTCCCATTCATGGGACAATTCAATTCCCTTGGAATGTTATATAGAAGTCTATCAATGAAGACTTCATTCAACTACTTAACTAAGTCACTTAAAAACTTTTATTAAATCTAATCTTATCATATTAATTTGGAAATAAAATGACTATTTAAAATGATATTTCAAAATTAATTTTGAAATAATTCAAATTTATTAGTTTGTTAAAACCAATATGTTAATGTAATAATGCTTTGTAAGTTATAACGGATAAATATTTATTTAAATTTATTAAATCTTTTTAACAGAAATTTTGTTTGGAATTAACTATATCTAAATTAAACATATGATTATAATTGACGTATTATATACATTAATTAACAAAATTTAAGGGTTAAATAAAATTTAATTAATAAAAATTAAATTAAATTGAAAAATATATTTATCACAAAATCATAATTAATTAAAAACGATTTGGAAATCATTTGGAGCTTTTGGGCTTGAATGTATAAATGACTTGTGGGCCAAACTAGAGAAGCTCAAGAGACCTTCAACGGAGATTGGCAAGTAAGCAAGTGCCCGCCGAAAATCCAATCTAACTCCAGTGGTTTGTGTTTATCTGACGTTCTTTTACTTGATGTTTCTGTTGTTGACTGGTAGGTTTCAAAATCGTTGCTTTTGTGTCTGTGTCCTGATCTTTTCTCATGGAAGTTGGTAATCGTATTTTGTTCGATGGAACATGGAAGCCGACGATGAAGACGTCTCGCAACAACAAACCAACAGCTCTGATCCTCCAAGCGATCCCCAGATCCCCAGTTACGATGATCTTCTTGCTGAACTCGAATCTCTCCGCAAATCCCATGAGGAGCTCCGATCGAGATGCGCGACAATGGAGGAAGATGTTGTTAGGATGCAGAGCGAGAGAGACGAGGGACTTGGTCAGATATCTGGTCTCAAGACTGTTGTTACGGAGGTTTCAAGCGAAAAAGACTTACTTCGAGGTCAGCTACGAGAGTTTGAAGTCTCTTTCAAGGAAAAGGAAGATGGGTTCTTGAAAAAAATGGGCGAGGAGTTGTGTCGAAACGAAGAACTCGAAAAAGAAGTGGACTTTTCTCGGGAAAGAATCAAAAGACTGGAACTAGAGTTTGGAAACGTAAAAAGTAAACATGGGTTTTTGCTAGAGACTCTGGATTCGTTGAAATCAGTGAAGAAGCCTTTGTTGAGAATAATAGAGGGATTGGATAGTGAAAGTGTGATAGAGGGATTGGATAGTGAAAGTGTGATTGACGTGTCAAATAAAGATGAGGGTAGTGTAGAATTGGAGCTAGAAAGCGAATCAATGGCGGTTGGAAAACAAATCACCTCAATTTCAAAGCTAGTCACAGAGGCAGAAACTAGGATAATTGGGTTTAAAGAGAAGAAGATGAAGGAGACAAAGGAATTGGAGAATAGCGTTGTGAGTTTGACGGAGGAGAATCGTGATATCAATAGTTTGTTAAGAGTTGCTTTGTTGGAGAAAGAGGCAGTAGAGAAGAGTTTGAATAAGCTAAAAGGGAACACTGAGCAAAAGAGAGTGGCTCTGTTGCAGATTGCAGAGAGAGGGTTGCAGAGAGTGGGGTTTGGTTTCATGATGGGAAGTGGAAATGTTGAGCAACCGGTGGAGAGTTCGAGCTTTAATAGTTCTGCTACTCCTGCAAGTACTACTGCAAGTACTAAATCAGATAGTAGTGAATGTGAAGAGGAAGTTGTCAGTCTGGTATGCTATATTTCTCATCCCAACAAAGTCCTAGTTATGGAGTGAATTATACTCCTTTAGTCTTTGAAGTTAAGTTATAGTGATGCTAAATGTGATAATCCAAGCTGATAATTCAATATGCTGTAATTGTCTGAGGTTCTGATATCTGTTTTATTCCTCATCAGGCCTCAACTGTGGAGAGAATAATGAAGAATTTGCGCCTTGAAATCGGTCAATTGAGGAGATCTTTGGAGGAATCTAGGTACCTTATTTACAGACTGCAATACTTTCGATCGGAAAATTTTTTGTAATAGAGATATGAAGATAAAATACTGATAAGATGAAACTCTGAGGAAAGGCAGAAGTGATCTGATCATGGCTGGGACAACTAGAATCTTTGGATGCATGATAATTCATATGGTTTTGTTTAGCTAGCTGTGATTATTAATGGTTATGTTATGCCAGGTCAGACACTGAGCGGCTTCAGAGCCTTACCAATAAACAAGCTCAGGAAATTGCAGAAGACAGATTATACATAAAGAACTTGGAAGATAGAGAAAGGATATTGGCTCAAAATGTAATCATTTATTCTATCGAGTTTTGGTGGTAAAAATCTTCTTTGTGCACCCCTGATGTAATGCTTTAGATTTTCCTGACTGCAATCATTTGTTTGGACCTGATAAGGTTGAGGAACTCCTACTGGAAATAAAAGAAATGGAAGTAGAGGTTGCGAGATGGAGGGAAGCTTGCGAGTTGGAAGTAAAAGCTGGGAAGAAGGAGATCGATGAATGCGATAAAGTGGTAAACTATGTTCAAATCTTAATTGGATTGCTATTTTTCAGCAGCGCATGTGTTATACAAAGTGTATTTATTTGTTATAGTCTCATTGTTGTTTGCAACTAGTGTTTATGGGACAATATTTGTTAAGTCTCATTGTTCTTAGTCCCAAAGCTATTCTGTTAGAAATTCCAAGTTACCTTATAGACATCACATGATGGTTGCGATCTGAAAACATAATTACAGAACTCAGATAACTGAAAATTAGAACTTACTGTTTCTCCCGTTGTTACGGTGCTAACTTGCATTTTGCCGCATCTTGAGATACAAATCTTATCATCATTGTAATTTGTAATTCTAGTTTCATTTTAGCACATTCCACATATATATCAACATTGTGATCTCAAGTTCATACTTGGTATGTAGTCAGATGTTATGCCATCTCCCTTGTTCTATCTCGGGTTTTTATATATCTTCTGATTCTGGGCGCTATCATGGAATCATTGTCGTTGAGTAGGTCACCATATTAAAGCAAGAACTGGAGAAAACAAAGGCTGCTTTGGACGTATCAAACAGCAAGCTGAAATTGAAAGAAGAACTTGCAACTGCAGCTATAGGTGCCCAGGCAGCAGCCGAGAGGTCTCTCCAGCTGGCTGATAGCAGAAGCGCAGAACTTCGTGATCGGATTGAGGAGCTAACAAAGCAACTTGAAGAAGCAGAGGCCAAAGAGCGGAGCCGTCATAAGGTCAGGCATATATGTTGGCCATGGCGACCACTGAAAATTAACTCTGCTAGTACTGCGAATTCAAGATTCCACAATGTTAAGCGAATGCTACCAGAAATGCAAGCCTTACTTCATTAGTACATGTGAATTAATACTTGTTTATCTTTGCATGGCAAAATTTGTGTCTCATTACTTCCCCCTTTCAACGGTCTGTTGTTTATTTCAGTTGTTCATTTATCAATTTCGACCTTTTCTCCTCTGGCGCGGAAAATTCCGAGAGATGGTTTTAGGATGTCAAACTTCAACAAACTGATATCATTTCTATGATACATCAGGAGAGTTGCAAAGATACATGTTTGAGGGTCGTAGAGTTTTAACACAATATGTTTGATTGAGCAAAGGTTTGAGTATAACCAAGAATACAACAACCATCATGTATAGGTTATTCTGCTACTAAATTAAGCAGACTGAGTTGAAGGAAACTGAATGTTGTTCCTGTCCCTGAACTTCATATCCAATTAGCTAATCAAAGATTCCTCCAACTTCCTGTCTCATCATCCTCTTGACCTATCCATCAGGAAGCAATAGTGAAAAGGAACTTCATAGTCAATACTGAAATCTAGATTATGTAATGTGGTTATACTCATT
>JANVCQ010000006.1:40601586-40617970 GCA_025531925.1 Erythroxylum plowmanianum | reverse complement strand
ATTATAGCATTTATTGATAGCTACAAATGATTTTATATTATATTTTATAAATATTATTAATTAACTATTTGTAACATTTTTGAACTGTTATATATTAACTTTTTGCTACATCAAGCATAATTTAATTCATTAATTTGGAGTTGAATCGGGTCAATTTTTTTATAATTGATTGGGCCGTAAAGAAATTGTGAAAGGATTAGAGCAAGAAATTAATCTTAAAGCTGAAAAAATATAATTCTCAATCATCAAAACCGAGTTCGTCCTATTTACTATGAGCTACTAATTCCTGAGATTCATAGGCTAAGAACAATTTCTGATGAAACAGACAGAAGCAACATCTCATATAATAATATGAAGAAGAAGAAGTATATACGTGTGAACAGCCATCTCTTTAACAAGCATCACAACTCTTTCTACATGTTCCATAGTAGTCAGGAGAGCCAATCATGAAGACAGGGTTCCTTTGGCATTCCCCGATAGCAGCCCACCTCGGACAATTTTCATCCTCATCGGCACACTCGTTGCCGTCTGATCCGGACAAGACCAAAACTGAAGCCTTTTCACCGTCAATGGGTCTTAGGTAGAAGAATTTGGTAGCAGACCACATTTCACCTTCAAGGACAGGGCATCTTAGATGGGAGCTACTCCTGTCTGGAGATGTATTGAGATGCACGTTGAAAAACAAGATTGCATTCCCTTTGATGGGCTTCAGAGTGTTGCCAGCTTTCAAACATTCTGACCAGATGCTATTCTTTGGCTGCAAAAATTTGGATCAAAGTGAATGACGGGATCGGTTTTAAAGATTCAACGTGCTATTTGTATCTGACCTCTGAATCAGGGAAGAGAATACCGCCACCGGATGTGACGTTTGAGAGATATAAAACAAGAGTTGCCATCAAAGGCTCCCTTGAGATCAGCGTGAAGTTACCGAGGTAATCAAACTTGCGGTCGATGTCTTCAAGCCCGTATCGCGTTACCTGCAGTGCATTGCCATGCTCTAATGTACAATAGACTGTCAGATTAAGGACAGAAATATCCAATCGCATCAGAGTTTAAAATACAAAATAGTGTTACCTCTGGGAAGTAAGGTCCAAGCTGAAATTCTGTCTTCAATCCTTGCAAGTTTGTCATCCTGAAAAGATAACATTGATCAATCCTACAGGGAACTTTAATTCGTTAACTGACTACACTAAGTGCAAGAGAACTTTGAATTCAAATTGATTATGGTTCGCCCCTTCCCCGAAAAAGGACAATCATACAATTTCCAATTGTGATCCTTGCTGATTGGATCATCCATATACTATGGAAGAAGAAACTCCATGACGAACTTGGACAGAACAGACTACTTGAACACCAAGCGTTTATATTTATTACCACCATTTGGGCAAACGCTATGTTTGAAAGAACATACTTCTAAGATTGGCAAACAAACATGATGGATCAGAAATCAGAAATCAGAAATCAGAAATTTCACTGGCCAACTACACTTTGTAAGATACCACATTTTCTATAAGTGAAGAGAAATGGGAGAAGACAATAGATTACAGCACATTATCATCTACAATCAAAGAATATTTAGCCCCAACTACACAAACCAAGAAATATAAGCCTGCTTGTCATCCACATCGGAATAAATGGAGTTTCCTGAGAAAACCTGCTAATGGAGGATGGAACCATATGACCACTTACATCTATTCTTAAAAGAGATTTTGAGCTTTCATGACCCTCTCCAGAAGATGCTTCTTTTATATCTTGTGACTGAGATCAAAGGAAGTACTTCAAGTTATCTCCAAGAAATCAAACGACGACCAGCATATTGAAAGTAATAACGCAAACATCAGACAAGAATATACCAACGAAATAAGATGATCACATTCATCATCTGTCAAAAACCCTTTGTACAAAAAAACCCTGAATGAAAAACAAAAGAATGTCATACACTTGGCTGGAAAACCATTCAAGCATTGTGAATGAAGGGCATGCTTCAGTTATTCACAATTGAATCTAAGTTTCTAAAGATTCAAATGAAGCAAAAGCAACTCAGACATGTAAAATACAACATGCAAGCAATGACAATTACAAGTGCCATCCACTATAACAAAAACCAAAAAGTGAACAATGCAAAAGTTAATCGAACTACCTGACCTCGGTCGCCAAGATAGCTGGACGACTTGCGATGGATCAACTCTTTTGCCTCGAGTTAAGCTAACACTTCCAAGTTTACCGTTTAGCGCTTTGTTCCTCAATTCTTTCCTGCTACTGAACATAAAAGGAGACCAAAAAAAAAAAAAAGCTTGACATGGGATAAAAGCAATTAACCAGCCAAAGAAAACAACTCATATAAAATTTAACCAACTTATGAATGAAATCTCAAAACAATAGATAACAAGGATCAGAGTATAATCATTAATAGATCAACATACGCAAAGATGAAAAATCACTGCACATCTTTCTTCGCGAGAAAAGAAGTTAGCATCATAACTCCACAAACCAGACTTAAGTACTCGTACAGTCCAGAAAAATCAAGACTAGCTTTTTATCCTTGAGAACAGATAATCAGGATAAACAACTACAACCCATTAACACACAAGAATATTCAAATCACTGGTTTTCGTCTGAAGAATAATGTCAGAAACTGTAAGCCAGAGATCGAGGACATAATTAAATTACGATGAAAGAGATACAATCTGAGTAGAATTCACTGCAAAATTCATTCAAAAATCACAAATTATATCCTACGGAACCAGTCGGATAACGTAGAGTAGAAGAAAACAGAGATGGGTTTCTTTACCTTTCTGCAAAAGAGCTGAAGACTGGACCAGTAAGCGCAACAAAGAAGAGAATGTACAAAAGGGAAGCCATTTATGAACGGGATCTAGAGTTGCAGAGAAAACACAAAACCCAGAAGATAACTTTCAGACCAAATTCAACAGAATCTTTATCTATGCGTGTGAGTTTGAGAAGCTCAGGTTGTTGGTTGGTTAGCTCTTCATTGGGCTCTCACTTTCATGTGGCCGAAGCTTCCCTTTTATTCATCTTCCCAAAGAATGTTTTGGAGTTTAATGCTTTTGTCCAAAAAGCACACCTTGTCATCTCCTCCTTTTCCTTTTTAAATAATTAGGAAAAAAATAGAATACTTTTAATTTCAAATATATTTTTATTATTGATAAATTTGAATTAAGTTAAATTTGAGTCTAAGATACTAAAAAAACTCCTTCAAAATTAATAATTTTGAAGGAATTTTTTAGTATCGATAAATTTTACTAAAAGAATTAACATTTTTACCAGTTAGGAGTAAGACTGCATATTAAAGGACTTCTTTAGACTCTATTTTTTTGCGAGATTTTTACTATATTCTTGTTGTTGTATGAATTTGATCTAAAATTAATAAGTTAACTGAGTTTCAAATTAAAATTGAATTTGAAATATTGGTTAAACTTTTTAAAAATGATATTGTTTCTTCAAAAAATATTTTTAATTAAAAAAGAACATTGAATAATAAAGATTTGATGATGAATTTGAATTTAAAAATTATTGACTTCTTTTTTAAAAATTTATAAAATAAATAATAACTTATTCTTTTTTTTTAACTGAATAACCCTCTACCGCCATCCTTTAGATGTGAACTGGGTAAACCTTCCGATTGACGCAATAGCCTGCAAATTGTGTCAACTGGATACTCCGCACTAGGGAAGCCCTGAACGACAGACTTGATCAAGAGAGTGTAGATATGGGAATTTGAACACAGGACCTTTTGGACTTATGCCCCTCACTCCACCAACTCGACCATCCTGTAAGTGCAATAATAATATTTGAAGTGCAATTTTAGATAGTTTTATAATAATTAAGATATGTAGATTTCTCAATTTAGTTAATAAGTTATTTAAATAGAATTGGGCAAAAAAATAATGATTTAATTATAATTTAAATAAAGCACAAGTTACTTAAACTATAATACATATCCTCTAAAGTGTGATAATGAAGGTAAAAGACTTAAACGGCACCGTTCGACTAAATTCAATTTGACAAAATCACCCTCTTCATTCACTTATTTTACCACTTCTGGTATGTATATAAACGGATCGACAAACGCACCAAAACCCTATAACTCGTTTGTACCCGCCTCGCCTGTTCGTTCGCTGCGTCGACTTTCGGGAGGTACCTTCTTTCTCATTTCCTCTTCTCTATTTGTGAGATTAGTTCTTTTTTCTACTGGTTTACTGAGAAAATGCACGAAAATTTTAAGCCTTTGTGTCCTTAGTTGCGTTCTTATCTCAGAAATTTGAAATAGTTCCGGAGGTAGTGTAAGTAGTTTTAAGCTATCAGTGTTAGTGAAATTTAATGTTTTAAGGAGGGTTTGTAAGTAATTAATCTTGTTGTAATGGTTGTGTTCGGATGCGATCTTTTAACAATGGATTTTATTTGGAAAGTTCTGTTTGACTTGAAAAGTTTGTTTGCAGTTTTTGTACGAAATGTTTGCTGTCTCACTGAAACCTGTTAACTGATCTAGTTTGTGGTATGATCTTTGATAACTCATTAATCCTTTCAGGTGTTTGACTGAGGTTGTCAAAGCATTTCAGTTGTTAGTGCTAAGAATTTTAAAGAAGAAAATTCTCATCGTTATCTTTTAGGGGTTTCCTTGATTGAGTGCTTTTGGTTTATAGACTGAGTAACTGTTGTTGGTGTTAGGTAATGGCTCCAAAACAGCCTAATACTGGTCTTTTTGTGGGATTGAACAAAGGCCACATTGTCACCAAGAAGGAATTGCCTCCACGCCCATCTGATCGCAAAGGAGTAAGTTGATTGCGATTTCAATGCCCTATATTTTGATCTACTAATTGTAACTTTTAGATTCTGAGTTGGTATGACGAACTGAGAGACAACATTTTGGATCCCCTGTATGAGAAGTTAGGATTCTCCGCTTGACTACTGAATTAATCATTCCAGCAAAGGGGCACAGTTTTGTCTGGCCTAGCCCCTTTGACTTGAAGTTTGGAGCTATGTTCAATAAGCCACTTAATCTTTTAAATTTATTTTCAGAAAACGAGCAAAAGAGTCCACTTTGTGAGGTCTTTGATCAGGGAAGTTGCTGGTTTTGCTCCATATGAGAAGAGGATAACTGAGCTTTTGAAAGTTGGCAAGGATAAGCGTGCCTTGAAGGTAGCTAAAAGAAAGTTGGGCACACACAAGAGGGCCAAGAAGAAGAGAGAGGAGATGTCCAGTGTTCTCAGGAAGATCAGGTAAGTTTCTAAAATATCTTGTATTCCACCTGAGTAAATCCGAATTCCGATTCCTAAGCATCTTCAACCTGGCATATTAATGGTATTGTACAAATTTCTCACCTTCTGCTCCGATGATGTCCTTTGCAGGGCCGGTGGTGGTGCTGAGAAAAAGAAGTGAAGTGCCATTTTCAATTTTAAAGTCTGCAACGAATTGAATCTTTGTTTTGCAGTTAGAAGCTAGTCAGAGGTTTTTTTGTTGTTAAAAGACCGAATCTTATGCCCTGAACTTTGGTTTGTTCAAATGAAATCAAACGATGATTTTTCAGTTTTTATCTACATTATATTACATAAATCATAAATTTGTGATGTGCCCAACCCACATTCTATACAAAGTTGCGGGAGCAATTAGCTTCACTGAGCTAAATTATTCACTTGAAAGTGTGATTTATCTCTTAGAAGTTGTTCACGACATTTATTGGACAATGTTACAAGGAACAAAACCATTCCATGTGAATAGTATATTGAGTCAAGACCCATTTAACTTCGAAAATTAAGTGCAAATTTGCAAAAATGATACAACAAATGTTACAAACTGAAGTTTAAGCAGAATGGGTTGTCTTCACGGCTTAAACTTCTGAGTGATCTTTCCCACTCCATCTCTGCAGTCCTCTGCCATACGCTTTGCACCTTCCATGATGGCCGAACTAAATTCTGCACATCCTCTCACTTTCCCCTTGATATCCACACTAATTTCCCCAGTGCTCTGGTTCAATTTTTGCATGGATTCACTAGCTTTCAATACAGCTGCATCTTTTAGCTCCTTGGCCTGTAAACCTGTTCTAACAGCCCACTCCTTCAAAATTGAAATGAACAAGAGTATCTTCTGTATGATCCTATCAATTACTCCTCTAGACTTCTCTCTTACATTATCTGCCATTAACTTGAGCTTATCCACCAAGTTTTCTGCTCTGCTAACTGTTCCTTCAATTGACAATTTCTGTCCAGCGGTAAGCCAGGTAACTCCAGCAGTACTCTGGTCACGAAGATCACTGTCAACAACCACCTTGATGCCCTGCCTCTCCCAACGATCTCTTGCCTCTTCCAAGGCTTTTGCCTGTTCTCTAGCTCTCTTTGCCTCATCCTCAGCCCAAGCCCTGATTAACAAAATTGAAAATGAATGCCACTTATCCCTTTGATTTTACACAGGAAGATACGGAATGATAAATCCCCAAAGTGTAGGACATCGATGCACTGAAAGTCAAATTATAAATAGGGAATGTTATATGAAAGCACCTAGAAAAAGAATTTTAAGCCAACATAGCCAACTTAATATGTTAGATACAGGTAACTTAAGCATGAAACCACTATCAATAGCAAATCTGCATATGGTCCACGATGTTAAATCTGTAATCATCAATATTTCTATTTTTACCTGGCCATAGACAGGGCTTTCCGTTCTACCTCCAGCTCATACTGTAACCTGGAAATCTCCTGCTTTTCGTTTTCTGCTTCTGTTTGGAGCTTGCTAATTCTTTCTTTTTCATATGATATCTGCACCTTGTTGGCTGTAAGATTTTGCAACTGCGCCTCCACTTCACGTCTTAATCTCGAAAGAATTTCCATCTCTGATTCAATAGCAGCACGTTCTCTCATCAAAGCAGCATTTTCTCCCTCCCGCTCAGCTCTTAACCTTTCTAATTCAGATTTTGCATCCTCAGCCATTTTCTCCACAGCATTAATCTTTTCTCTCTCCAAGAAAAGCTCTCTCTCAAAGCTTGCATTGACATCTTTTTCAACCTGAGCTACTAGAGCATTATGTGCAGAAACAGCATTTTCAGCCATAGACTCTGCTTCAATACGGGCAAGCTCCTCATTCACTATCTCAGAAGCCTCACCAGTTGCAAGAGCTACGGCAGCTTGCGCCTTTGTGACAGGTTTATCAGGCTGGAAAAGTCTTGTGCAACCTAAGCATATGGGGGACAAAGAACACACAAATCAATAATCAAGATCATACGATTCAGAAAGAATTCTCTAGACATGACCCACCGAAGGCAAGTGATATAATTCCTTGATCTCCAGCAGACAAATCGGCTATAAGGGCAGGCCATGCATCTGGATTTATTTTATCAATATCTCTAAAGCCAGATTGTTGGTACAACACCTATATAAAATAAAAGATTAGATCCATATCCAACACTTCATAGTATACGAGCAACATAGCAGTAAAGAGATAGTCAATATAGAAAGACAAGATTCATCTTGTGTTCAAATTCTAGAAGATAATTATAGCCAAAAAGCTTTGAACTTTTGCAACCTTTTTATTAGCTTCTGGAAGCTGTTTTTTCTCTAAAGCCATCTTCCAAGTTACAAGATCCTGACGTGATGCAGGGCTGCAGCAGGAAATCACAGCAGTACAATATTAGAAGAGACAACCAGAATACTTCTAACAGCCAATTCATTAGAAAAAAGAAGATAAAGCACTTTATCACGATATATTACTTGAGAAGAATATATCATACAGGCCTTATCAAGGCATATTCAAATATCTTGCTTGCGTCGTAACTATAAAAAATTATGTTTTGCAGGTAACTTAAGCAACCAACGGTGCATCCTGATTGAATTAACTATTGATAATAATCAATTCTTTCTCGCTGACGACCGATTGCAGCTTTTGGGGATAATTACAACCTAAGGAAACAGAAAATCTGACTAGACCAGGTCAACATGGAAATGCTGTCACCTTTCAGGGAGGAAGTAAAATGAACCTTGGTCTTCTGAAGCAGATAGCATATCATTATTTGAAAGCTTGCTGGATATCAGGCCTGCTTCAGCCAAACCTGGAAATCCAATTCCGTATTAATAGAAAACTAGCAGGGTTCTAATCGATGAGCTTACAAATGAAGAAGCTGACAAACAATCCTCACCTTGAATGGATGGGAAATCAGGATCATCGGGAGTGATATCATCAAATGCAAGTTCCGTGACATCCTCTATATACATAGCTGGATATACTTTTGATACTGTGCTCCTTCAAGAAGTTGCAAGACAATCATAATCAAATTTCCAAATGACTGGCAGCACCAATGCAAGAACCTCCAATTCCACAACCAAACAATTAAAAGATGCGTACCTAGAAAGACAACTGCTAGCAGAAACTATCCAACGAGCATATTCACGGCGTGTACATAGATCACTGGGTCGAACATCAGCTTCAATAACCTTGAAAAGGATATTTCAATCAGAGAATGCAAGTCATTGTTTCATCCATTACAAGTTAAACACCACTAACTAATCATCCCAGAATATCAAACACATGCAGGATAGAGTAAAAGTACCTTCAGCACTTGCAATGCTGCCAAAGCTTGCCCTTGAACCTGATCAACAACTGCAGAAACTAATACTTTTCCAGGAGGCGATTTCAAAAATTCAGAGACCACGGATGGAGCAGGTATACCAGCAGAAGATAAGGGACTTATGTCCATAGGACTTGATGTTCTGCCATTTATCCCATTTTCGATAGCTGAATCTTGTATGTGTTCTATTGAATTGTCTGCAGCTGATGCAGAGGTTGTTTCAAAAGTCTCATTTCTTTTTGATTCATTCACCTCTGGGAATGAAGTATTTCTCTTAATGGAAACATGTAAAGTCTGGTTTGCATCAAGGTTTTCTTGGTTTGAGTGCAAGGATAAGGTTTCCCTATCATCTACTAAAACATGAGTTTCTGGAACTGTATCCAACTCTGAACTGACTGGAAGAGTCAGTACTAAAGGCTCTGGGGATTCGACAGCAGTTGAATTGAAAGATATTGGCGAAGGATCAGGTATCTCTTCAACATTTGATCCAAGTAATTGTTTATTTCTGTCAATATTATGGCTTATTACATCCAATGAGTCAACAGGTTGACTGTTGACTATATTTTGGTCAATTTGAGAATTAGATTCAAGTGCTATTTCAGAATCTGACGAATCCAATGAACCACGAATCTTCTTAACAACTATCTTGTCATCAAAAGCAGATTCATATTGTAACTCTTCTTGAACATTATCACTAACAACCTTTTCTTCTCTACCATGTCTATCCTCATCCATTGATAAGACTTCACTGGCTTCACCACCATTATTTTCGCTAGATGCATCATGAAGTACCAAAGATGAAGAGAGATCATTTTGTATACCTGTATCACTCTCAAGATAACTATCATCAGGCTTCATGCTCTTTTCCTCAGTCTTATTCTCCTCAACTTCATTGTAATCATTTTCACATTGCAATGAAGTTTCCTGTTGAGCTGTCAATGGTTCCATCTGTTGTATTGGTTCTGTATGTAGTAATACATTTATTCATTACAACAACAAATAAGGAGTGAAAAAATATACCAAGTCCTGGAACCCCACTCTTCACCTAAACATGCAATATCAACACAGCAGAATGCCAGAATACAACTTTTGCACACAGACAATGATATTCCAATCAATAAAAGCAAAAACACGTACATTTTACTAAAATCTATAGACTTTCACCCTTTATTATTGTAACAAAAGGGAAATTACTTACTTGATCTTCGCTTGCTTAAAGACAATGCTGCAAATGTAAGACTGGCCATTATAACGACCCCAGCTACTCCAGCTCCCACCATCCCTGAAAACTACTTCCAGAGTGTTATTAGTCCATATTCCTAAAACAATTTCACAATAAATTACTTAATTTCTCATTAAAAGAGATGTTAACTAAACTAATATACACAATTAAACCAAATTCATCAAGGTAAAAATGAAATAACTACAACTACCTTAAACACTACCATTCAAATCAGTCAAAATGAAAACGTCATTAACAACGAAGATTGATGTAAAGGACCCAAATTAACATAATGAGCCACTCTCATACCTCCAAGCCATTTCTTTCTCTGCGACTCAATAGTCTGCTCTTCGCTATCCGAATCGGTCCATCCAGCGAAATTATCATCCGAGGAGACCCACCCGACCCACGAACTCCGACTACGACGTCCTTCTACGCCATTCCCACAAAAAATTCGGCATTGACGATCGAAACCCCCAATTCGAAGCGTCCGTGGGAAAACAGCAGGCGATCCCTTACCGGTCTTGCAATTGAAGGCCAACCGGATCTGGAGAGAGGTCGGAGAACAAGTTGCAGCCATGGAAGGCGGTTGTAGGAGAAAGTGAAATCCCAGAAACTGAATTAATTTGAATATTGAAGGAGATTTCTAGGGTTTTGGTGTGTAATCGTAGCGAGATAGTAGCAGAGTGACAGAGCAGTTTTATCTATAACTGCATTTTGTCCTTATACAGTTAAAAATATCAAACGACATGTCGTTTCGAAAAACGGGTAGGTTTTTACAAATTATTTGATAAATTATATTATTATTATTATTATTATTTAAAAATATCACCTCAGCTATAAGTGGATTTAGTAAATTTACGTGTGAAGTCGGAGAATTAAAGTTTAAGATACAATCAACAATTTTTTACTAATTAGGAGGCATAATCAATGTTTAAAAAGTTAAGCAGTAAGATTAACTAACTAAAATTTAAAAGATTTTATTAAATCAATATAAAATTAATTAAAATTTTAATAACATTTAAAATATATTAAAAAAATAACCTTATTTATTGAATAATTTAAAGTTTAATTAAACATGTTAAATAAAAACTAATTAATTTATTTTGATTTACAAAAATTTATTAATTTATAAAATTTGACTAATTAATTAATAAATTGATCGATTTTTAGCAACAAAAATTATTAAAATAAAATGAATCAAAAAATAAAAATCAAATAAAATAATTTAAAAATTTTATAGTTAAATTGATTAAATTTTTTTAACTATTAAAACGTCTCTATTATATAGGGCTAAAACCGTGTAATATCAAACCTCTCAGAACCCCACTTTATTGCGGGATTAATGATAAGATATAACTTAATATTAGAGATGGCAAAAGAATTTTCTTTTCGATTCAAACGTGACACAAAAGTCAATGGGCTCAGGACCATAGGTTCTTGAACTTTATCAAAACGACACTGGACTGTTCGAGTGAGCCGACCATCCTGAACCCGAAGCCAATCCAATAACCTCTTGTTTTGAAATCTTCCATGCATGAGTTATGCTTTGCAAATAAGAGGAGGTGACCTATTCATGCTGTTTCATTTGAACAGTTCAGTTCCATAGAACTAGATCACTGTACTTGGTCCCTATAGACCAAGATCTTTGGAGCAGAAGAGAGAGAGCTGTGAAGAGGTAACAATAACTTCACTTAAAGAAAAATGATGCAATGAATGTCTTGCTCTTGATTCTACAAAGTAAACAATAATTCTTCTAGTCAGGTATTCAAAGGATAGAAGTTTGAGGCGGTGAATTTACAGTTTCCTTCTCATACCGGACCTGCAAACTTCCCGGGAGATGCTACGGCTCAAACTTCTACTTCACGAGCTTTATCGCTGGGGTTTGGCGTGCTTCCTTCCCATATTTCAGCTAGCTCCCTCCTAATCCATGAGACCACAATTACAGGTCCTAATGTGGACGGCACCTGCATAATTTCACCAAGGAATTAAGCTCAAGAATAAATTTGCCACGAACGATGAAACTGAAATGGTTAATCAGGAGAAAGTATGCTACTTTTTACTTGACTCGGATCGATTCTCAATCATTGACATAAGACCATCCATAGAAGCAATATTTCATAAGTTTCTCAATACGAGGATATCATAATGCTTTCTCCACTTGCAACTAGGCTAACATTTAGCAATTGGTAGATAGCATGAGGTGAACACACTTAAATGTGTAAGAAAATGTTTAAAAAAGAAATATAACGATAGGTGGATATGTTAAAATGAAGTTATAAAGATCAATCAAAGCAAAAAAATAAATAAGAATAATAGTAAAACATGTAATAATGAAAGAAAGAAAATATCAGAATGTAAAATTCCAACCAAAATGCCTAGAACTTGCACAAGTTTAGTTGAAAGGTGTACCAAATATAGAAGCGCGGGTTGAGGTGAGTGAGTCAGAATGCCAGCTGCTAAAGCAGTAACCAATCCAATTGCATATCCAGGAAAAGCATACCATATGTATTTGTGCCCTTTTGAGGAATGTAAATCTATGAGATTTAGTGGATCTCTGCTCTTTCGATAATCAAAACAAAGGACCAAGGCTAGAAGCATGGCAGGGATAGCCTGCAATAACAACTGTGTCAAAAGAGATGACAGAACACGGTAACAAAAAGAAGCAGATGATGCAAGAATGATGATTCAGAAATATTGTTGTAGTTGAAGATTCCATCAAAATTCTTCAATTATATAGCAGAACCCAAAAAAAAAATCACTTGGAAGAAATTTTTGGTATTATATGCAGGAAATTTGATGCAAAAAAAAGAAAAAATTCCATGCGTCTTGATGGTAAAATGCTGCTGTAATACCATTAACTTGAAAAACAATCATACCATGTCACCCAGGCCAAGCATCATGAAATCTGCATTACTTCCTCCAGGAACTGTACTGCCCAACAAATTCCTGGGGAAGACTATTTTCACTGGCAATTCAAGCTTCTTTGTTATCAGTTGCAACCCAGGAAGGCTCAAACTATTAGCCACTGTATGAATAGGATTTGATGCTTGCTGTGTAGCTACTGATACCATTACATTTGCCCCAAAGAACCTCTCTGAGAAGAACACCCAGAATATGTCGTATACAAACAGACATGCAAGGAGCAATGCACATATTTTGATGTTTGGAAGACGCACATGACTTACAAAAGCAATGCATATAGATATCCCCAACAAATTGTTCAATATCCAATGTCCAGATATGAGCCAAGCTGCAACTGTAATAGAGCATGCCAACAACAATAACCCCTGGAATCGTGTATATGTCTTTGAACAGCAACGGGACACAAATGGATCTGTAAAACCACAGTACGATCTAATATGGGAAACGTAAGGGGAGAAGCAGAAGAACAGGGAAGAAACAGAGGCAATGGCCGTGAATGCAGTGAGGAGTTGTGAGACGGAAGAAAACAGGTAAAACATCAGAAGTAAGCTGCAAGAGCTCACTATGGGGATCATTAATGCTTGAGACCTGTCCAGTGTAATTGAAGCTTCTGTTAGGTCACGGTTTCGCTCCATTTCTTTCCCATAATTTAAAGCTCGAAATGCCGACCCAAATGTCACTGCTACTGCTGTTACAATGAGTGTGACAGGAGCAGGTTCCAATAGATAAAAGAGCTTCCACAAGGGCTCCATATTGAAGAGCTGACTTTCTAAAAGCTAATTATATCAAGAATGACAGACTGTTCACCACACATAAAAAGAAATAAGCCCTATAGCCAATTTTCTCTTTTCTTTTTGATAGACAACTGATAGGAGAAACTCGTCAAGCCTGTGGGAAAAAAAGAAAGGAAGAAGAAGCTCCTCAATGTCAAAACTGTAATTGAATTGGATGAACACTTAATTCAATCAGTAACAATTAATTTAAAGAACTAAAATCCACTACTCGGTGGATGCATCCTGTACAAAATTTAGCTCTCTGTACACAACTATGTAACAATATAACAATGAATTATTCAGACTATTGTAACCTGAAGTAAAACAAAGGTAAAACAGAAATCTAAATTTGCAATCTTGTTTTGACTTTCTCAATTGAATTAAAATTCTGAAACTAAAAACAAACTTTCATAAACAATAAAAATGGTATTCCTCATCAAGAAAAAAAATCAAACATATGAGAAAGAATTCAGGTTTCCAATGGACTGAACACAACAGGCACCAATTCACAACCAAATATATTCACACATATTCAGAATGAATTCAAGTTCAAGAAAACAAACACTAATTCACAACCAAACATTTCAACTAAAAGATGTCAAAACTTCCTATTACACTATTCACTCAATTTTCTCAGCATACAAACATCAAACTACCACCCAAAGCTCCTAAAATCTGCTCTTCCACTCTAACATCTAACTCTATAGTAAACGCACTAGCATCTAACTTCACAACCAAACATTTCAAATAAAAGATGTCGAAACTCGCTATTACACTATCCACTCGATCTTCTCAGCATACAAAAATCAAACCACCACCCAAAGCTCATACAATTCAATTCTGCTCTTCCACTCTTAACATCTAACACTACAATAAACGCACCAGCATCTAACTTCACAACCAAACATTTAAAAGATGTCAAAACTTCCTATTACACTATCCACTCGATTTTCTCAGCATACAACCATCAAACTACCACCCAAAGCTCATACAATCCAATTCTGCTCTTCCACACTAACATCTAACACTAAAATAAACGCCATAGCATCTAACTCTGTGAATCTAACAATTAACCGAACATGTACGGTAAAACATGTGAAAAAGGTGTATGCATTTCGGCAGATATAGATCTAAAGAAAAGACTTTTGAAAGATTTAGAGTCTCTGAAACCGAAATTTTGTAAGATTGAAGAGATATTCTTTGACCTTGACTTGGAAGAGCTCGACAGACTTTCTTCCTCTTCAGCCCACTCTTGTCTGCTGCGATCTCAATTCTCGTAGATTGAAACGAAAAGAGAGAAAATGGATTGTGTTCGTTTTTACGGCTTTGTCCTTATCAATCGGACTTTATATTTATACACAAATTTTATTTTATCATATTTATTGCAAATAAAAAATATAATTATCACTCCATAAAATATAATTATTTTATCAACAAAATAATTAATAACTTAATATTGTAAAATTGATTAATATGTAAAACCGATCGATTAAGTAGCTCAATCTTTAAAAAGTGGTGATAAAGTACTCAAATTTTTAATTTTTTACAAAAGCAACTTGACGTTATGGTTTTATTAATGCGATTAACGTAATTATTATTTGGCAATCACATATTATTTTTTTTGTCAAACTTTATTATTTAATAAATAAAAAATATCAAAAATTTTAAAATAATTATACTTTCTTTCTTTACTTCTTGGTTGGCACTCCTTTCTTGCCCAACTCTAATTAGGGATGTTAATTTTGACCCGACTCGGCTTGATTTTAATTCAGGTTGATCAGATTATGGGTCAAAATGGTTCGGTCACACTGGCCAAGTATGGGCTAAGTCGACCTGTGTCTTGACAAGATCAATAAAAACGACATCATTTTATTTATTTTTTAAATAAGGATAGGTCGGACTGGTTCGTAGGCCATCGGACCAAGGGTCTGGTCGGGCTAGCCCAAGGATCCGACACTACCTATTGACATCCCTAATTCCAATAGCTTCCTCATTTTGTGACGTAACAAAAATACAATATATGGCAACTATATGATAAAAGCAATAATTTCTTGGTCGGTCCTATCTATTGACATTCCTAACTCCAACAGCTTCCTCATTTGTGGCGTGACAAAAATGCAATATATAGCAACTGTCTAATAAAGCACTAATTTGACAATATATGGCAACTATATGATAACAGCTATAATTTCTTGGGTCAACTCTACCCATTGACATGCCTAACTCCTATAGCTTCCTCATTTTGTGACATGATAAAAATACAATATATGACAGCTGTATAATAAAAGCACTAATTTGACAATATATGATAATAGCACTAATTTCTTGGGCCAGCCCTACCCATTGACATCCCTAACTCCAATAGCTTCCTCATTTTGTGATGTGACAAAAATATAATATATGGCAATTATATGATAAAATCACTAATTTGACAATATATGGCAACTATATGATAAAGGTACTAATTTCTTGGGTCGGTCTTACCCATTAACATCCCTAACTCCAATAGCTTCCTCATTTTGTGACATGATAAAAATACAATATATGGCAACTATATGATAAAAGCACTAATTTGACAATATATAGCAAATATATGATAAAAGCACTAATTTCTTGGGCTGACCCAATCCATTGACATCCCTAACTCCAATAGCTAAGGTGACACAAATACAATTTGACAATATATGGCAACTATATGATCAAAGTACTAATTTCTTGGGTTGACCTTACCCATTGACATCCCTAACTCTAATAACTTCGTCATTTTGTGACGTGACAAGAATATAATATATGGCAACTATATGATAGAAGTTGGTCGGGTCGGTCGTGCAGGGCCCGAGCCCAGTCAAAACGACCCGTGGGCCGATCGGTCCATTCTCCAAAGATCAG
>JANVCQ010000006.1:40547056-40589552 GCA_025531925.1 Erythroxylum plowmanianum | reverse complement strand
TAAAAACAAAAATTAAAAATTCACAATAATTATAAAAGTTGAAATAAATAAAATAACTAATTAAAAAACTTTGAAAACAAGGGAGAAGGAGAGGTAGGAGGAAGGGTGAAAGATTTTAAATTTTTTGAAAATTTTGCAAAAAAGTCCCCTATTTTTTAAAATTTTCAGTACTAGCCAATATTTAACTGGTATTTTGAATACCGGTTGGTACCGACTGATATTTAAACCCGGTATACCGACCCCTTATTTCGTACCGGTATTTATATCAATGGCTTGAACCCTTTCTTTTTTTTATTTTATTTGTCTATAGACTTTGTGTAGATTTGAATTAATTTATCGTTCCTAGTCTATTTTAGTTTATTTACTTAATCAGGCTAAGTTTGGAAAGAAAAAAAAAAAAAAGAACTCCAATCAAGCTTCAAGTCAGACACCATTCCCATATATATATATATTAATAGTTTTATGTTGAAATTTCCTAAAACATGAGTTTGAAGTCTCGTAATAAAGCAAGTTTGGGGAGGTCGTAACAAAGAAATTCTTACTTGAGTTTAAGCTCGTTTATTCAAATTTTGATCAAACTCGAACTCAACTATCATAGATTTAGACTTTCACCATGTTTATTTTCATATAACAAGAACTATGTACCGGAGAAGTAATCAGATTTTCACAAATCACTAGTGGATCATGGATCATGAATCAGATTTTTACAACTGGAATCGAGTGAAGCTTAGATATTGTGATGGAGCTTCTTTTGCAAGTGACATGGAGTTCAACGATGGGGTATAGCTCAGTTCATCAAAATTTCCATTTTCTTACAAAACAATCTGTCATATAACCTAAATCTTACCAGGCTTTTGACATTTTTGTTCATGTAATCTGGATTTTTTGATTACACAAGGGAATAACAACACTAAATTAAAGCACGTGGGTACAGAGTGCCCTGCGCATCGCGGCGAAGGAGCTCCTGAATTCCAAAAGGAGGCTCGTGGAATATATAGAGACCCGGACAGCACACCCCAGCGAGCTGAGCTAGGCTGTTCGTGCACTGGTTTCCTTCCCGGTACACGTGCTGCAACTGAACAGTCCACTCCCGCTGCAACAGCTGGTATACACCTGTCACCAAAACAGAAACCTCAGTCAGTATCCCGAAAGCAGATTAATAACTTCAAGGGAGTCGACTTCGATAATAACACGTCGAAAGTCCAAGTCTCAGGCCAGATGGAGCCCGAGACGATTCCCCATAACTCCGCAGAAAGCGGTGAACCCTGCTCAATATGCTGCTGGAAACCGCCCCGCCACTTCCCATAGCAATCCCTGATCAGACCCCCAGAGTAAACCCTGTGGGAAGTAGGGTTCGTAGCGCCATCGGTGTTAACTTTCACCCAACCCTCTCCAGGCTTCTGTCACCCAACGCAGGTACCCACTGGTAAGTCCTGAGCTGGAAATATACACTTCTCCATCATCCGGGCGCGGGCAAGCGATCCCACGTAATCCATGATAACTCGATGCCCCTCTTTGGGCCAAACAAAAGTCGGGTCGAAAATGCTGCTGTTTCTCCATTTCCAGAGGAACCAGCAAGCGATTCCAAAGACTGTGGCCCAGGAGTCCTGCGACACCGGGGCCTGCTGAGTGAGGTTACATTGCAACCAAGTGTCCACCTCCTGCTGGAAGAAAGTCTCATCCACCACCTCTTGAGGGAAACGACTCCAGAGAGTGCGAGCCCGCAAACAATCCTGGACCACGTGCACCGTGGTCTCCTCCTGGCCACAGAAATGGCAGCTACTGCTGGAGGCAATATGCCTGGTGGCTCGCTGATGATTCGTGAGAAGTCGGTGCTTAGCAACAAGCCAAAGAAACGATCGAATGCGCTGGGGGCCTCCCCATCTCCAAATGATGTCCCGCAATCTGTGTCTGGTGTGGGGGACGCGGCCCTCGATAAGCTCATACGCAGTAGCCACAGTGAAGCCCCCATGGGGAGAAGGTCCCCATATCAGTCTATCCTCCCCCCTACTCTCGTCAAGAGAGCCTAAGTGTGCGATCTCCAAGCAAACCATGGCGGGGAGATACTGTAACCGGAGTCATTGCATGCCTGAAACCGGAGTCATTACTTTATTTTAAAGGACAAAAGATCTGGGAAGCACTTATTAATGATCTGCTTCCAAAAGGGTTGGGACAGGCAAATCAGGTAAAAATCAGACAATTTTTAAAGAAATGTAGTTCGATTCTAACTATTCTCTTTAGGTTTAAGTAGCTTAATTAGTCTTTAATTAGTAATTACTTGTTTGCGTAATTTGGATAAATACGAAAACAACCTCTCTACAATATAGGATAAGGCTGCGTACTATCAGACTTTTCCAGACTTCGCTTTATTGCGGAACTTCAGACTGGGTGTGATGATGATGATGTAATTTGGATGAATATTTTTTAGAAAATTGTTTAATTTTTATAATTTTATTTTTTTGTAATTTTTAAATTTTCATGCACTTTAATTTATAAAATTTTCAAAAAATTCTTTATAATTTCAATGTTTTAGAAAAACCCTTTCTTTACACTTTGGTGAAAAAATAATAATAAAATATACAAGTATGAATATCACATGTAGATAAGTTAAATGTTAGTTATATAATAGTTCAACTTATTTTATAATTTTAAACCAAATTAATTAAATTTAACTCAAATTACAAATTTATTATAAATATCTTAAATTATTAATTTATGTCGAGACGGAGAGTCTTGGAACGACTGATAAAAGCTTCTTTGTGACCTTATAGAATCACATGGTCATAATTTTGAATCATAGAAACATCCTGTTTGTAAAAAATGTTACAAAGGGAAGATTGCGTATATTGACTATCCAAAAGTGGAGAGCTTTGTCTACTTCAAAATCTCCCCAAATTCCGGTTTTTAATTCTTCTAATAAGAGGAGCCTTGTGTACTACTAAATTTTCCTAGACTCCACCCCGTAGCAAGAATTGGTATATAAACGAAAGGATTTTTCTAAAAAATTGAAAATTAAAACGAGTTTTTTAATTTAAAAATTTTCTAAAATTTATTATTTTCTGATAATTGGACCTTTTATTTAAGCCGGAATCCCACGGGCTTGAATAAACCCTGGTAACGGTTTATTCGTGTCTCTCTCCAGGCATTGCTTTCAGGTTGTTCTGCAGGGGGTTTATCAGCAATCATCCACTGTGAAGAGTTCACTAGGATGTTACCAAGAACAGCAAGAGTGAAATGCTTAAGTGATGCAGGATTTTTCATGGACATGTAAGTTCATAGTAATTTGAATGATTTGATCTTAATTCCAAAACAAATGTACGGTAGAGATATTGGTTGTGTTTCTGTGTTCTCTTGCAGAAAAGACATAAGCTCGGAGTACAGTATGAGATCCTTCTTCCAAAACCTTGTTTCTCTCCAGGTACAGCTATGGAACTTCAGTGTGTGAAGAAATGATATATGGAAAAGACGAGGAGAAGTTAATTGTGGTAGAAATTTGATATATCTCATTGATGCATTGGTACATGGCTTTATACAGGAACGATACAATAAACAAGGAGAGATTATCTCCATAATACAAGGAAATACAGGGTGATCCGCCTAATGTGGGATTCTATCCCTATCTAGATAATTATGTACATAAATGCTAAGGATATATTCCTTAATACAGTGAGTTTATGAAACTGCATTTGTTGTATGATCCGAAATGGAAGTTGCTGCAATTGATTTTGGCAGGGAGTAGAAGAGAATCTAAATGCAAACTGCACCAGCCTGGTTTCTGATCCAAGATTGGTACATTTTCTCCTCAGATCTATCTCTTATCGAACCCAGTTTCTGACCAAAATTCAAGTTCTAAGCCGATTCAAATAAGTTCAGACGAGTCTAATGAGCATCTTCTTTCTTTTGTATTTTTCTGTAGTGCATCTTTCCACAATACTCCTTGCCATACATTACAACACCATTGTTCATCTTGAACTCGGCTTATGATGTGTACCAAGTAAGTTATTTCCAGGAACTTGAACTAAACTGCTTCTAAGAAATTGATACCAACCTGACAAGAGCCTCAAACGTTCGAAACAGTTCGACAATATCTTGGTTCCGTCTTCATCAGACCCACTTGGACATTGGAGAAGTTGCAAGAGAAGCCCAGAAGAATGCAGTTCAACACAGATGAACATACTACAAGGTCTCAATCTGTCAGCTTTCCTGCTCGAATTGCAGAACTTGGTTTAACATGTTAATGATATTGCAAGCGATTCTTCAGGTTTCAGGGATGACATGTTGGAAGCTATTGCATCCTTGGATTTCAAGAAAGGAGGGATGTTCATAAACTCGTGCTTCTCTCATTGCCAGACCGAGTTACAGGACACATGGTTTGATTTGAATTCCCCAAGAATCAACAAGGTATTCTGTTATTTATCTACAAGCTAGATTCTGTCCGTAGACTGTAGCTGTGCTTTCTGGTTTTGTTAAAAAAGGGCTTAAATTTACCCAATTAGATCTTCTATTATGATTAACTAGTTTTTATAATGTTTTATTAAATCTCATTTATATATTTATATCGAATCTACCTAAATATGTGGACAAAATTAAGTGGCACAGGATTAAAACACCCTAATAGAAACAGGATGCTCCAACTCAAAGTTACCACCGAGGATCGAATTGTTCGTCGCTTAAGCAAGATTAGAGGTTCGACTCCCGCTTGTATATGCAACAATGTTAAATACTCGTTGGTAATGCTAAGTTACTTCTCGAGGTCTCACAAGTTATAAACAGGGATTAATCTGAGCGTGAAAACGATTTAAATATGTAACCGGGTGATTGGTACTTTTTGTGATTTCAATGGAAATATTTATGCAGAGCATTGCTGAAACAGTGGGTGATTGGTACTTCAATAGGAATCGAAGCAAAGAGATAGATTGTCCATATCCATGTGACAAAACCTGCCATAACGTGTCACCAGTTCAGGAGGCATTTTGCGCATAAGATTCTCTTATTATTGGAGTTGGTAAATTATAGAATGCATTGGATTTTTTTTAATTCGATTTATTTTAAATTTTATTGTAATTTATTCAATTTTTATTTAAATTCATGAATTTATCAAATCATATAAATTTTTGTTTAGAATTAACAAAAAAAAAACAATTTAATTTAATTTAAATAATATTTTATAAAAATTAAGATCGAATGCATTAACTTTTATAATTTAAATAATTATTTTAGTTGAAAATTATCATTTACTCTCTTATAATATTATTTAACTATAATATAAATTGTTTATTATATTTTATTTTTGAAAATATGTTATTAAATTTACAAATAATAGAAAATTAATAAAATACAGATAAGAATGTTAATGAGTCGGGTCGAGCTTGACCTGACCACGGACCAGGTCCGCCTAATAGGGCCAAGCTGGCCCACTTTATGTTAAAAAAGAAAACGTAAAAAACGGCGTCATTTTTTTCCCGTAGCTTAGGATTGAGCGGGCCCCGTCAAATACCATAACTTTTAAAACACCGCGCCACCCAATCCGCGCCGTGCAAACTCCACTAGAGCAAGCTCACGCTATCCAGTGGCAACAAATCTGTGACTCACGATCACCGTCTAACAGTCGCCACCGTCACCGGGAAACACTCAATTACCTAATTACCCCTCATCAACTCGATTTTAACGATAAGTAAAAGAAACAAAAATGCAATGTCCGTTAGTGAAAGAGTATTACCGTTCAAGTAGAGCAGTAAAGACAGCGTCAATTTTCCGAAAGAAGATTCTTTCGAACAACATTATAAGAGACTTAGCGAAGAAGCAGCAGAGACTTAGGAGTAGTAATAATAAGCGAGGGAGTAGTTACAGTAGTAGGAGAGTCAGTGCAATGCCTTGTGGTTCGAAGACGGTCAGAGGCGGTGGCGATAATAACGGTTCTCTCCAGAACTTCAAGTTGAACGAGTCGACGTTTTTAGCATCTCTCATGCCTAAGAAGGAGATTGGTGCCGATCGCTTCCTGGAAGCTCACCCGGAGTTTGATGGACGCGGCACGGTTATCGCTATATTCGGTATTTATAAGATTTATGTTCGGCGATGGTGTTTTGTTTTTTTTTTTTCTGGACATTTGATTGGGTTTGTTTGGTTGATTTTTGAGCGGTTAAGATTTTGGAAAGGTTTTACTGACAAGAAATGGATGAATGGATTGTAGATTCTGGCGTTGATCCGGCTGCTGCTGGATTGCAGGAGACGTCGGATGGGAAACCGAAAGTGTTGGATGTTATTGATTGGTATATATTCAACTGCACTTTTTATTTTTTGAGAAAGATACTTGGTTTTTCTGCGTGGTTTCTGAAAATTTTTATTGATCAGTACTGGGAGTGGAGACGTTGATACATCCAAAGTGGTGAAGGCTGACGATGATGGTCTTATTATCGGGGCTTCAGGTACTGGGAGTGTAGATGGCTCAATTAGCATCAGTTTTTTCTTCAACTATGTCTATATGTGTTTGGCTATATGATATCTTAATGGGTAACTCTGATGTGTTCTCTGTTGCATTTTTTCTTTAATACTTGTACAGGGGCTTCTTTGCTTGTCAATTCTTCATGGAAAAACCCCTCTGGTGAATGGCACGTCGGCTGCAAGTTGATATATGAGTTATTCACGGATTCTTTAACTTCTCGATTGAAGGTGAATGATGCTAGTCTTATCAATCATTTATGGTTTGAACTATACCTTTGAGCTATTAGTTAAAAAGTTTCTTACCATTTACTGTGTTGTCATTGATAGAAAGAGAGAAGAAAGAAATGGGATGAGAAAAGCCATGAAGAAATTGCTAATGCTGTCAAGCAACTTGATGAATTCAATCAGGTCATTGAAGATGCCCAATCTTTCCCCATGTTTGCTGGGACAAAGCATATGGTTTATGGCATTGTGATCTTATTGTCATTTCAATGACGCATACAGTGCTCATGCTGTTTGGGGGAATATATTTGTTCTATTTTATTTGTCAATTCAAATTAAATTTAGCACTTTTAGATGTGTAATTTGACACTGTTTCCTAAATCAAAAACTAGTATTGCAAGCTGAATTAAGTATTTCAGTTATAGCCTGCACATCTCTTTACTTATATAAAAATTTAATGATTTCCTTTTCTCCAGGAGCACCCTAACCCAGATGATGTAAACTTGAAAAAGATTCGTGAAGATCTTCAGCACAGAATTGATATACTACGAAAGCAGGCTGATGTTAGTGCTAGTTTCTCTAAATCTATTCCTTCCACCATTTTCTTGTTATACTGAAAAATAATATTGTTATTCTCTCTTAGAGCTATGATGACAAGGGACCATTTATTGATGCTGTGGTATGGCATGATGGTGAATTATGGAGGGCGGCTCTCGACACTCAAAGTCTTGAAGAAGAGCCAGATTGTGGAAAACTTGCTAATTTTGAACCACTTGCAAATTACAGGTATATTCTCTCTAGTCATTGGGGTAAACTTCTTTTTTGTTTACGTATATTCTATTTTAAAAGATCATATTCATCTTGAGGCTCTATCTACATATATTTGCAACTGATAAGTAGTTTTTCTAAAGTGATAGAGGGAAGGTAAGAATCAGGAGGAGAAAGGATGTGTGAAATAGTTTGTATGATCTGCCTTTTTATTTCATAAGCTGCAGTAGGCTTTTATAGCCATTTACAAGAAAAAGATAAAGCAGAAAATAACGTTACTGACCAACATTATTGAGTAGATTTCTCCAGCAAAGTAGGAACAATTAACTGAAAAATAAATCACAAGAAAATAGGAATCCACTAGCGAAATCAGCAACAATATTGTCATGCAATAGTTGACATGGTCTAGCCTTCAACTGTGTGGATTGGCCTGTTGGCTTGGTTGCATCATGCCCCCCCCACTAGCATCATCCTTGTCCGCAAGGATGAATTCAAGATATTGTTTGGAGAAACGCCACAAATTTTCCCATGTTGAATCTTTATGGGTTGTTCCTTTCCAGTGGATTAATACTTCCGTCTTCGGGCGGTGCTTCCCCTTTTGTATGACTCGTCGATCTAAAACACGTTCTGGTTGAGGCATAATGGTTGCAGTGTCTGACATAGGAGGAGGAGTAGATGAAATTGTTGGAAGGGGACCGAGAGACCTCCGTAAAAGGCTGACATGGAAGACGTTATGTATCTTGGAGTTAGGTGGTAGGTCCAACCAATAGGCCACAGGGCCAATTTTCTCAACGATCCTAAACGATCCGAAGAACCGAGGGGCATGTTTCAAGGAACTTCGGAATGCCACAGAAGTTTGCCGATATGGTTGGAGCTTCAAATAAACCAAGTCACCAACCTAGAAATTAACATCTCTACGCCTTTGGTCTGCGCGTAGCTTCATACAATGTTGAGCAAGCTGAAGATTGTGTTGTAACTCACGCATAATGGTGGTGCGTTCTCGCAGGTGTGTGTCTACAGCTTGTACGTGTGATGTGCCTGGAACTGTGGAACATATGGAAGTAGTGGAGGGCGTGGAACACCATACACGACTTCGAAGGGTGTGGTTTTGGTGGCTGAGTGTTGATTGGTATTGTAGCTATATTCGGCCCATAGTAGCCATTCCACCCATGTACGAGGTTGGTCGCTTGCAAAGCATCGAAAGTATTGTTCCAAAGTGCGGTTCGTAACTTCGGTTTGCCCATCGGATTGTGGATGGTAGCTGGAACTCACATTAAGGGTTGTCCCTTGTAACTTGAATAAAGACCAACAGAAGTTGCTCATGGAAACTCAATCCCTATCACTTACAATTGATTTAGGAAATCCAAGCAACTTGACGATATGAGAAACAAATACCTTTGCGACATCGAAAGCAGTAAAGGGATGCTTACTTGGAACAAAGTGGCTGTACTTTGTTAAGCGGTCCACCACTACAAGAATGGCAGTGTACCCTTTTGAAGGTGGCAACCCTTCAATGAAGTCCAAGGAGATTTCGGACCAGATGCTAGTAGGAATGAGGAGCAGTTGAAGCAAGCCTGCTGGGGCCATGGTGTCAGTCTTGAACCGTTGGCACGTTGAACATTCTCAGAGAAATTTCTTTACAGCAACACGCATACCTGGCCACATGAAAGATTGCTTTATTCAGTTGAGAGTTTTGGTGTAGGTGAAATGTCCTCCAATCACTGAAGAGTGTGCTTCTTGTAGAATCATAAGAACTAGTTTTAATGTGAGACTCAAATAAACCTTCCCTCATTTGAACCAAACCCCATCTCTCTGCTTTAGTTGGCCGCCATGTGTCCCTTTTGTGTACAAACTCTCATAAAAGTGGTCTTGGCCCACTTCAATCTTTAATTGTTCTCACCAATTTGTTATTGGTAAAGATAAAGCTAGAAAGAAATTCTCCCCACGTCTACTTAATGCATCAACTCTTGAGTTGTCCTTTCCCTGTTTATATTCAATAATGTAGTCGTACCGCATTAATTTTGGTAACCAACGTGCCTGAGCTGGAGTGGTGATTCTCTGTTCCGTTAGAAATTTCAAACTTCGTTGATCTGTTCTCACTACAAAAGGTTTCCCAAGCAAATAAGGCCTCCATTTTCGTACCGCCTTCACTATCGCCAACATTTCTTTTTCATAAGTAGATAATAGCAGCGTAGAGCCTTTCAAAGCTTCACTGAAGAAGGATATAGGTCGCCCATTCTGTATAAGTATTGCTCCAATTCCTGTTCCACATGCATCACATTCCACTACAAAGGGTTGTGAGAAATCTGGTAGCTGGAGTATGGGTGGTGTGGACAAAGCCTTCTTAAGGAAATTGAAAGCTTCCTCTACTTGTGAGTTCCATTGAAAACCTTCTTTGGTTAGTAATTGAGTTAGAGGGGCTACCATCTGACCAAATTTATTGATGAATTTCCTATAATAACCAGCCAAGCCCAGGAAGCCTCTAACTTGTTTTGCAGAACTTGGCGTGGGCCATTCTAAAATTGCCTAGATTTTCTTTGGATTAACTTCCACTCCGTTTTCTAAAATAAGGTGACCAAGGTACTCTACCTGTGTATTCCCAAATTGACATTTTGATTATTTGGCATATAATTTATTATTCTTTAGGATTTCCAGAACAGTATTTTGAATTCAGTTAAGAGAGCAGAGAGACCAGGTAATGGCTGTGTAGGCTTCTGTATAGTGGCTATCTGTGTAATGCGGAGAAACAAACCAGAATTTTGTATGAGGTAACATTCCTTCTTCTTAAGAGCTGCTATGTCTCCTTGCTTCATGCCTTGAAACACAACTCGTCTTCCCTCTGTATTGATGCTCATTGTCAACCGGCGATACTCTGTCTCTACTGGGCTGAGTGTGGACAACCATTGTACACCAAGAACTACCGCGCAAGCTGTTACCGATAGAATGTAAAAGTCGGCTTCCGTTTTGAATCCTTGTATGTCCATAATAATTGCATGGCACTTCCCTACACATTCAATCTGTTCTTTGTTAGCAACAACAACGTAAAAGGGCTTGTCTGCGGTTACTGGTAATCTGAGTTTCTTGGCTAAGGATTGATCTATGAAGTTGTGGGTGCTCCCACAATCAACCAAGATTGTGACTTCTCGCCCCTTGATCCTCCCCTGTAGCTGCAACATTTGTGGATGCTCCACACCAGAGATAGCGTGAAAGGAGATTTCTGGGGCTGTGCTGTTTTGTTGTTCATCGAGTAAGTCTTTTTCTAAATCCATATCTTCGTCTTTCACATCTTCTATCATGAATAATCGCAGGCAACGACATTGGTGACCAAGGATGAGTCTCTCATCACAGTAATAACAAAGGCCTTTATCACGGCTCTCTTTAGCTTCTTGTGGAGTTATTCGACGAGTGGGCATGGTGGCGTTAGTGTCTGCTACATTGGTTTTATAAGCTGGTGCAAGTCCAAGTACTATTGTGGTTTGGCTCCACTTCGTGGTCCAGTTTGCCTTGCCAGCTAATGTTGATTTCTTTTGTAGTGTATTATGGCCAGCTAATGTTGATTTCTTTTGTAGTGTATTATGTTCCTCAATCAGGCGAGCAACACCTATGGCTGTGGCAAGTGTTCTTGGCTGCTTTATTCTAACATCCGACCTCGCTTCGTCTTTCAACGCTGCTACAAAACAGCCTACTAAGTTTTCAGGTAAATCGTCGACTCTATGAGATAATTTCTCAAACTCCTCTTGGTAAGCTGCCACAGTGGTGGTTTGTTTTAATCTGGTTAATGCTTCAGAGTGGTCATCATAATCAGTGGGCCCAAATCGTTGTAGCACAGCCTTGGAAAATTCCTCCCAATTCATGGGTCCTTTAAATTTGTTCAGCCAGCGATGCCACTGTAAGGCAATTCCTTCCAAGTGAAAAGAGGCCAATTGCACCCATTGTGTCTCTGTTACTTCTTTGAATTCGAAGTATTGCTCTGCCTTGTATATCCAACCTTGTGGGTCGTCCCCGTCGAACTTGGGAAAATTGAGCTTAAGGTGATGGTGGTTTGTGTTAGAATTGGAATTGGTAGTGTTACTGGAACCTACTAAGAAGGGGGTGTTGCTGCGGTTATGTTGTGGTGAACTAGTGTGGGGTGGCTGTTGTGATGTGGTGGGTTCTAGTGGGGCAAAGGGGTTAGTTTCACCTTGGGAAGAAGTGAGGACTTGTATTTGGTGGTGCTGGGACTCTTGATGGTTTTCATGGATTGTATTTCTGTGAGGATAGTTTGCAAGGTTTGGTGAATTTGGTTGATGCTAGAGTCATGACGTCCCAATACGTCATGCACTTCGTTGCGGAACTCAGAGTTACTCTGATTACAGGTATTCATTTGAGCTAACTTGGCTCTGATACCAATTGATAAGTAATTTTTCTAAAGTGATAGAGGGAAGGTAAGAATCAAGAGGAGAAAGGATGTGTGAAATAGTTTGTATGATCTGCCTTTTTATTTCATAAGCTGCAGTAGGCTTTTATAGCCATTTACAAGCAAAAGATAAAGCCGAAAATAACGTTACTGGTCAACATTACTGAGTAGATTCCTCCAGCAAAGTAGGAACAAATAACTGAAAAGCAAATCACAAAAAAATAGGAATCCACTAGCAAAATCAGCAACAATCTAGCAAAATCAGCAGCAATATCGTCATGCAATAGTTAACATGGTCTAGCCTTCAACTGTATGGGTTGGCCTGATGACTTGGTCATATCAGGAACCTTGATGCTGTTTAGAGTTCATGATCTCACTGGCTTGTTATCTTAGTTGTGTTGTATAAAGTGAATGAGACCTGAGACCATAGTCTACAAGGAAACAATTGAAGTTCTTTCCTAGATCCTTTCTGTGCATCTATTAGAATTAGGCAACATTGGGGCCCCATTCAGCAATTCATGAAAGCAGTCCATTGATTATTAGTTAGTTGGATAGACAGAATTGTTTCTGGTCATTGTGGTAAACTATGTTTTTTGTTTGTCTATATTCTATTGAAAAGATCATATTCATCTTTAGGGTCTATCTTAATCAAATACATTTCTTTGGAACATTGTTGCTGTTTAGAGTTCATGAAGTCATTGGCTTGTCATCTTTCAAAGATGCGAGACATGACACCATAACCTACAAGGAACTAACTAACTAAAAACAGACAATTGAAGTTCTTTCCTAGATCCTCTCTGTGCTTCTATTAAAATTAAGCAACATTGTGACCCCTTCATGAAAGCAGTGCATTGATTATTATTTAGTTGGAATTTTTTCTTGTTGTACTTTTGTGTTTCTTTTCTTATTTTTTCTCATAATAAAATATTGCACAAGACTTTTGTATTCATTGTGTTTTTAAGCACATGACGAATTTGAATGAAATAGTTCATCTTTTCTACCTTTTTTATTTGAACAACATTAATGGCAGCTGCTTCTCATGTGTGAGAATGCATGAATAGTGACCCAGGGGACGTATTAGATCTCGCGAAATTTGGATTTATAATTTGTTGGAAACTATTTTTTCAGGATTGAAAGGAAGTTTGGTGTTTTTAGCAAGTTGGATGCTTGTACGGTTGTTCTTAACGTGTACAATGAGGGAAATGTCTTGAGTATTGTAACAGACTGCTCCCCTCATGGCACACATGTGGCTGGTATTGCGACTGCCTTCCACCCAAAGGTAAAGGTATTGTCATTTAAGTTATCACCATTATGGTTATTGCACTATCTCCACTGTAACAGTCTTGCTTCTGGCATTCTCATAATGTTAGGAGCCATTGTTAAATGGGGTTGCTCCTGGAGCTCAGTTGATTTCATGCAAAATTGGAGACTCGCGCTTAGGTTCAATGGAGACAGGTACCGGTTTGACACGGGCTCTGATTGCTGCTGTTGAGGTAGGGTCTATAAGTTGATATGTTTCAATACATGTATATGAGGTTAACTAATATTTCTTCTTATACGTTGTCCCTTTTCGGGAAATTGCAGCATTGTAGTTGTGCTCTGTAATTTATTCTCTACTGGTTTCTTGCTTAAGTTAATGGGTATTTAAATGAGTAGCACAGTGCAAAGAAATCTTAGTTTGTGTAATATACTAATTCATTGTTCAACTCTTTTGCAGCATAAATGTGATCTGATCAACATGAGTTATGGAGAACCTACTTTACTGCCAAATTATGGCCGCTTTGTTGACCTTGTTAATGAAGTATTGATTCTAAGCTGTGTTATACCTATGAAAGTTATATCATGCTTGATGACATGCTAAAGGCCAGCTTTGATTTTGATTAGGTTGTGAATAAACACCGCATCATATTTGTGAGCAGTGCTGGCAACAGTGGTCCAGCATTAAGCACTGTCGGGGCTCCTGGTGGTACAACGTCAAGCATTATAGGAATTGGTGCATATGTCTCACCTGCAATGGCTGCTGGTGCTCACAGTGTAGTTGAACCTCCTTCTGAAGGACTTGAATATACATGGTATAGTTTTCATCTTTTTCATTTTATGTTTTTATTTTGAAAATCATGTTCCTGCATTATGCATTTCATTGTCAGTGCTCTAGTTAAAATTTAAATCATTTAGACTTCAATTTGTATCTTGTTGCAGGTCTAGCCGAGGACCAACAACTGATGGAGATCTTGGAGTCTGTGTCTGTGCTCCTGGTGGAGCTGTTGCTCCTGTTCCTACATGGACCCTTCAAAAACGCATGCTCATGAACGGGACATCAATGTCATCTCCATCTGCTTGTGGTGGAATCGCATTACTTATTAGTGCAATGAAGGTTTTTATTTTGATTCTTATTTTTCCTTGCACATTCTTGATACTGGTTCTGGTATGTTTCTATGATGCTTAAGCTCCAGGTACATCATATATATTTCAGGCTGAGGGAATTCCTGTCAGCCCATACAATGTGAGGAAGGCTCTTGAGAATACATCTATTCCTGTACGTGAACTGCTTGCAGATGAACTATCTGCAGGACGTGGTCTTATGCAAGTTGACAAGTAAGAGAATCTGACTGGGCTTGCTTTCTGATCGAAGAATCTAAACTTTGTGAAATGACTATTGGTGACCATTTGTTATGTGACAGGGCATATGAGTATATATTACAATCCGGGAGTCTTCCATGTGTCAATTATGAGATAAAGATCAACCTATCTGGAAAGTCAAGTAAGTAGAGCATCTATTCTTTGACCCGTGGTATATTTTAGCTCTATTTTTGCCATAAAGACTTATCTTGTGATTAATATTCAGAAACTTCTTGAACTTGTGTCAAGAAGAAGAATGTAGGACGGGTTTTGAGTTCTTTGGGCAATAAATCACACCTTTGTTTATAATGAACTTTGATGTCAGCTCCTACTTCACGAGGCATCTACTTGAGGGAGGCTAGCGCTTGCCAACAACCTACTGAGGTCCACCATATTTTTTACTTGCTGAAATATGTCTGAATATATTCATATCTTTACAGATCAATCATTCAAACCTTTTTGCGTGTTAGAAATTCTGTCAATGGTTTTCACAGCATCTGATTCCATTTGGTTTTTCACAGTATCTGATTCCATTTGGTGCTTCTATGATTATTGCCCTTGATACTTTCCAGCATCAATGTTTAGTAATAATCAATGATTTACACCCAACCCTTGTTTGAGATTTTTAAAAAGTTATCTAAGGATTCTGGTTTCCTCAATGCTTTTTTTCTTTTTCCTATTTCTTGCTATGCCTGGGGTTTAAGTTATTTGATTTCTTACTAAGCTTTTAATGATAGCTAAGATGCAATAATGTTGTTATGATGGGTTTGGGGGTTGATCAAATTTCTATGGATGGTATCTATTATACTATTATTGGTAATATTGTTGGCCTCCTGAAATTGCATTAGTTTTCCTTTCCCATCTAAGATGTTTCATTGTGTAAAACATTCAGCTTCGATTTAACATCTTGGATGGTTATGTTGGTTGTGTGGCAGTCAAGGGCTATTTAAGCTGTTGATGCCTTTTTGTGTCAAAATCGATAGTGATAAGTATTTTGGAATTCAAACATAATATTCTCAATACCAAACCCTTTTTAATAATATTTGCCTATTATTTATTTTATTATTAACGAAAGAAAAATTATGCTTAGGCACGTTAGCATTAGCTCTCCAAACCCTCTGTTGGTTTGGGTGGCATAGGCCGAAGATTGACTTTACTAATAATAAGGCTAACGGTTAAAGTTGTGTTCTAACAGTGGACTGTGCAAGTTGAACCAAAGTTTCATGAAGGTGCAAGTAATTTGGAGGAATTGGTTCCATTTGAGGAATGCATTGAAATTTATTCTTCAGAAAAGGCAGTTGTAAGAGCTCCTGAGTATCTCCTCCTCACTCATAATGGGCGGAGCTTCAAGTTAGTTAACATCACTTCTCTCCACCTTTTCCTTTTGAAGTGTCATTTCTTTATTTTGTCTACAACCTGGCTCACCTAATTTAACCCTTGTTTTATTTGAAATTTTCTTTATGTTCTTCACTTGTATCACCAGTCATTGGCTGTTCATGCACCCTGTTTCATAAGGAAGGTTATTTTATCACACCATATCCCATTTTTCATTCGATGGAGACCAAGAGAAACAATTTTATTGCATGCGAATTGCTAATAGTGCATGTCACTTGTCATTGGCTGTTCATGCACCCTGTTTCCTAAGAAAAGTTTTCAATCACATCAGATCCCACTTTTCATTTGGTGGAGACCCAGAGAAGCAATTGTATTGCATGTGAATTGATAATAGTGCATATATATTTAACCAAGCTTCTTATACGGACTTCTCTATATTGTTCTGCTGCATCACTATTTTTGCACTTCATATGAATATTCAGCATTTTGCCTCCTACAATTTGTCTTATTTCTGTGCAAGAATGTGGGTTCTTGATGTCCAAGGGTAGTTCATGACAGCAGTGTGTTCTTTCCTCCTTTCAGCATAGTGATTGATCCTACGAACCTAAGTGATGGTCTACATTATCATGAAGTATATGGGATTGATTGCAAAGCACGATGGCGTGGTCCTCTTTTTAGGATCCCTATTACTATAACGAAGCCTATGACTGTGAAGAACCGGCCTCCACTTGTTTTGTTTCCCAATATGTCGTTTCTTCCAGGTCATTTTTGTTTTTTTATACCCGTTGACAACATGAATTTAATATCTTCAGTTAAATACACGTTTGAAAATATTTAAGTGAAGCTTCAATGTTTTGGTACAACATTCTGGAACTTGTTACTGAAAAAGCAACTTGCAAGAAGTTTTTGAATTTGTCTTCTTAAGAGGTACGATGAGTCAACCTTTCCAATATTTATGGTTGAATGCTCAAGATTAATTAGTTTCAATCTTTCATGTTTGTCCTTCATAAATAGGCCATATTGAAAGGAGATTTATAGAAGTACCTTTTGGTGCTAGTTGGGTTGAAGCAACTTTGCGAACTTCAGGGTTTGATACGGCTAGACGATTTTTTGTTGATGCTGTTCAGGTATGGCTTGCAGCAAGTACTTGTCTGCATAAGAAAAATGGCTTTAATGTGCTTCTCGTTTGCAGGTTTGTCCCCTGCAACGACCTATCAAATGGGGGAATGTTGTAACATTTTCCTCTCCTGCTTCAAAAAGTTTTACGTTTCCTGTGGTGGGCTGTGAAACATTGGAATTGGCTGTTGCTCAATTTTGGTCAAGTGGCATAGGAAGTCATCAGACCGCTAGTGTAGACTTTGAGGTAACAAGTTCTGATTTTCTCTGTACGTTGTGTTCCATTGATTGTGTTAGTGTATTTAAAATGTTATGGCATAGAATAAATGGTCATTTCTGTTGCATATCATGCAACGAACCTTCTTGTTAGAGGGAAAGAGCTCTAGAATGTTTAACAATGAGAAATATCACCATTATCAACCTTTCCTTCCCTGAGTTCATCATATACTTACTTGGGTTCTTATTTTATTGCTTAGATTGTTTTTCATGGGATTGATGTCGACAAAGAAGAAATCATACTTGATGGAAGTGAAGCACCTGTCAGGATTAGCGTTGAAGCGCTGCTGTCATCTGAGAAACTTGCTCCTGCTTGTACTCTAAATAAGGTATAAATGGATTGTTTTCTATTGTTGTTCTTGGCTATAAGGATCTTTTCTTCTTTCTAATAAAACTCTGAGTTGTTTCAATTTTTTATGAGCCTCGGTACCATCTCATCCCAACTGATTTTAACACTTTTCTTCATTTGTCTTTGATTCACAGATCAGAGTGCCATATAGACCAACTGACACTAAGCTTACCACTCTTACAGAGAAACGTGACAAACTACCCTCTGGAAAACAGACGTTAGCTCTGACACTGACGTAAGTTGTGGGTAACGATTCAACTCTAATTATCTTACACTCTTTAATGCATTCTGGTTCTGCAGTTACAAGTTCAAATTGGAAGATGGAGCTGAAGTAAAGCCTCAAATACCATTGCTTAATGATCGTATTTATGACAATAAATTTGAATCACAGTTTTATATGATCTCTGACGCTAACAAGGTGATTTTCCTTTATATTGCTTCATCTGATGAAATTTCATCAGTTAATACTTGATTGACCTTTATTGCATAAATCTTTTGAATTGGCAATGAATTTTGTCTCGTGCGAAAGGCATTCTCTTGTGCTTAAAAGGATAAACTACAATGTTTCTTGTTTATGTTTCGATGGGGCAATCTGATATCCGTTTTCACATTCTTTGTTTACCTATTTTTAACCACAGCGTGTGTATGCAATGGGTGATGTCTATCCATGTTCTACAAGACTACCCAAGGGTGAATATAATATTCAGTTATATTTGAGGTATGACTGGTTTCACTTCAGTAGTTATTTCCTCAGTAAGCTAATCCTAAACTTTGTACTTTCAAAATGATCTATCAAAAGATGCTGGTTAATATCAATCTCTATTATGTTTCAGGCATGACAATGTTCAACTTTTGGAAAAGATGAAGCAGTTGGTCTTGTTTATTGAGAGAAAGCTGGAGGACAAGGTGGAATTTTTTTTCTCTGACGCTGTACTCTGTATTTTGTAGCTTAAAGTTAAATAACACTTATGGTACTTCAAAGTAAATGTTTGCTTTCCTTGGTATCATTGGTATTCGCTGTCTCTTTATACTGTAATGGTCCATCATTTCCCTTTTTGGTCTTAATGCAGGACGTACTAAGGTTGAACTTTTTCTCTGAACCTGATGGACCAGTTATGGGAAATGGTGCTTTCAAATCATCAACTTTAATTCCAGGGTATAATTGGTCCCATAGCAGTTTGTTTCCTTTTGTGTTGTTCTATCACCAAGCTTACGGTGTAAATTTTTATGTTATAGGAAGAAAGAGGCACTGTATGTGGCTCCACCAGCAAAAGACTTGCTGCCAAAGGTTTGCATTCTTCTATCCACCTGCCATTTCCTGTAATAAAGATAGAATCTTTAATAAGTTTTGTGTAATCATGTTCGTGAAATTTAGAGTGCACCACAAGGATCTGTGCTAGTGGGGTCAATCTCGTGTGGTAAGCTGTCATTTGTTGGTCAGGAGGGGAAGGATCCCCAAAAGAATCCGGTGTCATACCAAGTCTCCTTCGTAGTGCCACCCTCCAAGGTGCCCTTTTCTCTTTTGCCTTCTTTATAAGTGGTTTATGCAGCAACAAGTACATGTGCTTGTTGCAGTATGAATGTATATAAAGCCAATTTTATGTATGCAAAGATTTATACCATGTTACTTCAACAGGTTGATGAGGACAAGGGGAAAAGTTCTTCAACATCATCAAAAACTGTGTCTGAAAGATTAGAAGAAGAGGTATTATTTGACACACTTGTTGTCAACAAATTTTCTTAATCCCTAAAAGAAAAAGATAAATTTTGTGAGAGAGTAGTGACCCTTAATTTGCTTAATAGCCATCGTAAAATTATAGCCTCATCACCTCATTCCTCTGCTATTATAATCAATAAATATTGTTGTCTTTAGATCCTATTAGTAGCAGTCTGCGAGTTGTTATCCATATTATGCACTTTTATGATTTTATTGGATTTCTTGAATTTTCTAGTTCACTGTTATCTTCACTTAAGGTACAGCTTCTAGCCTACTAAAGAGGTTTTCAATTCTAATCTTTGTATTCACTTCTAGACACTGTTTGTTACCTTTCAGGTTCGAGATGCAAAAATTAAAGTTTTTGCAAGCCTTAAACAGGATAATGAGGAAGAACGCTTGGAATGGAAAAAACTGTCTTCCTCTCTTAAGGTGAAATGTTAGATAAGCTGAAGGTCTTTCTTGTTTATGCAATAGGGAGACATGTCTATATTGGCAAGCCTTTAGGTCTTTGTTTTATTCCAAACAATATCGCTTAAGAAGAGCCAACCTATATTTTGCAGTCCGAATATCCAAAATATACTCCACTTCTTGCCAAGATTTTGGAAGGTGTGCTCTCTCGCGGTAACGTCGAGGATAAAATTCGTCAAGCTGAAGAGGTAAGTTCCATGAAACAGTGTTTACCCTTCCCTCTATTTCCTTGTTTTAACAGGAGTTGTTTTCTTGCTTCTGAAAGATAATCTCTTATACACACTTTCTGTGTCGTAAGTGTTTATGTTTGATTAGTAATTTGCTTTCACACGCCATTTGCAGGTTATAGTTGTGGCAAACGAGGTAACTGACAGTATTGATAGAGATGAATTGGCAAAGTTTTTATCCCAAAAGAGTGATCCAGAAGATGAGGAAGCAGAGGTGCGTATCAATGCTTCCGAATTCCCTCTCCTCTTAACCTTACTTTCTAGATGCTTTGTAACTTTTTGGTAATATTTGGAAAATTAATCTGTGACATACAGGAGATCAAACAACAAAGTTGTAGTGCACTAGTGCTTGTCGTTTAGCTCCATGTTTTAATGTATTATCCTTGCTAACATTGCTTTTCCTACTTCTAGTTTCGGGTTTCATGGAAAATTCCTTCTACTTCTTTTGGTTTCATGCATTTGCTTTCAAATGCTGTGTTAGTGAATTTTGAAAATGCTCTAGTACTGTGTTTTACTGCAGAACATCAAAAAGAAGATGGAGACAGCCCGGGATCAATTAGCAGAAGCGTTGTACCAAAAAGGCTTATCGTTGGCAGAGATCGAATCTTTGAAGGTACCAACCGTTATCCATGTTTGATAGAAGGGTGCTTAGAACATTTATGGTATTAGAAGTTGGAATGAACTTATTTAGTACTGCTACTGTTTGAAATATAACAGGGTGAGAAGGCTCAAAGCTTAACTGCAATAGAAAGCGTAGAAGGAGTCGGGAAGACCGATGATCAATCTGCAACAGGCTCCGGTGGCCACTCAGACTTGTTTGAGGAGAACTTCAAGGAACTCCAAAAATGGGTTGATATGAAGTCCTTGAAATATGGCACGCTTTCTGTAATACGCGAAAGACGGCGTGGAAGGCTTGGAACAGCGCTTAAGGTATGTTTTGTAGCGAATGTGTTGAAAATGTGCATTTTGTTTCCTGCAAGTTCATGATAAAACTTCCAAGGTATCCGGAAAAGAATGCAGTTACTTGCACTCACGTGAGCTTTATATCACTTGATATAGGTACTGCATGAAATGATAAAAGAGGAGGGCCATCCTCCAAAGAAGAAGCTTTATGAGTTGCAGCTCTCGTTGCTTGAAGAGATTGGTTGGGATCATATATCAACATATGAGAAACAATGGATGCATGTACGTTTCCCGACATGTATGCCTCTGTTTTAACTCTCTGCTCTGTTGTTTCACGTGAAAATTGTTTTAAGATTTTTCTGCAATGGATCTATGGATAAGATTCTGGATCTCTAGACCTTTCAAGATTTCCCATATACTTTTATTGGGATCTTATTGCTATTGTTGGTCTTTTTCTAATAAAAAATAATTTGAATGTTACTGTTAATGTAAATTTAGTTATATTTTTATTATTGATGATAATTATATATTAGATGAAATTTTAAAATAATTTATTTTAATTAATTTAATATATTTTAATCTCTTATATAAAGTTTATTAATAAATTTTCAATAAAATAATATTTTAATTATCAAATCAAATTTTATCTAAAATTTATATATTTTAAAGATAATTTTTAATTTAATTATATTTATTAGTAATTATTTAATTTAATTACAAAGTTAAATTATTTATAGTTAATTTTAATTAATTAAATTGTTTATAATTTTATTAATATAATAATTACATTTCGTGATAAATTTTGAAAATTGGAAAAAACTCAAATAAAAAATTTAAGCGAATAGGTTTTTTTATTAAATTTGAAAATAAAAACACAAAAGTAGAAATCATAAATGAAAACAAACATATTTTAAACTTATTGTTTTAGTGGAAAATTCATGATAAAACTATAAAGTTACTTTTAGTGAAAAATAAGATGGATATTGTTATAATTAGAAGTTAAACTGATAAGGTAGTGAGTTTAAGGTTTGAAATGTTTAACTAATATTAATTCGTTATAAAATTAGATAAAAAAATTAAACAAAATTAAAAAATTTGAAATATTATTAAAAAATATTATTTTTACTTATTGAATAATTTAAAGTTTAATTGAAAAATAAATTGTTAAATAAAAATTAATTTGTTTATTTTAGTTTATAAAAATCGATTAGTTTACAAAATTTGGTTGATTAATTAATAAACTGATCGATTTTTATCAACAAGTAAATCAAACTAAAAAATTAAAAAGCAAATTAAAAAAGGTCAATAAAGTATATTAAACTAAAAATTTGAAAATCAAACTAAAAAGTTAGCTAATCTTTCAACTTTCTTTTGGATATTAGATGTATATTACCTCCTCAATACCAAAATAGTCCATTGAAAGATGTTATATATGGATCCAAATCTTTAAAAACTAGATTTTGAATTGGATTATTACATGCCTATTTTATCAACTTCTCATTGAGACGGAGTTATGCATATTTTCAATATTTTAAATGTTATGAACGATCAATCACAATAATTAAAGAATAATGTGAAAAATAAACAAATACACAGATTTATGTGGTTCACTAAAATATGGCTACGTTTACTAGCGGCTAGGGTTTTTGAGACACCGCGAGGGGCCTAATTTGAGACAGCTCAAGCGCTTGGCTTGGAGGCTTTGCTCAGAACATTGGATGGTGCTCCTCCCTCTCTGCCGAACTTTGGGGGGTCTATTCCGATCTTAACCTCACCTGAAACATGGGATATCGGAGAATCGAGTTAGAGATCGACTCACGAGATGTGATTCAACCACTAGCGTCCTCATCTCAACGACAGATGTCTCTCACTCCCCTAATTCTGGGTATAAATGAACTATTCAATCGAAACTGCATCATAATTCCCCCACACATTTACAGAGAAGGCAATCGATATGCAGATTGGCTCGCGAACTTGGCAGCGCAGTTTGAAATCAGGATCACTAACTTTGATAGTACACCTATAAGATGCCAGAAGATATGTCGGGTGCTTGTTGCCCTAGACTTATGATATAATTTGTACTGTGTTTCTTTCCTTATTAAAAAAAAAAGGAAGGTGTTGTTTATTAGACAAAATAAATGATTTCTATTTCAGTCTTTTGTAATACTCAAGATAAGATTAGGTAGTTACTAACAGAATGTTAACGACCTCTTCTACAAAAAAATCAAAAACTACAAATTCTGACATGGATGTTCCATAAAATTATTGTTGTTGATGACAACACGTGTCGTCATCTGTATGGTATGTTAAATAGTAATCAGTTGTACGCACGCAGTCACTGAAGTCAACGTACGAGTCTTCTCTCTTTTCTTTTCCTTTTGAAACACGTAACAAACGAAATTATAAGAGACTTAGCGAAGAAACGGCAGAGACTCAGGAGTAGTAATAATAAGCGAGGGAGTAGTGGAAGAATCAGTGCAATGCCTTGTGCTTCGAAGACGGTCGCAGGCGGTGGTGGTGGCGATGGCGATAATAACGGTTCTCTCCGGAACTTCAAGTTGAACGAGTCGACGTTCTTGGCCTCTCTCATGCCTAAGAAGGAGATTGGTGTCGATCGCTTCCTGGAAGCTCACCCGGAGTTTGATGGACGCGGCACGGTCATCGCTATATTCGGTATTTATACGATGGTGTTTTTTGTTTTTCTTTTTTGAGTTTTCATTGGGTTTGTTTGTTTTTTTGGTTGATTTTTGTGCGGTTAAGATTTTGGCAAGATTTTGTACTGACAAGAAATGGATGAATGGATTGTAGATTCTGGCGTTGACCCGGCTGCTGCTGGATTGCAGGAGACGTCGGATGGGAAACCGAAAGTGTTGGATGTTATTGATTGGTACAAATTCAACTGCATTGATTTTTTTTTTTTGAGAAAGAAACTTGGTTTTTCGGTGTGGGCTCTGAAAATTTTGATTGATCAGTTCTGGGAGTGGATATGTTGATACATCAAAAGTGGTGAAGGCCGATGATGATGGTCGTATTATCGGAACTTCAGGTGCTGGGAGTGTAGATGGCTCAGTGAGCATCAGTCTTGTCTTGAACTATATCTATATGTCTTTGGCTATATGATATCTTAATGGGTAATTGATATGTATTCTCTGTTGCATTTTTTTCTTTTATACTTGTATAGGGGCTGCTTTGCTTGTCAATTCTTCATGGAAAAACCCTTCTGGTGAATGGCACGTCGGCTGCAAGTTGGTATATGAGCTATTCCCGAACTCTTTAACTTCTCGATTGAAGGTGAATGATGCTAGTCTTATCAATCATTTGCAGTTTGAGCTATACCTTTAAACTTTCACAAAATTGGGATTGGTTAAAAAGTTTCTTAACCATTTACTGTGTTGTCATTGATAGAAAGAGAGAAGAAAGAAGTGGGATGAGAAAAACCATGAAGAAATTGCTAATGCTGTCAAGAAACTTGATGAATTCAACCAGGTCATTGAAGTTGCCTAATCTTTCCCCATATTTGCTGGGACAAAGCATATAGCTTATGGCATTGTGATCTTATTGTCATTTCAATGACGCAGACAGTGCTCTTCCTGTTTGGGGAAATGTATTTGTTCTAGTTTATTTGTCAAGTCAAATTAAATTTATCACTTTTAGATGTGTAATTTGACACTGTTTCCTAAAACAAGAACTGGTATTGCAAGCTGAATTAAGTTTTTCATTTATAACCTGCACATGTCTTTACTTATATTAAAATTTTCATGATTTCCTTTTCCCCAGAAGCACCCTAATCCAGATGATGTAAACTTGAAAAAAATTCGTGAAGATCTTCAGCACAGAATTGATATACTACGAAAGCAGGCTGATGTGAGTGCTAATTTCTTTAAATCTATTCCTTCCACCATTTTCTTGTTATACTGAAAAGTAATATTGTTATTCTCTGTTAGAGCTATGATGACAGGGGACCAGTCATTGATGCTGTGGTATGGCATGATGGTGAACTATGGAGGGCAGCTCTCGACACTCAAAGTCTTGAAGAAGAGCCAGATTGTGGAGAACTTGCTAATTTTGAACCACTTACAAATTACAGGTATATTCTCTCTACTCACTGTGGTAAACTTCTTTTTTGTTTACATATATTCTAATTTAAAAGATCACATTCACCTTTAAGGTCTACCTGTAGGGATATAAATTTTGGCCAGGCCCAATTTTGGCCCCATTGTCCGACAAACAAAATCACGTCGTTTTAAAATTTTTTTTAAGAATATAGCTGGATGGGCCCGGCTCATCCGGTCACAAGCCGGCCAGCTGCGACCCATTGACATGCATATCTTTCTGCATCTAGTACATATCTTTGGAACCTTGATGCTGTTCAGAGTTCATGCACTCACTGACTTGTTATCTTAGTTGTGTTGTATAAAGGGAAAGAGACCTGAGACCATAACTTACAAGGAACCAACTAACTAAAAACAGACAATTGAAGTTCTCTCCTAGATCCTCTCTATGCATCTCTTAGAATTAGGCAACATTGTGATCCCATTCAACAATTCATGAAAGCAGTGCTTAGATTATTATTTAGTTGGATGGATAGAATTGTTTCTAGTCACTATGGCAAACTACGTTTTTTGTTTAGATATATTCTATTGAAAAGATCATATTCATCTTTAGGGCCTCTCTGCATAAATCGAGCTTTAGTTACGTGCCCAAGATCAAACGTGAAGGTGTATAGAAAATGCAAAAAATACTTGTTTTGCTGTTCATATCTTCGAACGAACTTTTGATTGCTGAATTCTTCGAACTTTTTTAACGATCTTTACGAAAGTTGATTGTCCATATATCTTTAATGTCCTTCTGCATCTTTTTTAATGCGTGAACCTCTTAACGGATTAAAGAATTCGAATGTTTGTGAACTTACTTTATGATTGTTGAAACCCCTTTTTTAGCTTGTTCTTCGATATCATGCATATTCAACCTCAATTTAAGCAACAATACGCAATTCATATAATCAAAAACGGATTGATTTCTCCAATATCCTTATGGAGAAATTTGAAAAACTCCATTTAAATTCACATAATTACATAACGGCTCTGATACCACGTGTAATGCGTAATACGAGTCTTAGTTACGTACCCAAGATCAAACGTGAAGGTGTATAAATGTAGGGATGGCAAAAAGGCTTAGGCAAGGCCCAACCCGAAGTTAATGGGCTAGGGACGGGTTGACTGAGACTCGAGCCTAGTTTTCTCTGCCTGATAGAGTCTCGTGTTGGGCTTGGGATAGGGCTGCCCCCGCCCGAGGCATGACGTGGTAATCGCAAAATGATGTTGTTTTGTCAAAAACGGCATCGTTTTGTCTTTTTTTTTTAAATAATAATAATTTGACCCAGGCTGGGACCGGACAGCTTTAGGCCTGACATGGCCCGTTGCTATCCCTATATAAACGGAGAAAATGCAGAAAATACTTGTTTTGGTATCTATATCTTCAAACGACTTTTGATCCCCGAATTCTTTTGAACTATATTAATGACCTTTACAAAAGTTGATCGCTCGGTTGTCGTTAACGTCTTTTTGCATCTTTCTTAACTCACGAACCTTCTAACTAGTTAGACAATCCAAATGTTAATGAACTTACTTAAGCAAACATCAGGAGACCTTAGCAACTTTATATAGTAATCTTATTGGGCCTCTCAATCACAACCCCAATACATGTCGGGCTTACATTGATTAAGATCCGTTTTTTTTGCTAGACTTCAACACAATTGAAGCATATTTTTTATTGGGCTTCTTTATTTTCTTTAATCCATATCAAATTCGATTCGCTTAATCATAAATTTATGAAATCTGTAAAATGGTAATTAATATTTATCCAGATACATGTCTATGGAACCTTGTTGCTGTTCAGAGTTCATGTAGTCACTGGCTTGTCATCTTAGCTGTGTTGTGTAAAGTGAAAGAGGCGAGACCTGAGACCATAACCTACAAGGAACCAACTAACTAAAAACAGACAATTGAAGTTATTTCCTAGATCCTCTCTGTGCATATATTAAAATTAGGCAACGTTGTGACCCCTTCATGAAAGCAATGCGTTGATTATTATTTAGTTGGAATTGTTTCTTGTTGTACTTTGTATTCATTTTCTCTTTTTTTTTTCTCATAATAAAATATCGCACCAGACTTTTGTATCGATTGTATTTTTAAGCACCCGACGAACTTAAATCAAATAGTTCGTCTTTTGTACCTTTTTTATTCGAACAGCATTCAATGGCAGCCACTTCTCAGTTCTCATGTGTGAGAATGCATGAATAGTGACCCAGGGAACGTATTAGATCCCTCGAAGTCTGGATGCATAATTTGTTGGAAACTATTTTTTCAGGATTGAAAGGAAGTATGGTGTTTTTAGCAAGTTGGATGCGTGTACGGTTGTTCTTAATGTGTACGATGAGGGAGATATCTTGAGTATTGTAACAGACAACTGCTCTCATGGCACACATGTTGCTGGTATTGCGACCGCCTTCCACCCAAAGGTATTATCATTTAAGTTATTACCATTATGGTTATTGCACTATCTCCCCTATAACAATCTTGCTTCTGGCATTTCTCATAATGTCAGGAGCCATTATTAAATGGGGTTGCTCCTGGAGCTCAGTTGATTTCATGCAAAATTGGAGACTTGCGCTTAGGTTCAGCAGCTACAGGCGCCGGTTTGACACGGGCTCTGACTGCTGCTGTCGAGGTAGGGTCTATAAGTTGATATTTTTCAATACATGTATATGAGATAACTAACATTTTTTCTATGTGTTGTCCCTTTCGGGAAATTGCAGCGTTGTAGTTGTGCTCTGTAATTTATTCTCTACTAGTTTCTTGCTTAAGTTAATGGGTACTTACATGAGTAGCACAGTGCAAAGAAATCTTAGTTTGTGTAATTTACTAATTCATTGTTCAACTCTTTTGCAGCATAAATGTGATCTGATCAACATGAGTTATGGAGGAACTACTTTACTGCCAAATTATGGCCGCTTTGTTGACCTTGTTAATGAGGCATTGATTCTAATCTGTGTTATACCTATGAAAGTTATATCATGCTTGATGACATGCTAAAGCCCAGCTTTGATTGATTAGGTTGTGAATAAACACCGCATCATATTTGTGAGCAGTGTTGGCAACAGGGGTCCGGCATTAAGCACTGTCGGGGCTCCCGGTGGTACAACGTCAAGCATTATAGGAATTGGTGCATATGTCTCCCCTGCAATGGCTGCTGGTGCTCACTGTGTAGTGGAACCTCCTTCTGAAGGACTTGAATATACATCGTATAGTTTTCATCTTTTTCATTTTATGTTTTTATTTTGAAAATTATGTTCCTGCATTATGTATTTCATTGTCTGTGCTCCTTTCAAATTTTATCATTTACACTTCAATTTGTATCTTGATGCAGGTCTAGCCGAGGACCAACAACTGATGGAGATCTTGGAGTCTGTGTCAGTGCTCCTGGTGGAGCTGTTGCTCCTGTTCCTACATGGACCCTTCAAAAACGCATGCTCAAGAATGGGACATCAATGTCATCTCCGTCTGCTTGTGGTGGAATCGCATTACTTCTTAGTGCAATGAAGGTTTTTATTTTGATTCTTCTTTTTCCTTACACATTCTTGATACTGGTTCTGGTACGTTTCTATCATGCTTAGGCTCAAGGTACATCATATCTTTTTCAGGCTAAGAGAATTCCTATCAGCCCATACAGTGTGAGGAAGGCTCTTGAGAATACGTCTATTCCTGTAAGTGAATTGCTTGCAGATGAACTGTCGGCAGGACATGGGCTTATGCAAGTTGACAAGTAAGAATATCTGACTGGGCTTGCTTTCTGATCGAAGAATCTAAACTTTGTGATATGACTATTCGTGACCATTTGTTGTATCTGATAGGGCATATGAGTATATATTACAATCCAGGTGTCTTCCATGTGTCAACTATGAGATAAAGATCAACCTATCTGGAAAATCAAGTAAGTAGAGCATCTATTCTTTGAGCTGATTCTTTGATCCGTGAGTATATTCAGAAACTTCTTGCACTTGTGTCAAGAATAAGAACGTAGGAAAGGTTTTGAGTTCTCTGGGCAATAAATTACGTCTTTGTTTATAATGAAATTTGATGTCAGCTCCTACTTCACGAGGCATCTACTTGAGGGAGGCTAGCGCTTGCCAACAACCTACTGAGGTCCACCCTGTGTTTCACTTATTGAAATACATGTGAATATATTCATGTCTTTACGGATCCATCATTCAAATCTTTTTGCATGTTAGAAATTCTGTCAATGGTTTCACGACGTCTGATTGCATTTGGTGATTCTCTGATTATTGCCCTTGATACTCTTCAGCATCAATGTTTAGTAATATTCAATGATTTACACCCAACCCTTGTTTGAGATTCTTAAAAAGTTATCTTAGGCTTTTTGTTTCCTCGATGTTTTTTTTTCCCCTATTTCTTGCTATGCCTGGGGTTTAAGCTAATTGATTTCTCACTAAGCTTCTAATGATAACTAAGATGCAATAATGTGTTATGTTGGGGTTTGGGGATCAAATTTCTATGGTTTGTATTATACTATTATTGTTAATATTGTTGTCATCATGAAATTGCATTGGTTTTCCTTTCCGGTCTAAGATGTTTCATTGTGTAAAACTTTCGGCTTCGACTTGAGATATTGGATAGTTATGTTGGTTGTGTGGCATATAGACATCTATAGTCAAGGGCTATTTAAGCCTTTTTGTGTCAAAATCGATAGTGATAAGTATTTTGGAATTCAAACATAATATTCTCAATACCCTCTTCTCATTCATAACAGTTAAAGTTGTGTTCTAACAGTGGACTGTGCAAGTTGAACCAAAGTTTCATGAAGGTGCAAGTAATTTGGAGGAATTGGTTCCATTTGAGGAATGCATTGAAATATATTCTTCAGAAAAGGCAGTTGTAAGAGCTCCTGAGTATCTCCTCCTCACTCATAATGGACGTAGCTTCAAGTGAGTTAACATCACTTCTCTCCACCTTTTCCTTTTGAAGTGTCATTTCTTTATTTTGTCTACAATCCGTCTCAACTAATTTAACCTTTGTTTTATTCTTGAAATTTTCTCTATGTTATCACCAGTCATTGGCTGTTCATGCACCCTGTTTCCTAAGAAAGGTTTTTTATCACACCATATCCTACTTTCCATTTGGTGGAGACCCAGAGGAACAATTGTATTGTATGTGAATTGATAATAGTGCATACATATTTAACCAAGCTTCTTATTTGAACTTCTCTATATTGTTTTGCTGCATCACTATTTTGCACTTCATGTGAATATTCAGCGTTTTGCCTCCTACAATTTGTCTTATTTCTATGCAAGAATGTGGGTTCTTGATGTCCAAGGGTAGTTCATGACAGCAATGTGTTCCTTCCTGCTTTCAGCATAGTGATTGATCCTACGAAGCTAAGTGATGGTCTACATTATCATAAAGTATGGGGGATTGATTGCAAAGCACGATGGCGTGGTCCTCTTTTTAGGATCCCTATTACTATAACGAAGCCTATGACTGTGAAGAACCGGCCTCCACTTGTTTTGTTTCCCAATATGTCGTTTCTTCCAGGTCATTTTTTTTTTAATACTCGTTGACAACATGAAGTTAATGTCTTTTAAGCAGTCTCTGTGTATACTGCGACTTGCTTGCCGTTGGTTAAGCTAAATCAAGCCTGAATGTCATATTTCATTTTTCTGTCCCATCTTCAAAGAAAGAAGACAAATATCTATGATAGAGAATCAAGAGGATGTATAAAAGTTTCTGTAAATGCCAGTTTGTTTTGATCACCTTAAAGATTGAACAAAAAAATCATTACAGAACTCATATAGAGACGGCCCTTATTATGCAGTGAGACAATTGACATCAAGTTTTAATGATCTATTCTAGTCTCTAACCCTTGATTGAGCAGAATTAACCTACCTTAATGTTGCAATATGCATTCGAAAATATTTAAGTGAAGCTTCAATGTTTTGGTACAACGTTCTGGTATTTGTTACTGCAAAAGCAACTTGCTTGAAGTTTTTGAATTTGTCTGCTTCAAAGGTAGGATGAATCAACCTTTCCAATATTTATGGTTGAATGCTCAAGATTAATTAGTTTGAATCTTTCATGTTTGTCCTGCATAAATAGGCCATATTGAAAGGAGATTTATAGAAGTGCCTTTTGGTGCTACTTGGGTTAAAGCAACTTTGCGAACCTCAGGGTTTGATACTGCAAGACGAGTTTCTATTGATGCTATTCAGGTATGGCTTACAGCAAGTATTTGTCTTCGTAAGAAAAATTGCTTTAACATGCTTCTCGTTTGCAGATTTGTCCCCTGCAAAGACCTATCACATGGAAGAGTGTTGAAACGTTTTCTTCTCCTGCTTCAAAAAGCTTTACGTTTCCTGTGGTGGGTTGTCAAACCTTGGAATTGGCTGTTGCTCAATTTTGGTCAAGTGGCATAGGAAGTCATCAAACCACTATTGTAGACTTTGAGGTAACAAGTTCTGATTTTTTCTGTACGTTACGTTCCATTGTTCGTGTTAGTGCATTGAAAAAGTTTATGGCATAGATTAAATAGTCATGTCTGTTGCATATCACGCAGCGGGTTTTCTTGTTAGAGGGAACGAGCAATAGAATGTTTGACAATGAGAAATATCACCATTAGTAACCTTTCCGTCCCTGGGTTCATCATATACTTGGGTTCTTATTTTATTGCTCAGATTGTTTTTCATGGGATTGATGTCGACAAAAAAGAAATCATACTTGATGGAAGTGAAGCACCTGTCAGGATTAGCGTTAAAGCGCTGCTGTCATCTGAGAAACTTGCTCCTGCTGGTACTCTAAATAAGGTACAAATCTATTGTTTTGTATTGTCGTTCTTGGCTGTAAGGATCTTTCCTCCTTTCTAATAAAAATCTGAGTTGTTTCAATTTTTCGTAAACCATGATACCATCTCAATGCAACTGATGTTTAACACTTTTCTTCATTTGTCTTTGATTCACAGATCAGAGTACCATATAGACCAACTGATGCTAAGCTTACCACTCTTACAGGGAAACGTGACAAACTACCCTCTGGAAAACAGACATTAGCATTGACACTGACGTAAGTTGTGGTTATTTTCTTACTTATTACTATTCAACTGTAATCATCTTCACTCTTTAATGCATTCTGGTTCTGCAGTTACAAGTTCAAATTGGAAGATGGAGCTGAAGTAAAGCCTCAAATACCATTTGTTAATAATCTCGGTCATGATAATAAATTTGAATCGCAGTTTTATATGATCTCTGACACTAACAAGGTAACTTTCCTTTATATTGCTTCATTTGATGAAATTTTGTCAGTCAATGCTTGAATGACCTTTATTTCATAAATCTTTTGAATTGGCAATGAATTTTGTCTCGTGCTGAAAGCATTCTCATATACTTGAAACGTTAAATTAAAATTTTTCTTCTTTATGTTTCAATGGGGCAATCTGATATCCATTTTCACAATTGTTGTTTACCTATTACCAACACAGCGTGTGTATGTAATGGGTGATGTCTATCCAATATCTACAAAGCTACCCAAGGGTGAATACACTTTACAGTTATATTTGAGGTATGACCGGTTTCCCTTCAGTAGTTATTTCCTCAGTAAGCTAATCCTAAACTTCGAACTTTCATAATGATCAGTCAAAATATGCCCGGTTAATATCCATCTCTATTATGTGTCAGGCATTACAATGTCCAACTTTTGGAAAAGATGAAGCACTTGGTCTTGTTTATTGAGAGAAAGCTGGAGAACAAGGTGGAAATTTTTTTCTGACACTGCGTTCTGTATGTTGTAGCTTAAAGTTAAATGCCACTTACGGTACTTCACTGTAAATGTTTGCTTTCCCTTGTATCATTGGTGTTCCCCGTCTATTTATGCTGTAATTGTCCATCATTTCCCTTTTTGGTTCAGCAATCAACCTGTCTCCTCTTAATTCAGGACGTACTTAGGTTGAACTTTTTCTCTGAACCTGATGGACTAGTTATGGGAAATGGTGCTTTCAAATCATCAATTTTAATTCCAGGGTATAATTGGTCCCCTAACAGATTGTTTCCAATGGGTTGTTTGTTTCTTTTTGTGTTGTTCTATCACCAAGTTTACAGTTTAAATTTTTATGTTATAGGAAGGAAGAAGCACTATATGTGGGTCCACCAGCAAAAGACATGCTGCCAAAGGTTTGCCTTCTTCTTTCTGCCTGCCATCTCCAGTAATAAAAAAAGAATTTTTAGTAAGTTTTGTGTGATCATGTTCACGAAATTTAGAGTGCACCGCAAGGATCTGTGCTAGTGGGGTCAATCTCGTATAGTAAACTGAAGGATCCCCAAAAGAAGTCGGTGTCATACCAAGTCTCCTTTGTAGTGCCACCGTCCAAGGTGCCCTTTTCTCTTTTTCCTTCTGGAAAAGTGGTTTATGCAGCAACAAGTACATGTGCTTATTCCAATATGAATCTATATAAGGCCAATTTTTTGTATGCAAAGATTTATACCATATTACTTTAACAGGTTGATGAGGATAAGGGGAAAAGTTCTTCACCATCATCAAAAACTGTGTCTGAAAGATTAGAAAAAGAGGTACTTGACACACTTGTCGTTAACAAATTTCCCTAATCCCAAAAAGAAAAGGATAAATTTTGTGAGAGAGTAGTCTTAATTTGTTTAATAGCCATTGTAAAATTATAGCCTCATCACCTCATTCCTCTGCTATTATAATCAATAAATATTGTTGTCTTTAGATTCTATTAGTTGCAGTATGCAAGTTGTTATCCATATTATGCACTTGTCTGATTTTATTGGATTTCTTGAATTTTCTAGTTCAATATTATCTTCACTTAAGGCACAGCTTCTAGCCTACTACTTTATTTAGGTTTTCAATTCTAATCTTTGTGTTCACTTCTAGTCACTGTTCGTTACCTTTCAGGTTCGAGATGCAAAAATTAAAGTTTTTGCAAGCCTTAAACAGGATAATGAGGAAGAACGCTTGGAATGGAAAAAGCTGTCTTCCTCTTTTAAGGTGAATGATAAAACTCTAGCTTTATATGCTAGAGATAGTGTATATTATTGAATATAAGAAAGGTTCTCTACTGCTATTGCAAAGGTAATTCTATTGAACACTCCTTCTCCCAAAGTTGAAATGCTCCTCAGAAAGAATAAAAATTCTCTCTGTCTATAGTATCTCTCTTCTCTTTTTCCCCAATACCTCCTTCCTGCCCTCCCTGTGCCTCAAAACTACTCATTCTGTACATTCTGTGACAACCCAACCCTTGTGCCAACTCAGCCCCTCACTAACTAACTAACTCATTCCTCTCAGCCCCCTCTTTCTTTCTCTTCGAGTATACTCTCCATATCCTAGGCTTATTTATGTTTTTGTTATTCTCTCCCCTTCTTGAAATACCCTCAACATTGGTCCTAACATTGCTCGCTTCTAGAAGAGCAGCCTTGTCCTCAAGGCTGCAATGAGGAAATTGACTTCGAAGAACGAATTCATCCTCCCATATAGCATTCTCCATCGGTTTGCCCTTTCATTTAACTAACCATTGGCGTGTTGAGTCTCCTGCCTTGGTAATTACTCTGCTAGCTAGTACAATTTCAGGTTCAACAACATCCTCCAACTCCACTTTTATTACCTCAGGCAAGGTTGTCTCAACAATGTAGTTCCCCACAGCCTTCTTTAGTTGAGACACATGAAACACTAGATGAACTCTAGAATGTAGTGGAAGTTTGAACTTATATGATACTGCTCCATATTTTTCCAGAATTTGAAAAGGCTCAAAGTATCTTGCCACTAACTTTTGATTAATATGTCGGGCCACTGTTAGCTGTTTGCGGGGATGGAGCTTAAGAAATACCCATTCTCCCACCTGAAAAGATAGCGGATTTCTTTTTCTATCTGCATACTTTTTCATCTGATCTTGTGCTCTATTCAAATTGTATTTAAGCTGATGCAGAACCTCATCTCTGTCTAATAGCTCTCTAGCCACTGCCTCCACCTTAGTTTCTCCTTGTAGATACCGAACCAAGGTTAGGGGTTTCTTTGCATAAACCACTTCAAAGGGAGTTGAACTCGTAGACACATAGAAAGAGGTATTGTACCATAGTTCTGCCCGTGAAATCCAATAGGAGCAATGCTTAGGTTGTTCAAAGGCTAAACACCTCAAATAGGTTTCCAAACACCTGTTGAGAACGTCGGTTTGTCCATCCGTTTCCGAATAATAAGAAGAGCTCATTTTAAGCATAGTACCTTGTAGAAACAATTCCCTTCAAAAATAACTCACAAACAAAAGATCATGACCACTTATGATTGATAACGGAACTTCATGTAGACGTACTACTTCTTTAACAAGCACTTCAATCACACTTTAAGCAGTATAAGGATGCTTTAATAGAATAAAATGGCCATATTTAGATAGCCTATCCACCATGACTAGCACTGCTTCATATCCTTTAGATCTAGGAGTCCCGTGATAAAGTCCATTGAGATATCTTCCCAAATATGGTTGGGAATTGGTAAGGGTTGCAACAGACCCCCAGGAGATGTAGCGGCATATTTTTGCCTTTGGCATATGTCACAAGACTTGACAAAGTCTTAAATGGACTTCTTCATACCAATCCAATAAAGATTGCTTGCAATTCTCCTATAGGTGCGCAAAAAACCTAAGTGGCCTCCGATAGGGGAAGAATGAAACTCTTTAGGAGTAATGGAATGAAAGCGGATTGAGCTGAAATCACTAACCTTCCCTTATATACAAGAACTCCTTGGTGCCGTAGAAACCCTATCCTTGAGGTTGGATTCTGCTGTGGATCTTTTATAATACCACTTAAAATAGGATCTCGGTCCACCTCCTGCTAGGGGATTCAGCTATCAGCCCACAATGGGTAAGAAATGATGCTCTTCAATTGACCTCCTTCATACACCTGTGAGAAAGCATCAACAGTTTTGTTTTCTGGACCCGGTTTATAAATGACCTCAAAATGATAACCCAAGAGCTTAGCCATCCAGCATTGTTGATCCGTAGTGGACACCCTTTGTTGCAATAAATGGCGAAGGCTATTTTGGTCTAAATAAACCACAAATGGTCTACCCAACAAATAATGGCGCCAATGATGCACCGCTAACACTAATGCCATTAGTTCCTTCTCATAAGCCGATTTAGAAAGATTTCCTTCAGATAAAGGTTTGTTGAAGTATGCAATCGGCCTCCTATTCTGCATCAAAACTGCACCTACCACCTTGCCTGAAGCATGACATTCAACCTTAAAAGATTGGGAATTTTTTGGTAGAGCTAATACTGGAGATATAGTTAAAGCCCTTTTTAAGGTTTCAAATGACTCTAAAGCTGCTGAGTTCCAATGAAACCCTTCTTTCTTTGTTAGTTCAGTGAGAGGTTTTGCTATTTTATCATAGTTCATAATGAACTTTCGGTAATATCCTGTCAACCCAAGGAATCCCCTCACCCCCCTTAACATTTCGAGGAATAGGCCAGTTCACAATACTTGAAACCTTGGCTGGATCAACCGCTATCCCTTTTTCGGAAATAAAATGACCCAAATATTCCACTGTTCGCCTTCCAAAACCGCATTTCTGCTTGTTAACCACAAACTGATGTCTTTTTAAGACCTACAAGTCACTCGTTAAGTGCAAAAGATGAGTATTCCAATTAGCATTATATACTAGAATGTCATAAAAAAAAACCAGAACAAACCTCCTAAGGAAAGGTCTGAAAATATCATTCATTACTAACTGAAATGTAGCTGGTGCGTTGGTCAATCCGAATGGCATTACTAGGAATTCATAGTGGTCATCATGCGTTCTGAAAGTTGTTTTATAGATGTCCTCATTCTTGACCCTAATTTGGTCTCTTACCCATCATCTTGCTCATTTCCAGCAACAGGGCTCGCTGCATTTCCCCCATTGCCATCCTCATAGATGATTGAATATCCTTGACTCTAGCCTCCAAATTCGCCATACGGGATTCCAATAAATCTACCCTATTGAACATCTTCGGTAGCATCAAGGTTGGTTTCTCTAAATTCCTAATTTTCCAATATAAAACTGATCCTCCCTTCCTATATCCCGCAGGTCGGACCAATGATAGAACTCTAACTTTATATACTAGAGATAGTATACATTATTGAATATAAGAAAGGTTCTCTACTGCTATTACAAAGGTGATTCTACTGAACACCCCTTCTCCTAGAGCTGAAATGCTCCTCAGAAAGAATAAAAATTCTCTATGTCTACAGTATCTCTCTTCTTTTTTTCCCCAATGCCTCCTTCCTGCCCTCCTTGCGCTTCAAAACTACTTATTCCGTACGTTCTATTACAGTCCAACTCTTGTGCCAACTCAGTCCCTCACTAACTAACTAACTCATTCCTCTCAGTCACCTATTTCTTTCTCCTCGAGTATACTCTCCATATCCTAGGTTTATTTATGTTTCTGTTATTCTCTCCCCTTCTAGAAATACCTTCTGACATTGGTCCTAACGGTGAAATGTTAGATAAGCTGAAGGTCTTTCTTGTTTATGTAATAGGGAGACAGGCCTATATTTGCAAGCCTTTAGGTCTTTGTTCTATTCGAAACAATATCGCCTAAGAAGAGCCACCGTATATTTTGCAGTCCGAATATCCAAAATATACTCCACTTCTTGAGAAGATTTTAGAAGGTGTGCTCTCTCGCAGTAATGTTGACGATAAAATTCGTCAAGCTGAAGAGGTAAGCTCCATGATACAGTGTTTATCACCCGTCTATTTCCTTGTTTTTAACAGGTGTTGTTTTCTTGCTTCTGAAAGATAATCTCTTGTACACACTTTCTGTGTATCCTTTCGAAGTGTCAGTGTTATGTTTGATTAGCAATTTGCTTTCACATGCCATTTGCAGGTTATAGATGTGGCAAACGACGTCATTGACAGTATTGATAGAGAGGAGTTGGCAAAGCTCTTGCTCCAAAAGAGTGATCCAGAAGATGAGGAAGCAAAGGTGCGTATCAATGCTTCCGAATTCCCTCCCCTCTTAACATTACTTTCTAGATGCTTTGTAACTTTTTGGTAATATTTGGAAAATTAATATGTGACATACAGGAGATCAAACAACAAAGTTGTAGTGCTTGTCGTTTAGCTCCATGTTTCAATTGATTATCCTTGCTAACATTGCTTTTCCTACTTCTAGTTTCGGGTTTCATGGAAAATTCTTTCTACTACTTTTGTTTCATGCATTTGCTTTCAAATGCTGTGGTAGTGAATTTTGCAAATGCTCTCGTACTGTGTTTTACTGCAGAACATCAAAAAGAAGATGGAGACAGCCCGGGATCAATTAGCAGAAGCATTGTACCAAAAAGGCTTATCACTGGCAGAAATCGAATCCTTGAAGGTACCAGCCGTCATCCATGTTTGATAGTTACTTGATCATGGTCCCGAGAGTTCAGAACATTTATGGTAGTAAAAGTTGGAATGAACTGATAGTGAGGGATTCAGTTAGCGAGTTATAATGACTACTGCTGTTTGAAATATAACAGGGTGAGAAGGCTCAAAGCTTAATTGGAACAGAAAGTGTAGAAGACGTCGGGAAGAATGGTGATCAATCCGCAACAGGCTCCGATGGCCAGCCAGACTTGTTTGAGGAAAACTTCAAGGAACTCCAAAAATGGGTTAATATGAAGTCCTTGAAATATGGCACACTCTCTGTAATACGGGAAAGACGGCATGGAAGGCTTGGAACAGCGCTTAAGGTACGTTCTCCGAGCGAATATGTTGAAAATGTACAGTTTGTTTCCTGCAAATTCACGATAACATTTCCAACGTATCTGGAAAAGAATGCAGTTATTTGCACTCACGTGAGCTTTGAAGCACTTGATATAGGTACTGCATGGAATGATAAAAGAGGAGGGCCATCCTCCAAAGAAGAAGCTTTATGAGTTGCAGCTCTCGTTGCTTGAAGAGATTGGTTGGAATCATATATCAACATATGAGAAACAATGGATGCATGTACGTTTCCCGACATGCTTGCCTCCGTTATAACTCTCCGCTCTGTTGTTTCACATGAAAATTGTTTTAAGATGAAGGGGGTTTGATTCTATTTTTATTTTCCTATGGTGATTTTTATTATTATTTAAATAAAAATAATTTTTTATTTAATTGTTAATATTAATATAGTTATATTTTATTATTAATAATAATTATATATTAAATAAAACTTAAAAATAAATTATTTTTAATTAATTAAACTTATTTTAATCTCTTATATAATTTCGTCACTCTTGTCATGTATCATCTTTATGATTCGGATCCTACCATCTTTTGGACCATAAATTATTAATAAAAATTATTTGTTTATTTAATTTAATTAAAATTTTTTATTTTATTAATAATTAATTTAGTTAATTAAATATATAATTAATTGATTTAGTTGATAATAAATTAGATTAAGAGAAAATAAAATCCACAAATGGAAACAAATATGCCATGGAACTTACTGTTTTAGTTGAAAATACTACTAACAATTAGTGGCCGATAAAATAATAAGTATAAGAATTAAAAAGTTCAATTAATATTAGATTGTTATAAAATCAGTTAAAGATTGAATAAAATTATGAAATTTGGAATTTAAAAGAAATTATCTTTATTTGTTGAAGAATTTAAATTTAAATTTAATAAATATAATGTTAAACAAAAATTAATTAGTTTATTTTAATTTATAAAAATTAATTTATTAATCAATAAATTGATCGGTTTAATAAAATTAAAGAAAAAAACTGTTTTTACTCATGGAATAAGTTGATATTTAGTTGAAGAAGTAAATTGGTAAATAAAAATTAATTACTTGAAAGTAAATTAATTTTTGAAAATCGAATGATTAATAAATCATTTAATTTTTAATAAATAAATTAAACCGAAAAATAAAAATCCATCTAAAAATAAAAAAAAATGTAATAGAAAGTCATTACATGTAAGCTCTTAGCATGATTATAGATTGTTTTAGACCAAATTCAAACTCACCAAGCCCTAACTCTTCAATAAATTGGACTTTGAATTAACTATTTAAAAGTAAAAGAAAATAGAATTTATGTTATTGATTTTAAAAAATATTTTATCATATTAAAAAATTCAGAAAATATTTTGTCTCAATAAAATTATTTTATAAAAATTACATATTTATGATAATATCATATTAAAAACTTAATTTATCTTTTGTAATAATTAGTAGCATAACTATATAATTAAAACATTTGATGAAGACAACTCTTTTAATTTTTTAAATTTTATACAATTATACTTTGAGTATTTAGAATAACAAAAAATACTTTTGTGGATTTTATTCTCATTTTAAAAGAATCTAAAAGAAAATAACCCAAAAAACTAAATTTATAATTAAAATAATAAATCATTTTTAATCTAGTATCCAAAATTTTAAATTTTTTAATTAAGTGATTAATATTTTAAAACTTTAATAATTCAGTTAAAATGTTATTTTTTGTTGATGTAATTAATATTAATGGAAAGAAATTTGTCCATTTTTTAGGAGCGTAGAAGTACATAAGAACTCGTGAATGAAAAGTTTTTTTTTTCGAGGTCGTGATGTCTTTTTATAGGATCTTCGGTTTATTAATTAGCTCTTATTTGTGTTGAGGTGCACAATTTAATGTAAGTAGTGATTATGAGCTATTGTTGTATTATTAAAAATAACTTTTTACGTGATTTATGTAAATAATAAGGTATAAATTATTAAATTAAAAATTTTTAATAATTAAAAAATACTTTTAAATAACCTATTCTTCAAAATTCATATTATTTATTTGTTTTGTGTGATATGATTTTGTTATATTTTATTTTTAAAATATTTTTTAAATGTCGAGTAACATTTTATTTTTTATTTATTTATATATTTATTATAATTTTATTTACATAACGATTTAGTGAGTCAGTTTTATTTATTTACTCTTTAACATATATCACTTATTTATTGTCACATCTATATGTGAGTCTACCGAAAATAACCTCTCTATTATGTAAAAATAAACCGCATACTATCAAACTTTCTCGTATCTAGCTTTATTGTGAGACTTTGAATTACCGGAGGTGATGAATATTACAAAAGTGACAAGTCCAACGGTGTCGTCTAAAGTCGAAGGTTCTGTTGCTATCGTTCTGCTCCAATTTTGTTCTGCGGCAATACCGACATCGTTTTATAGTAGAAATTATATCATTTTATGTGTTAAACCTACAAAGTAACGTCGGACAGGAAACAGGTTGGAGCAGAATTATTGTAAGAGAAGATCTCTTCCCAAAGTCGAAGTTCCTAGTCACATGGTACCTAAGACCGTAACGCCCGAACCGTCACCACAGCCACCACCGGCGGAGAATCCGTCGAGGAAGAGGAAGTATTTCGATGAGAGACTCATCGACTCTCCCTGCTTCAAAATACGTGCTCTTCTTCGACAACTTCGCCCACAAGTCATCGAGGTAATAATATAATTTGGTTAAAGTTGATCATTTTGGGTGTGCTCTTGTTGAGTCGTGGTTGATTTGAAGAATTTTAGCTATTGGTTTACGTTGGTTGTTCTGGGTTTTTTTGGTTTTGAAGTAAAAAAGCATTCTTTTTATTGTTGGCTCTTTGGGCAATAAAAGGCTCTTAATCCAACAGATAAGGTGTAGAGGGATTTATAAGGGAATCTATTGTCATTGTTTGTTTTGAATTGTAGGGAATAGTGGAAATTAGAGCTTAACTAGTAATTTTCACTTAACCATAGGAGTTTGCCCTGATGGTTGGGAAGTTAGTAGGTTTAAATCCTGATAAATGCATGGTTTTAGGGATTCATGTAAGCATTACCACCTTTTGATGCGAGTAAAAGAATGATTCCTGGTTTAAAAGTGCTAAGCAGTCATCTGGGTTTATTTATTTGTAATCTAGCTATAGAAATGCAGACTTTCTTTGCATCAAAAGCTTCAAGACGTTTACTTGATGGCATGGATGGTTTGATTTCCTGAGCTTGTACTTTGACATGCTATATCTTGCTTCTTAATGAGCAGATGCATGAAACTGCATCATCAGCTACCACAGTGTATGGAAATTTGCGTGTTGTTGTACTAATCCTCTTGTGGGAGGGCATATTCATGGCAATCTCTGTCATACCATTATTTTCTGTTATGATCCCCGACCTTTCCATTATCTCCTTCCCCCTTAGTGATGATCTGTTTTGGTTATTGGATTGAATTCATTGCGCTGCTGCTCCTGTTGAATTCTGTCAAGTGTGATTGCTCAGTGCTAATTGAGAATGGTGGTAGCTGCCAAAAGGGATTCACCTGTCATTTATCTAATGTTTGAAGGGCTACTTTCATCAACTCATGATTGTAATGGTGGTCAGTGTGTTCTGGATCCCAAAATCAGCATGTTTAACCCCACAGCCACAGACACTTATCTCTGAACCAAAACTTGATTAAGTAAAAGGTGTGGTTAAAATTTTCCATTCAGAGTTAGATGGATCATTAGAAGAGAAGTAGACTGTAAAGAACATGGGTAGGAATAGCTCAAATAACGTCTTGATTTGTTAAACTTTGCATCTGAATGGAGAATCCTTTGAAAGTTTCTTTATATTGGTAAGTAATGTA
>JANVCQ010000006.1:40535875-40547042 GCA_025531925.1 Erythroxylum plowmanianum | reverse complement strand
TTAATGCCGATCCTTGGTGGAGACCCATACTGATAGAGAACGCTTCCGTGTCCCCACCTACCGTCCTAACGCTAGTTGGCCGTCTAGTGTATTCTAATTAAATATGATGAGAAGTTAGGGCCTAATTATGTGCAAAATTTTATAGCTTTCTTTGAATCATTTATTCATGTAAAGATGCGTGTTATATTCATCTATTCTTAATTATATTGATCTATTCTTGACTTTAGTTTTTCTTTTGGAGCTCTTGATGTAGGTTCTTCGGACTTCTGACTTCCGAAATTGCAGAGCAGCCTATGAAGTTAAAATGCGTGAGTCTTACAGGCACTTTTAAGTTTCTTAATGAATATCATTTCTCCTAAATGAGACATTTTTGTGATGTGTTTTTTTTTCTCTCATAACTATGATAAGTAATTTGTTGTATGTATAGTTTTAAGCATCTCTGTAATTCACGTAATTTATTAACTGTAGAAATGAAGCTTTTCATGGACCTCTACAGACAGATGACTTCAGACATAAAACCCCTTGACAAGGTTGCATCAGAAAGTCACCCTTTCTCCTCTGAAAATGTGCTTCAAAAACAACCATGGCACGGAAAAGAGGATGGAACACTAAGAGAGCAGGTTCAACCAGAGCAATCTATGGAAGAATCTTCCGAGAAGGAACATCCTCCATCCTCAAATTCTAGCGTGAAGCTGGATGATAGTTATATTAGAGGAAGCTATATTGTAGGTGGCTCTGCTTTTGGTTGGAACTTCATCACATGTTCAGGAAGTATGCCGGTTTACTACGGTGTGACAAAGGAAGCTTATCGAAGTGCCTCAAAGATGTCCAGAATTGGTGACTCAGAAACAACCATACCCCCTGAAGAGAAATAGTTAGTGGGATCATTTTTTATTAATAGTAGCAACATTGGAATAGCTACCACGTTTAAGAGAGCAGTTATGTTTTATAAGAGAACTGCTGAAATTTTGATGATGAGAAGCAGTTTATAGGATTCAAAGTGACGTCGATGCACCCTCTGATTTAAATTTTTCTTTCATAAGCCACATGTCAACTCCTTTTTTCTTATTTGTTACAACCTCCAAGCTAACAATTAGTCACAGTGTTGTGATTTAACTTTCTTCTAATTGCAACTCCATGAAAACTTGGCACTCTAGTAGCTATTGAACCATTGTAATTCTTGCATGTCGGTCCTATTGGAACTGGTATTGATATCTTTTGTCAACTTTTCTGTGGCAGGAATTGTGTAAAATCAGTGTTTGAATAACAAAAAGTGAACAGATTTAGAGTTTATGTGCTGGTAAATGAGTCAAATCACGGAGGCTTAAGGAATCACCTAAGTTAATCTCTGTTGTTTCTATCGTTGACAAGTGACAAGCTACAAGCTTCCATTTGTTCTATGGACATCCAATGTTTTGGCAGCTTCTAGGACGAAAAGTGACTCCACGGGAGAATTAGAAGCACTTAATTGTATGATACTGTTGATGCTAAGTTCACTAATTTTAGTCACACACAGTACAAGCTAGCTATTAACAGTATGTTTGCTTGTATGGTACTTTTAATACAATGTTTCAGCGATGTTGTAGCTGAGTTGGATTGTAAATTTGTGTTAATTGTTATTAAATTAGAATTGAATGTGTTAGTGGCAAGTTGTGATTGGTTTCAGTCACAATAAGACAATAATGTTTTACGTTACAAAAGCAAAAATCATCTGCTTAATCTCTGCTCCTGCCTTGACATGCCATTTAGGTAATTTGATGGATATGAATGATTTTTTACCATTTAAGAACAGGAATCTTAAAGAGTGAAAAAAAAAAATTGTGACACAAGGATGTAGCTACAACTATTCATCCATATGCAGTTGTTCCAAACTCCAACCTAACCTATATAGAATCATAATCTTTCTTTTTAGTTTAAGGTTCGAACAGCTACACAACAGTATCTCTCACAATGTCATGTCAAGTATGCTTGCCATGTTAAGAACCAGAATTATCAGGACCACCATGCTGTTCTTTTCACGTCGTGAGCCAAGACATTCCATTAAGGGTCGATTTTGATCTTTGAGATACATTTCCATAAGGGTTTAGATTCATATTTTCCACATTTAATGATAATGGATCTTTGTTCTATATAAAGTGAAGCCACGCAGAAGCCACGCAGAGTGTTCAGCGGTGGTTTTTGAGATGATGATAATGGACAGTCTACTTTTCTTCTTCTCCGTCAGTGCATGCTTCTTCTTCAGTCATGCAGGTTTGCAGATTCTTACTTTCCCTGCATGTCCAGAATTTTAAGCTTATAGATGCAAACATGACAAAAATTTGCTGATAGGACTTCTGCTCTATTAGATGGATATTATGAGTTCATTTTTCTTTTCTTCTGATGTACAACTTATATTTGTTTAAAATGGCTGAAAACTACTGCGGTTCTTATGAACTTTAGTTTGTACTGAAAATCTTCTATAATCTTACCTGCTGTGTGTAATTCATTCATTGCCGTCCATATTTGATTTAATAGAGTGTTCATTACCTTTTGTGTTTGATGTAGGAGCACAAGGAATTGGATTGAACTATGGACTCCTTGGAGACAATCTTCCACCTCCAGATCAAGTGGTGACCCTGCTAAAATCTAAAAACATACAGAAAATTAGACTCTTTGATCCAAATCCAATTGTATTGAATGCTTTAGGAAACTCCGGGATAGAAACTGTAGTTGGCGTTCGAAACCAGGATTTGCCAGAACTTGCGGGTGACTATAACTTTGCAACTCAATGGGTTACAACAAATGTGATACCTTACATTCCTGCAGTCAAATTCAGGTACATAGCTGCTGGTAATGAGGTCATTCCAGGGCCTCTAGCACAATATGTATTTGATGCCATGAACCACCTAGACATTGCCCTGAAAAAAGAAAACATCAATATCCCAGTAACTATAGTTATTCATACTGCAGTAATAGGCCCATCCTTTCCGCCTTCAAGTGGTGTATTTTCAGATGTGGCATTGAGTGCTATGCGACCTATCGTTCCCTTTCTAGTAACGAACCAATACCCACTTCTATATAATCCATATCCATATTTTGCCTATGCTGGAGACCCTGAACATGTCCCATTAAGCTATGCACTAGGAAATGCTACAGGAAGTGAGGTTGTGCATGACGGTGATCTGCAGTACAATAGCCTATTTGATGCTATGATTGATACCATTTATGCAGCGGCCGAGAAAGTTGGAGGAGAAGCTCTTCGAATTGTTGTTGCAGAAACTGGATGGCCAAGTGCTGGAAATGGAGACAAAACAACCATTCCTATTGCTCAAGCTTATGTGAACAATGTAATAGATCGAGTTAATTCACAGTCGGGTACACCCAAGAAACCAGGAATTCCCTTAGAAGCTTACATATACAGCATTTTCATTGAAAATCAGAAGCCCGCTGGAGTTGAACAGAATTTCGGACTTTTCTATCCAGACATGTCTCCAGTTTACTCTGTCAAACTTCCTGTTTAGGATACTGGTAGCATCTAATCTCACAAAAATAGTGAAACTAATGGTTTTTTGTGCATATCTAAAGGAATTGCCAATTAATAAGAAGAGCAAGAGCCCATTCTGTTTAATCAAAGTTGTGTTTCTAGCTGTGTATCTCAGAGCAAACATACTGATACTAGGCTTTATAAATGTGTCAACGGATAATCCGTAGAGGAGAGATATAAAGAAACAGACGAAGTGATCTGAAAATTGGCAAAAGCAATTTCCTTTCACTACAAGAAATCAAGAAATAAAGGGGAAAAAATGGCAAGAAATGAAAACACAAGAGGAAGTTAAGACAAACTTCTCATTTTATATTTCTTGTATTTTAAAATAGCAGAAACTTGGTAAATTGTTGTCTACATATATTCTATACTAACAAATTAATGAAAGGAGCGGGAAGGGTATGGGAAGGTAGTAAAAATGGGATGAACAAACTGAAAATGCAACAGAATCAAGAATAGTTTGTTTGTAAATGTACTTCTCAGAAGTCATGGAAAAGCATAATAGCATCGTCAAGCTTCATCTGAGATGATTCCAGCAGCATTCTCACTTTTTTAAGTCTTTCAAATTTGACTTTCATGGGTCCCTCACGTCGATCTGCTGGTAGATTTAACACCTGAAACAAATTGGCACAAATCAAAATTGTTGCTGATGAAGAAGAAAAGTTGAGGCATTGACATGTGTTGCAAAGGAACAGAGAAACATAATCATCTAGTTATTCATACCTCCTGCTGTTGTTCAAGCTCATAAGCCATCCGAATACTCAAATTTAAGGCAGCATGGAACATCTCATCCAATACAGTTTTCCAAAGAGTTTCTTTGTTTATTTTCCACAACAAGAATATTGTTGTTCCTACAACTATTTTCTGCATGAGAGATTAAATAATAGCTTAGATTATAATGCCGCAATATAACACGGATAATTTCCCAATTCCAGCAGTCCTTAGAATTTTAGCATAATACGAACCCCCCAAAAAATACAATTCAAGAAAAACTAATAAGTGACCATAGATTAAAATTCAAAGGTCATCCCAACCAAGAAAACTTGTCGGCACCAATAGCACATATATCATGAAGTCTCTATAACTACTTAAGCATATGCGTAAATTTGGCTTATGTACAAAACTGAAATGAAATCCAATACACAAAAATTTCTTCTCCAAAACTGAAATGAAATCCAATACACACAAATTTCTTCTCCAAAACACTTTAATCCCCATTAGGAGCAATTACAAACGGAAATTCTTACCTCCATATGTATGTAGCTGTCCTGCCACATCTTATAGAGTATGTTGGTTGTTTCTTTCTTTTCAACAAAAACTGTATCAGAAATCTATATAAATGATGAACAAATGAAGTCAGGATTATCATCCCACCACAACGAATTGAAATCTTAACAATTAGAAAGAAAAACTACAATGAGGAATATAAATAGGAAAACTCATACATAAATTGAAGCAACATGAGGCAGAATTTCCCTTGTATACTTATTTCAGTTCTGATATAATTTTCATCGGTTTGATCTTGCAAAGCTTTAGGTTATATATCAAGTCAGGATTTCAGAAAACAAATTTGTAATTACTGTATAAGTTCAAAATACCTTATCAGTCTCAAGCAGGCGACCTGCCTCTGAGAGTGATCTGAAAATCCTATAAGCATCCTTTCCGTATCTTTTCAGGACAACTGACTCTACCTTCAGTAGATGAAATATTACAAAATCATTTCAATGAATAAAATTATGTTTGCAAATACCCACTGAATGGAACACAAACCTCATCACTCTGTGCCAATTTCATAATGCACTTGAAGTCTGTTGAGCAATTATTCATGTGTTACTAACCAAAATGTAATTTACTGAGTCAAGCTGTTTAAGTCATATTCTAAGAAGAAATGAACCAAAGGACCAAATTATTACCTATTATATACGAGTCATCTTCCACAATCACAAATGGTGGACCAGAACTTAATTGAAAAAGGGAAGCTCTAACATGGTCAAAGGTCATATTTCGACCCATTTCATTCTTAATCACCTCTTCATAAATAGAATCAAGTGATAATGGAGCTGCAGTTTATTACAATTAATGCATAAAAAACGTTAGCTAACTCCAAGGAGTATCTACAGAATGAACAATGAAAACAGGAATTTGAACGAATATCTTAGAAATTTTATCACCTGATTTTGCAGTTTTCACTTTCTTCTCTTCCTTTCTAGATGCTTCCAGCATTGCACTTATGACAATCGCAGCTCCATCATCCAACCTCGTTCTGATGTTCTCAGTGCAAGCCTGGTTGCAATGAACATGTCAGGACCATTTAAGAAAAAGAATTAATAAGCATATTAAGAAATCAGAGCTCTAGTAATAGTATGTGATACATGATTATTATATTCTTTTGAACTTCATTTACTAACTTCAAGATTCAATCTCCAACTCAATGATTGATAAAACACCAGTAACCAGTTCACAAAATACTTTTAAGATGTTAAGTCAAACAAATTGTTGACAAGTTGAGGTGAAAATTGAACCTTATGTCTAAGTCGACGAATAAACTCATCAAAGTTCACACGCCAAAGAACTGCTTGCTCTTCTGTACCCCCACTATCTACATCTGACTCCAAAGCATCATATTTGCGCTAAAAATGTGCAGATAAAAGATTAGCATGTGACTATGATAACTCTAAATACAACAAGCAGTGAACAACCTTTTCCCCAACATGTTCAGTACAGGAGTCACTCTTGTCTTTAACTGCATCAGCATTCCTTTCATCATCAGTAATAAGGGAAAATCTTTTTGCTTCTACAGGCACTGCTGCCGCAATAACACGTTGTTCTAGTGTTTCTGGTTCTACAATTATCTGCAATCATTCACCAAAACAAATAATAAAGATTGAAAACCATCGTCAGAACAAAGAAGGCAGAAGCTTAGCAGGGGTCAACTGGTAAGATGCAGTTAAAAATAAACATCTAGAATGAGGTCCAAAGGAGATAAGTAAGTAATCAAACCCTACAAGAAATCCATCTCTGTGGCGCAACTGAAGACATATTTCTCATCTTGGAAGAATTAATTGATGGTACAAAAGAATATCAGTGATCCTTTATCTTTATATTGTTTAGATTTTAGCGTGCTAGTTTGAACATTTAGAAGTATGACAAGTAAGAATTTGGAATTTTCAAATGAATAAGAAATAACCTTAGAAGACTTGGCACCTCTCTTCCTGGCAGGAATTTCTTCTTGGTCTGGTTGCGTAAGAATAGGTTCAGGTAGAGGGCAGCGCTCAACATAATGAGATGTGACAAGTTTATGAAGAGTTTCTTGTACAGCATCCAGACTGATGCTATTTCCTGTACAATTTTCTGAAACAATTAGAATACAAATATAATGAAATAACAAAAATCTAGAAAACAGTAGAAACTGAGACGTTGAAGAGATATTGCGGAAAATTCTGGTTACCAATGTCACTTAAATTTCAACATGTCAAACCAAAATTCATCACAACCTTATATGCTTCAGTTTTGCTTTTCGGGCCACAAGACTGGCCGATTTAAATGATACCAGTATTGGATATAAATCAAACATGAGTACAGATATTCATAAAACACTTGCCTTCCTTTTGAATTGAGTTGAACCTATCATGAATTTGATTCAATGTAAGCCTCCCATGCTGAAGTAAAGCCTCAGTAAGGTCTACACACTGAAAAAGAAGCAATGGACAAAAAGATACACCATCTGAACTAAACCCAAGTGCAAAAACATTAAGAGAACTGAACAATCAACTTACCATTTTATCAAATTCTTGGGACACAGTCACCAAAAACTTGGAGAACCTCACACGATGTATTATGTTATCGAACAACACCATGTACTGAGTTGATTTCGGGGCATCTAAAACATCAAGAGCCAAAAAAAAAAAAAAATCCCCCATAGTTCATTACACTGTTTTCAAGTGAAAAAAGATACTCAAGCACGTCGATATTCACCAAGTAAATAATCACTGCTTAAATTACTCGACCCATTTGCGAACAAGTTCAGAGGGGGCTAATAACCAATTAAACACAAAAATCCAAAGTAAAAGAAGAGAAAAGATTGCAACTTTAACCTGGTTCGTCGAGATAGAAAGCTTGAACACAGTTGTGTTGGATTAAAACAAGTAAACTGTTCTTAACCTGAATCTTGGAGAGCTCGGTGTATCGGATTACGTGCTGAAGAGAAAGTGGTCCCCTTCTCAGAAGACATTCACAAACTTTCTGCTCACATAGAAGCACATTGAAAGATCACATATACAGAGAGACAGAGAAGAGAGAGGGGTGGTTACATACAGCGACGAGATTGCCGAAATGATTGGTAATGATGTGAAGGGCAAATCTGATGCCGTGCTGGGTCGCCATTGCTGTTCTTCTACTTTCTGCTGCTGTTCTTCTACTTTCTGCTGCTGTTTTACGGCGTCTTTACAAGAATAGGTGGTGACTGAGTACAGTGAAGCGGTTCATTTGTTTTGTTATAGGAAAATTAATAGGCATCAAAGGCACCATCAGGGGTCCATAGCTCAGTGGTAGAGCATTTGACTGCAGATCAAGAGGTCACCGGTTCGAACCCGGTTGGGCCCTCAAGTTGTTTTAAGATTCTTTTATTTCTCTTTTCATGAATTGGGCGTTTTTGGCTCACATATGTCCTTTAGACTGTTTTCTTTTATTTTTTAGATTCCATTTTTTAATATCTTATTATCATCTTTTCATTTTCCGATAAAATTTTGAATTTTTTATAACAACGATTTAAAATTGAAGTACAATTTATTCAAAATAAATTACTTAATAAATTAATAATTTAAAATTAAGTGAATATAAGTTAAATTAAATAAATATATTTTAAATAAATTATTTCACGAGTTAACCAATTAAAATTAAGTGATAATTAAATTTTTTCATGAACCAAATTTTTTCACTATATGCCTTTTAGAATGCTTTTTTATTTATTAAATCATCTTTATATATCCTATTATCATTTAAATATTTGAGTTTATTTGACAAAATAATAGTTTAAAATTAAATAAACATAGGTCGATCAACCAACTTACATAATTGGGAAATTCTAAACTTTCCCAATCTTTGATCGTAACAAATTTTTGGCCTAATTCTTTTTTTGATAATCGACTTTTTCATTTATTTTTTATTTTGTAACTAAAAAAGACATCCCGATTGAAATCAATTTAAATAATTAATAATAAACAAAATTTAAAGAAAATAATATAAAATTAAATAATAAATTAACCTAAAATAATCAAGTATAAATTATTTAACAAACCATCAATTTACAATAAAATAAACACTAATCAGATATCAATCTTTAGACTCATCATGAGCCTACATTTTCTTACCACAAAGTCCTAAAAAGCAACCTTGAAAGATCCCAGGCTTTAAGAATCATGTCCACAATAACCCCAAAGTCTCATGAACTTAAACAGTCTCATGTCGGTCTGTCTTGTCGGTTCTCTATTTCTTGATTAGACTTTTGTGATTGCCTTTGCAAATTATATAAATTCGTAATTAGAAAAGACATTTGGGCCGGCCATTTGTGGCCCAATTTGAGGTCACTGAGTGGTTGATTACATCCCAAGTCTAATTTTTTAAAAAAATTTAAGTCTCGGGTTCAATCTACTCTGGTAAGGCCCAACTCAAGGCCCAAAACATATAGACAAAACAATATTGTTTTGTGAAAAGAGACATAATTTTTTTTATTTTTAATTAAAAAATAGTTTAGATTGAGTTGAGTCAGACTTAAACTTGAGCTCAAACTTGTTACTTTAAGCTAAATTCGATCTCGTGTTTGGCTTGACTTTACTTATTGTCATTTTTATTTGTATTTTACTATAATGGATCGAATCTAAGAGTTTATTTGATCGTTTGGAATCTAAAAATTAAATTAAAAATTAGGTTAAAACTTTTAAAATAATATTTTTTAAAAAATTAAATTGAATTAATAAAAGAAAAGGCTTCATTATAGCAAATCCTGCTGCAACGATATAGAAGCATAGGATCCACGTGTAGTAAACAACCTCGAGTAAAAACTCCTATTGAAATTTCCCGAAACAAATTCTCAGAGTTACCCTAAAACTCCCCTCACTAAAAAACCTCTAGAGGTTTCGAATTACAGTTCGACAGTTTCGTCAACTCTTTCTCCAAATAATTAAGGAGGTAAGTAACTTCTAATTTAAGCTTCGGTTCTTCCTCTTCGTGTTCGACTTCAATCAAACTTCTATAATTATGGCTACTCGATTGTCTTCTACAAAATTTAAGATCCGGCTAATCTTTCATTACGCGCAAGTACTAAACTTTAAAACCAGTGATGATGAATTGAGGTGTTAAGACATGTGTAACTTATGTGACATTACAATTAGACATATTAACCAATTTGATATTAATGTAATCTTAAAAATAATATATTTAAATATTAATTATTCACAAAAGATTTAAATAAACCTTATTATTATATCTGTTAATACTTTGACCTTTTATTCAAAATTTAATAAGTATTATTTTAATAATATTACGATAATAAAGATTACGAAGGTTAAAACATTTTTGTCATTTTCTATAAATTGGACAACTATTAATTGTATTTTAGGATGTTTAATAACTTATCGGCTATGTTACGTAATTCGATCTTAACAAAAGTAATAAAATGACCCAATAAACAATCTTCAATAGAAAAATTGATCTCAATTAGTGTGGATCATATACATATCAGACTTGTGATAAAGAAGTCTGATATAGAAGCTATATATAATAGTTAAGGTCACCTTTAGTTACTTATGTAATTAGTAAGTATACGAATCTTTTGACTCATTAGGAATGCTTACGCTTTAAGGAAACTTAAAAAAAAACGTTAACTAAGCATTGATGATCAACTTTTTAGATTGTCCCGAGAAGATTGGAGCTCGTTTTAGTATTAGAAACTACTTTGGAACTTATGATGGAATCGAAATCAAGTATTCTACATTTTCTTTATTTTTATCCTTTTATAAACAATCTAGGATACATAATAAGATCTATCCTACGTGTTAAAAAGCATTTACGAAATGATTGTACATATCTAAGTTTCAATGTTTATGTAAAGATGATTAGCATAATTCTAAACTATAGTGTAAGTAATAACCTTTGCACTGTCTCGATCAACAGGATAGCTTATCATAGAGCAAGCTTTGGAAGATATTTTTATGTCCCTTTCTTTCTATGACGTCCCTTTTTATGACGTGCAAGACCAGTAAATGACAGGTGGCGGAAGACAGTTCAAAGTGGACAACCTTCGTTTTCTTTTTTGTTACTTTTAAATAAAACATGGGATACAATAATTTTGAATTGATTTAATTTTTTATTTAATTTTAACTTTGTTATTCTATTTATTCTTATAATTCTTATTATCGATTAATTTTAGTAAATTAATAAATTTTTATAAATTAAAATAAATCAATTAATTTACAGTAAAACCTTGATAAATGAATATTCGATAAATTAATAACCTCGATTAAATAATAATTTTCTCCGGTCCCAACTTGGGCCAATGGGATAAAATAATAACCTCGCTAAATGCATAAGATAATAATTTTAAAAAAATTTCTTGAGGCTCATTGAAAATATAAAATAATAATTCAT
>JANVCQ010000006.1:40507235-40527884 GCA_025531925.1 Erythroxylum plowmanianum | reverse complement strand
GCAAGTTCATAGGTTTTCTCTCTCCCAAGATGGCCAGCAAGTCCACCCCCATGGACTTCTCTCAAAATTGCCTCCCTTAAAGAACAATTTGGAATACAACAAGAACCATTTTTGAATAAGTAACCACTATACAAAACAAAGTCCCTAAATGCACCATTATTCTCTTTTGTTCTAGCAAAAATCTCACCAAAATCTTTATCACTCTCATACATCCCCTAATATCATCAAAATCTATAACAAGTGCATGCATTGAACTCAACAAAAGGAATTTTCTTGACAAAGAATCAGCAACAAAATTTGTGGTCCCTTTTTTATATTTAATGACAAAGTTAAAACATTGAAGGAATTCAACCCAAGTAGCATGTTTTTGACTTAGGTTGGCTTAAATTTGGACATATTTTAGTGAGTCATGATCAGTGAAAAGAATGAAATGGTTGGCCAAAAAACAAGGCCAGAAATGTCTAAAAGCCCTAACAATTGCATAAAACTCTTTATCATAAGTTGTGTATCTTTTTATTGCTTCATTGAATTTTTTACTAAAGAATGCAATTGATCTACCCTCTTACCTTAAAACAGCCCCTATTCCTACTCCACTTGTATCACACTCAAGTTCAAATGGTGCACTAAAGTCAGCTAACTTTAAAACAAAGGCCCTTGTGATCAAGTTTTTCAAAGTGTTGAATACAATAGTGGCCTAATTTGTCCATTTAAAATTACCTTTTTTCATGCATTCAGTTATAGGAGCAGTGATTGTACTAAAATTCCTAATGAATCTCCTATAGAATGAACAAAAACCATGAAAGTTTCTAACTTGAAAAAGGCTAGTTGGGACCGGCCAATCTATAATAGTTTGGACCTTTGAGGGATCCATATTAATACCATCTTGGCTAATGACAAATCCTATGTAACATCTCGTTCTCATACTAAAGGTTAGAACCCTAAAATTTGGTATATGTGAGATCAAAGAGAGATTAAGAAAATTGCATTTCTTGCTCATGCATAATGTTAGCATACACACATGTGAATTTGAATTTTTGCACACATTACAATGGCTGTATATGCACTCATTTGACATTTTCCAAGTATAACTGATATTTAATGTGATTATATTGGGAATTGTGAATTATATGTGTTATCAATTGAGTTGGAGTGGATAAGTAGCGAATTATAATTTTTGACAAAATTCAAAAATTTTCTGAATTTAAGGATATTTTTGGACTAAGAAAAATGTCAAGTGGCAGAACAATTAATGAATAGTAGTATAAATAAGGGTCAAATGGCAATGGAAATTTTTATAAATGACGTAGGAATTTATTAACAAGTACCATTGAAAATTGGGAGACAATTAGAGTAGAAATTGAAATTCATTGGACTAGTTAAATAAGAGAACTAGTTTAAATTCATAGGAATTTGTACATGTGGCAAGTGACATTTTGTATTTATTCATTACCTTTTTAATTTTAAAGAGCCTCCTTATTGCCTCCCACGATGCTATCATGTATTTGAAAGACAATTAAAAGGTCTTGCATTTTTGCTTACTTCTTCTTCATTTTCGTGGCTCTCTCCTTCTCCTTCTCCTTCTCCATGACTTTTGTTGCCAATCTCCATTCAAATTGAATCTAGCTCTCTCTCATCTTTCACTTGCCACTTCCTCCATAATGTCTTCTTCTTTTCCATAAGAAAAACTTAGCCTACCCACCTTTAAGATGAAGATCGCAGGATGTTTGGGAGCTAGGGCTAAGTGTTATTTTGAAGATTTGGAAGCTAAACCAAGTAAGTTATGCTTTAAATATTATGGGTATTGTTAAATGAAACTAGAATGATGAGAAATGTGGGATTGATGACTTGATTTTGTGAGTTGAATGTGTGTGACGTGGATGGTGAAAAATCTATGTAAATGTCATGTTTTTGTAATTGTGAATGATCATTAATGACCCATGATTTGTTATAGATATGTTTTGGAAGTTGGATGATCCATATAATGGTGTTAGGATGAGTGTAGAAAATCAACTATGAATGGGTTAACGGATATGTTCTATTTTTGGTTAATGATCAAATATAGATCATGAATTGATTTGTGAATGTTTTGGATTTGAAATGAAGTTGTGAATGAGGAGTGATGAGGTAGAAAAGGTGATCTTGGTATGAGTTATGTTAGGGTAAGATTTGGAAACAAAATTTTGGTAGTTGAGCAACAACATGACCTATGAGTATGCTTCTGTGTTTTGGCCATAACTTGCTCGGTAGTTGTTCAATTGAGATGATTCTTAGTTTGGAATAAACTAGCAACATAGGGCTCCATTTTGTATGAAGACATCGATTTCAAATTATGTCTTTAAGAGTTTCCAATTTTGACTTGAAGTTCAGTACTAAGTGTAGGAAAAGTGCAGAAAAAAAGCTGGATACATATTAGGTTTTTTGTTATGTTTTTGTGATGAATTAATGTGAATCTCATTGGGTGTTTTTGTGATGAAATAAATTGAGTATAAAGCTAAAAAAAGGGATTAATGTGGTGTCTTGAAATGTGAAGGATCAAAGTGATAGTTAGAAGTGAAATGAAAGCATAAATGAAGTTGAATATGTGCAGAAAATGGATGATGAATGCACATATATGTGTATGTTCTATTATTAGTGTTTATGATCAATCATAGGCTATAATTTGGTTATGGATGATGTTGAGTTGAAAGGGAGTTAGAATAATGAATAAATGATGAGCATTAAACTAGAAATGATAGATTAAGCATGAGGAATTGAATATTGTAGGTAAAGAGTTAAAAAATTTTGATCTAAAACTTCCATGAGTTTTCTGTACTGATATAGAGAGCTTTTGACAAAGTTATGACCATTAGAAGTTTGTAATGCTGCATGGGATGGGCATTCAGGACAGTTACATTATTTTGAAATTTTGAACCCTTATAGAGGCAAAATTTGTTTTCTAAATCTTATGAAAGTTGTAGGTCTAGAAGTCCTCTTCAAAATGATCTTTGAATGACCTTAATCTGATATTTGTAGTGAAAGTTATATCCATTTTATCAATTCAGGTCGGAAGGGGAAATAGAGGAAGGGAGAAGTCGCGATCGCGACTCTGCGCACCGATTTCGCCCCAATCTGAACATACTCTATTCTTTTGATCATAACTTTGTCGTCCAATCTTTAAATGACCTAATTTTTGAAGCATTGGATTTTGTAACACATTCCTATATCTCTCTATAAAAATTTATAGTTTTTAGTTTTGACTCGAAAAAGATTGATCAAATCAAAGTAAGGGTATCGGTTGGAAGAGCATGAACTGGATATTTTACTGAACATGTTTCAGTATTTTGATGATATCTTGATCTGTATGATTCCAAATGAGATGATTTTTAATTTGAAGTAAACTAGAGAAATAGAGATACAAATCATATGAAGAAGTTGAATTGTGATTCAGTCTCTAAGATATTTAATTTCTAGATGGAAGTAATGTATAGCATACTGTTTTTGAATATGAATAACCCGAAAATGTTTGTGGCATATCTTCCAAATTACTAAACCAAATTGAGTGATTTTGGTGTTAATGGAAATATAAGACATAGAGGAACACTTTTTTAGAAGAGAGTATGCCTACATTACATCAGTTTCACTTTCTGATTGAATGTGAATAGTAGACTCGAAAGTGTGACTTGGAAAAATTCTGAAGTGAGTCAATGAGAAAGGAATGGAGATTTTAATGGTTTTAGTGAGGAATAAACCTAAGTATAAATTATACTTATATGAGTTTTGATATGAGAATGACTTTGTGATGAAATTAATGGTAAAATACTTGGGACTGTCATGAACATGCATTGTACATATTTCATTTCAGGCATGTGCATTATTAAACACTTATGTTTGTACAAATTGTGATGTATGTGTATCTTGCATAAATAGGTTGTGCAGGTTAAATGACCGCATTCAGACGTTCCTAAAATTTAGAAGCAAATGATAATCTGGAGCGTATTATGAGTAGACCTAGATGGTCTCATTCTACTATTTGTTTTGTTTGATTTTTTGATATTGATTGATTTCTAAATGATTATGTGAATGTGATTGACTATGTTGGTTTTCGGACAGAAAGTCCGATGAATGTGTTGTATAAAAGAAATATTGAAGTGCTCATTGAATGTGAATTGGATGAACTAAGTGTACGTAATTTGATTGTTAAATGTGTTCTGAAAGTGCATTTGCATATAAATGAAAGTTCGAATTCTCAACTCTAATGTTGAATACCGGATTAAGGTCCGATGATATGGGAAGGCGATTGAATGAGATTATGCAAATGTGAATGATGCATTCTATTTCATGAATGCATGAAATATAATGACAGTTGTGACCTGAGTAGCCACCGATTAGAGCATAAAGTTCAACAAGTAAAAATGAGCCTCGAGGTCAAAAATGATTAAGAGCCTAAGACTCACTGCGTAAAATAAGCCCTGTATCCCCCAAGCAGATAAGGGACAGTTAGTAATGAGCCCGGTATTCATTAGATATGGAACAGTTTAGGCACTCGGCCACAACAAAGTAAGAAATAGAAAGTAGGTCTTATGTGCATTACATATGCATTATATGAGTGATTAAATTGTATTGAATGTGAAATTGTGAAATGATGTGAAATGATATGTTATGTGACTGGGTGAGCCATCGACATTTCACAATTTCACATTGGGTGAGTCATCGATGATGGTCACTCATTGAGTTCGCAAAACTCATCCAAAATTTGCAAATATTTTTCAGGCTCAAAAGAATACCTTGTTAGGCAAACGGGAGTATACTTATAGGATATAAGTAAGGGATAGGTCAGGATTAGTTCGTGTCTGTATTGTACTTTTTTCTTTTTGTATTGAATTGTATAATTTCTGCAATTTTTGTATCAAATAATGTATTCAGAAACTTTTGCACAATGTGTATACAAATGTATTTATGTTGTAATGTAAAGACATTATGATTAAAGTGTTTTGTAATTGTAATAGGTCCGAGTGGAAAGCGAAATTTTGATGAGTTGTGAATTGATTATTTTGCTATGATTGAAAATGTTTATGAAATAAAGTGGACCTGATTTGATTACTGATTTCTGCATATTATGTTTGTGGTTTCAAAAAAAATATTTGTACCGATTTTTTAATGATTGAGTGCTCTAGCATGCCACCCTCGTAGGCACGGACTCGGATATCACTCAAGATGTCAGGCACGTGTCTTGCGGGAGTGGGGTGCTGCATCCTAGGAAAGTCAAAGCATGATCACAAAAATGGCACTTTTCAACATTGGCATACAAGGACTCTCTAGCTAAGACATCAAAGACACATCTCAAATGCAGCACATGTTCATCTAGAGGTTTGGAAAAGATTAGAATATCATCAAAGTACACTTTAACAAATTTGTGAAGAAAATGTTTAAGTACCTCATTCATAAGCCTCATGAAAGTGGATGGAGAATTTAACATCCCCATTGGCATGACAAGCCACTCATAAAGTTCCTCCTTTGTTTTGAAAGTTGTTTTCCACTCATCTCCCTCTCTCACACAGATTTGATGAAATCCATTGGCAAGGTCAAGTCCAGTAAAGATTGTTGCTCTATGAAGATGGTTAAGCATGTCATCAAGTCTAGGAATTAAATACCTATACTTGACTGTGATTTTGTTAACTACTCTTGAATCAATCACCATTCTCCATTTCCCATTTTTCTTTGGCACAACAAAAGTTGGAACTACATATGGACTTGTAAAAGGCCTAATGAATTGCCTTTCTAACAAATCATCAACAATGGCTTGCAAAGCTTCCCCCTCCTTTGGACTCATTCTGTAGGACTGTTTGTGTGGAATTATAGCATCAGGTACAAAGTTAATCTCATGTTGAATTGTCCTCAATAATGGCAGCCCCTTAGGAAGTTCACTAGGAAACACACTAGGAAATTGATTGATTAAGTCTTAAACAATCCTAGGAATTTGACCCCTCGGCCTAGCGTCATCTTAAACATCCAAAGGTGTAAATGAAGGCAAATCATCAACAATTGCCTTTCTCTCATCAATACTTAACAAAACAGGTTCATTTTCTACCTTCCTCTTCACATCCAGCTTTATAGGAGTTAGTAGGAATTTTCTGCCCATATGCGTCAAAGAATAAGTGTTTGCTCTTCCTTGATGGCCAACATCTCTATTATACAACCAAGGCCTGCCCAAAAGCAAATGACAAGCCGACATGGGAATTACATGATACCACACTTCATCTTCCTACTTCCCAATAACAAAAGGAACCAAACATCTTCTTGAAACCTTGATTTCATGCTTCTTATCAAGCCAAGTGAGCTTATAAGGACATGGAATGGATTCGGTTTTCAAGCTAAGCTTGTCCACCATTTCATTAGAAACCACATTCTCACAAGCTCCACTATCAATTACCACATTACACTTCTTACCACCGGTTACACATTTTGTATGAAAGAGTGATCTCCAATCTTCACCTCCATTCTCACTGTTAAGAATTTTAAGTAGCGCTAACATTTCGACATCAATGTCTTCTCTATTTGCTACCATGGTTTCATCACTACCATTCTCCTATTCCTTCTCTTCTTCTCCCAAAAGGGCAGCCTCTTCACACTCAAGTGCATTGTCAATTTCCTCCATTTCTTGAATTGTCATTACTTTTCTATTGGAGCACTCGGATTGGAAGTGGCTATAGCCTTGACACTTAAAGCATCTAAGCTTAGATTTGGGGCTTTGGGAGCTGTTTGGTGTGTATGGAGTTTTTGGACTGTATGGTGATGGTGGGTTAGGCTTCGGTTAAGGGCTAAGTAGTTTTTGCGGTGAGGTTTGAGGTGGGATGAATTTTGGCTTAAAGGATGGTTGGAATGGGTTGGTTCTTTGGTTAAATTTTTGGCTCGGTTTGGGTGAGAATTTGGTGGTTTTTTGGTGTTTTAAATTGATCTCTCCCCTAAAAGAAAGCCTTTTCACTTCATTGAAAGTGTCAAACGGATACATCATCACAAAGTCTTGCAACTCTTGCTCAAGGCCTTTGACAAACCTTGTCACAATCACTTCTTCACTTTCTCCTAAACCACTCTTTAATAAAAATTGCTCAAACTCCATCACATATTCTTCATCCGGCCTCTTGTTTTGAGTCAAAGCAAACATTTTTTCTAGCATTTGTTGCCTATGTTGAGGAGGCACAAATGTTTCTTCCAATTCAATTCTCATCCTATCCCATCTAACAATTTTTGCCTTCCCTTCTCTAAGCCTCTTGTTTTGCAAATTGTCCCAACAAAGGGCAGCATACCCTTTAAGCTTCACTATAATAATTTTAACCTTTTTATCATTCGGTACATCCTTCAACTCAAAAATTCTTTCAACAGTATATAACCACTCATAAAATGCATCGGCATCAAGCTTGCCAACAAATTCAGGGACATCAACTTTGAAATTAAAATCATCATGCCTATCAATTCTAGGTTGATAAATGTTCCTAACTGGTCCCATTCGTCTAGCACCATGAGGGCCTCTCCCTCTCCCTCTAAGACCATTTCCTCCTAATCTAATGCCATCACCATGACCAGTAGCAATATATTCATTTACCTCATCATGAAATTCATCATCCATGGCTTGATGAGCATGGGAAGTGTCTCCTGGTGTCTCAAACGTACCCAAGGCGGCCTCCTTTGTCTTGGCAGCCTCACTCTCCAGGCGAAAAGCTTCAAACTTCTCCATCTTAAGACTTATCGCATCGATTTTCACAAATAACTTTTCCAGATCGTTTTGAGTTGGACCTGACATGTTGGAGAGTCAAATCATAGCTCAAATAGCTAACTTTGATACCAAAAATGACACAAGACAGGCCTAGAAATGATCTGGAATGGATTGGGAATTATTTGAAGGTGTTTGGATGAGTTTTGGCTTGATCGGTTAAAACTGAGTAGGCGAGTTTGAAGGTGATTTTGAGTAAATTGGCTAGGAATTGGGTTCTATAAATTAAAGGAGATTTGTAGCACTTTTTGTGAACTACAATTTAGGCTCAAGAAACGGGTGATTTGGATAAGGGATGATTGAGTTATGGGGGTTGGAAAGTGGACATGTTTTCCTAGGAGATAAACTGGGCAGTTGGGCGATAGACAGAAAAGATGAGAGTTTTTGACCAGGCTAGGGTTCGAACTAAATAGGGACCACTTCTGGAGATTTGTAGTTCAAGAAGTGATCTTTCATCTCATTTTGGAATCACTCAATTCTAATGAACACACATTGAGATACGAATTTTCTTGTCAAACTGGTCTGATTGAAAATTATGGCGATAACAAGAACAATGAGACAATTGTGATTATTTTTGAAAAATAATCAAACCCAATGATTATTCTTTGGAAAAACAATCAAGACCCAGACAATTACTTGCCAAAAGATTGAGAGCAAATCTTGACTTTTTCTTCTATATTTCTTAATCATACTGAATAGGAAACAAATGAGTTGAAATAGGAAACAAATGAGCAACCACCAAGTCAGCTCCTTACCTTTCCTATTCTGCAATTTTTTTAGCTCATTAAAAGAAATAAAACCTATAATAAAAGTCTTACAAACTAGGTAAAATAAATCAAACCAAACAAGTCATTAAATCAGGCCAAATAACAAATCCGGGCCAAAATAAAACAGGAAATAAAACAAGTCTTTAAATCAAATCAAATACTATTTAAAGTAGACCAAAATAAGCCCAATTTAAATGTGAGAACATCTGTTGCTCCTATGCTTCGAACTCAGTATGATCAGGTGCAAAAACACAAGCTTTGTAGTCATCAAATGGGCTCAACATCACCTGGAACTTTAAGAACAAGTGCAGCCCAATTTCTTCTTCTTCCAAGACTTCAACCGATGCCTTTTGGACCTCAACCTCACCTATGGTTTTTCTTCAAGATCCATGTCTTCCATATCTTCAATTGCAAGCTTGGATGGCCTTTCATCAGTTAGGCTCAAAGTATTCGACTTGAACTTGAGTCTAATTGAACTTTGACAGATTTATAGATATCTATATAAAACGAGACATTTTGTTACACATACAAAATAATGTCATATTTTATTTGAAAGAAGTTTGGTAAGAGCGCAATCAAACCCCAAGAAAGAATCAACCTTAGCTCAAAACTTGAAATTAAACCCAAATAAATATCAATCAATTTAGATCTAAGTTATCTTAATCACTCTGCATCATAGTTGAATCTAAGTTTAATGATGCATCTTATATTACCAAATAATACTTGCAAAGAGTATATTGGCATCCACTTTTGCTTTGTTACGTCATTAAATGAGATTTTCTGGGTTATGCTAGGATAAGATTATGATTAAATTATATTTTAATAATGGTTGAGTTTAGACAGTTAAAATATTTAAATTATATTTTAAATTAAAAATTTAAAATATGATTAAAAGATATTGTTCTTATCCATCTAAGAATTTAAATTTTAACTGAAAAAAGATATTGTTAAATGAAAGTTAATTAATTTATTTTAGTTTATAAGAACTTATTAATTAATCAAAATTGAATGATTAATTAATAAATTGATCCGTTTTTAGAATATATTAAAGTAAATTAAACAAAAAATTAAAAATTGAACTGAAAAATTAAAAGGCTCAAAATTTTCACGACTGAGTCATTGATATATATTTATACATTTTCACTTCTTGTCGTTAACTTTTAATCACACAACTACATAATTTAGGTTGATTTATATAAAATTTTAATAAATAAAATTTTAAAAATTCAATATCATTCTCATAATAGGTAAGAAATTGAATTATCTTATATATTACATTTAAAATTTTATTATGATTAAATAAAATAATCTATTTATTAAATATTTCACGTGTATACTAATATAAATAAACTCAATTATATGGTATTCCATATCAACAAGACTGATTATATGGGCTAATGATATAGGTTAATTTAAATTAAAAATTAAAAACATTATTAATATTTTTATACTTCAACTATTATTTCAAAATAAAAATTTTAAATTTAAATGCGAATTAACCCATGTAAAATCATTCAATCATTAGTCACACACCACCACACAAGGTTTTGGCCCCTAATAATGCAAGCATTAATCTTAAAGCTCCAGGGTTTTTGCCTTAATCATGGGAAAGTTCCCAAGGTTTCGGACCTCCAAGGTTTTTGCCTTAATCATGGGAAAGTTCCTAGTTAAGATTCAACAAAAGATGCCGTCAGCTAATAACTAACTCGACAGGGTCTGCCTTTCTTTCTTTGCCTTTACAAAAGCATCACGATTTCCGTTCACGGCCGTAGATGACGGAGGAGCGATGGGGACAAGAGGTAAGCGTGTAAGACCTTTGTTCTATCTTGTATTTTTGACCCAAAAAAAAAGTCTAATATCTTTATATGGGAAGATTGTATACTATTATAAATGGTTGAATGCATTTACACTTGTTAGATTTGGGATTCTTGACACACTCCTTTAGTTCAAAATAGGGCTAAACATTTGCTGAGCATGTTGGGCAAAGAGACATAACCAAATATCGACCCAAACTATCGAGATAAACGAGCTCTGATGCTATATTGAATGACCTAACTCATCCTCAAAAGTTAACTTGAGAGGGAAGATTTGAACAATATTATAAATAGTTGAATGCACTTACACTTGTGGATACAAGATTCTTAACACATTTTCTTATGTGTATTAATTAATATTCTTCTTTGGCATGTAATCAGTGAACTTAATAAGGAAAATATAGTAATTTATTAGGATATATATATATATATTTTTCAGACCAAAAATTGAGATGCTTTCAGCTATTTTTTTTGGCATGTAAAAGGTTTATGGCTAATTAAAAAATTGAGTTAATTGTATTAAATCTTCCTATAATTTGATCTTTTTTATCAATGTTTTAAAAACAGGACCAGAAGTTAACTAATATGACAAAAAATTTAAGATTTAAAAGGTTCAACTGATATTAGATTGTCATAAAATTTTATAAAATTAATGAATTTAAAATATAATTAAAAAAATTAATTTTATCAATCGAAGAATTTGAACATTAATTTAAAAAAGAAATTATTAAATAATAATTAGTTGATTTATTTTAATTTACAAGGACTTATTAATTTATAAAAATTGATCGATTAATTAAAAAATTGATCATTTTTAACATAAAAAATTGAAAACTAAACAAAAAGATTGAACAGTTCAAGATTTTTACGGTCAAACCAGTTGAATTTTTTAATAATTGTTTTTATTTTTAGTTTTAATTTAAAATTTTTATTTACTTTTTATATACTATTTTGTCAATTTTTATAGTCAATTATGATAAAACGACGACGGATTGAAATTTTAAAGATTGAGAAAAGGGGTAATAAATGGAAATAGTTAGAAGGTAAATAATAATTTTAAAAATATAAAAATTCAAACGTAAAAGGTCATCTAGGAAGAAGATTTCGTGGAAACTTAACATAACCGTGTCAATGAAGTCAAAAGTACAATGGCAAGACTCAATGAATAATGGGAAATGGATTTGTAGATATAAATATTCAAATTCTCAACTTTGATTGGAAAGTCGGTCCAATGCCAAACCTCATTAATGTCTTCCAATTTTGATTTCATATGGTTCCAAAGGTAGATATAATTATTTTTTTCTTATAAATAATGATTAAGAATTTAATCAATTTGATCAGTTCAACAATAAAATCTTTGAACCGTTTAATATTTTGATTCGATTTTTAATTTTTTTAGTTCTATTTATTCTAATAATTTTTGTTGTTAAAAATTAATCAATTTATTAATTAATATGTCAATTTTTATTAATTAATAAGTTCATATAAATAAAAAATAAATTAATTTTCATTTAACATTATCTTTTTAAATTAACTTTTAAATTCGTCACAATTTCTTTCAATTATATTTCAAATTCTTTAATTTTATTTAATCTTTAACTTATTTTATGACGAGATTAAACCTTAAAATTTTTGTCTTGATAGTTTAACTTTAGGTCTTAATTTTAAAACATTGATTCAATTAGGAAAAAGTATCATATGTGATTCAAAATTGTCATCACTCTAATTAAGATTAGTGATAGAAAACATGTACATTTTCCAATTAACGTGGAATTTTACTTTGTCGAAGATTATTGGCATTATCCAAAGGTAAGGTTCAACGATTTTCATTTTTCTCATTTTGAGCAATGCTTCAACAGTTTACTTTCTTCAATGTGATTGAACGAAGAATTCAAAGCATAAAACCAAACTTTTGTTCCTGAAACCGTAACTTTCAGGTAGGAATTGAAGCCATTAATACAAAGCCAAAACGTCAGGACTTCTGAAATTCTATAGTCATCACGTGTAACGGATGGTGCATCCATCCGCCATTGATAGCGGCCGTCATTGACTGATAAATTAATTGAACAGAGACTTCTCTTTTGGCTTAAATGGAAACGGGTTTCCTTTTCGCTTGTCTTGTCAGATCATGGTAGGTTAAAAGTTTCTGCTAGATTTCAGGGACTTGCAATTAAATTCACAGTTCATGTACAGTGTCCTGGAAATTAGTATAAAAGGGTGTGGAGGTGTTCTTAGTCTTGCCAACCTGTTCTCCAAGTTCAAGTCTCGGCTAAACCAACAACTTCTGTTCTCCGATACATTAAGTTCAACTCCTTCCTCTAATCAGAATTCTGCCATGGCTTGTAACAGTTTTGGTTTCCAGGTCCTGTCAGTGTTGGTTCTTGTCATTGCAGTTGCTGTACAAGGAACGCTTGGTAAGTGATTATGGTTCTTATAATCAATGAGTGTGCTATGAGAAAATCCATGTTCGTGTACTGAGTTCTTGATGTGTTTCAGGTGAAGTTACATGCGAGAAACTAAGCCAAGAGACATGTGCATACGCAATCTCAAGTTCAGGCAAGCGGTGTGTGTTGGAGAAACACGTCAGGAGGAGTGGAAAAGAAGCGTACACATGTCGTGCCTCGGAAATAGAAGCTGACAGGTTGAAGAACTGGATCGAAACTGACGAGTGCATCAAAGCTTGTGGGCTTGACAGGAAATCGCTTGGAATCTCATCAGATTCACTCCTGGAGTCACGCTTCACTCAACAACTCTGCTCTCACCAGTGCTATGACAGCTGCCCCAATGTTGTTGATCTTTACTTCAATCTCGCTGCAGGAGAAGGTAACGTTTCAGGTGTTCCTTTTGGTTATTTATCATTCCCGGAATTCATGGATGTCCTCTCAATCATTTTTTTTTCCTGGTTCTGTTCATTCTTCAGGGGTGTTCCTGCCAAAATTATGCGAGGCTCAGGAGGGGAAATCACGTAGAGAATTAATGGCGGATTTTAGAAGTGGAGGTGTTGTTGCTCCAGGACCCATACAACCTGCGGCGTTGGCTTCTGCTCCATCACTTCCACCGTTTTAATTCTTGCAGGAGACGAAGAACAAATATGAGAGTGTGGATTAGATACTATATAGTATTGTCATACAATTTAATAAAGGAGTTTCGTCAGGTTTTGATAGCAGGCAAGCAGGAGTGCTCTGTGAGCCAGAGATGGTGTGTGTTAGCTTTTGTAGTCATCAATGGCTTTGATATAGCAATCTTCATCTATGTTTATTGCTGTTGTTACTACATACAAAATCAAATAAGTAAAATTTTCATGGATTGAGTTATATGGATTGAAACAATCAACTGACATTCATAATAGTTCATAAATTATGTATTTTAAATAAATTATTTAAGAAAATAAATTAAAAATAATTGCTGATTCTAATAAGTAGTCCATTCTGTCAGATCTTGGTGTCCTTAATTGGCCAATCTATTAAACTATTCAACCAGAATAACTGTAGATATGAATGGATAGCTTTTGAGTTAGTTGGATGACTGTAAAGGATTCAACACTTCCATACCTAAAAACAGGCACCACAAGATCCTGATTCTGAAATATTACCATCCAATTATGTACAATGTCAAACTTCCAGAGAGTTTGGTCGGTAAACTTCTGACAGATCGATGTACCAGTCCTATAAAGCCGGTCGAACCTTATAGGAATGTCTTAATTAGATATGCCAACGACACTTGTTACTCCGAAGTTTCAGGTTTTGGGAATATGTCATTACCACCTTTGTTCCAGGATTTCTCATCCCAACTTACGCACCTGTAAGACTCTCCACTACATGTGGTGGTACTATATAAACAGGTTGTGACAAGCTATCGACTGTCACTTTTTTTTCTTCTTCAGGAATAGAAAAAGTCTCTATAGGAAATTGAAAATGGTAAGGGCCATCTTCCTCTTACTCTCACTGATGCTTGTAGTTTTCAACTTGTGCCACATTAGTTCTGCAAGATCATTACCTTCCTCCAAGAAATTCTCTGCAATTTTTGCACTTGGTGATTCAACAATGGATTCTGGTAATAACAACTATCTCCTGACAGTGCTCAAAGCAAACTTCCCTCCTTATGGTCGAGACTTTCCAGGTCATGTTTCTACAGGGAGATTCTCTAATGGCAGACTAATTCCTGATATGTTAGCTTCATCTCTATTGCACAAAGATGCCATTCCTGCATTCCTGAACCCTAACATATCTGATAAAGACCTGCTTACTGGTGTTAACTTCGCATCAGCTGGTTCAGGGTTCGATGAGAATACAAATTTCGTGCTCAATGTTCTTCCTCCTTCAAAGCAACTTTCTAATTTCGGAGATTACATAAAAAGACTCAAAAAAGTTGTTGGGAAAGACAAGGCTAAGGCAATACTTGCTGATTCATTGGTGATCATCAGTGCAGGAACTAATGACATATCTTCTGAGAAGATGTTATTTAATGATACTCAGTACCAGTATAAATTGCTCAATGGAATGGAACACATGGTCAAAGTAAAATCAACCCACCAATCTTCTTGTTCCTCTCATTTTCCATGAAAGTTTTTTCACTGAATCCTGGAAATATATCTTTGCAGGAAGTGCATGATATGGGATGTCGCTCCATGATTGTTGGAAGTCTTCCACCCGCAGGTTGTCTTCCTATTCGAATGAGCTTGATGTTCCCGAATATAGCTGATCGCAAATGTATAGATCAACAGAATGCATACGCTCAATCTTACAATCAAAAACTTGCAAAGTTGCTGCCACAACTACAGTCCAAGCTTTCAGGAAGTAAACTTGTGTATGCAGATATATATAAGCCCCTAATGGACATGATCAAGAATCCAAAAGAATATGGTAAGTTATTAATAGTTGGATTAATGAGATTTGAAAAGTTAGATATCCTAAATCATCAATAAGGTGAAAACTATTTGTTATCAATTCATAAATATATTTTTAAATTTTCATAGTATAAAAATCATCCAAATTTGCAAAAATTAGGACTATCTCTGGATCTCATAACTTAGCGGGATTTCTAAGATGACACGAACTTCTTGTTAATTATATATATATTGATTTTTAATTAGATCGGATCAAATTTGGCTCCATCCGTTATCCCTACTTATAAATTTGTCTTTTCAGGTTATATTTCGAATGGTCGAAGTTTAATCTTTAATAAAATTTTATTAAAATGGTGATTTTATATCTATAAAAACTGTAATAAAACTCTAAAATTATTATAAAATTGTTTTTGATTTGTATCTGGTTTGAAATATGTTTACAGGGTTTGTAGAAACAAAGTTAGGGTGCTGTGGGACTGGACTGGTTGAAATGGGACCTTTGTGCAACCAATTCACAATGTTATGTGATAATGATGCTGATTACTTGTTCTGGGACTCTATTCATCCCAGCCAGGTTGCTTACAAGCACATAGCTCAATATATTCTCAAGCATGTTCTTCCCAAGCTACAGTAATCCACCAATTTTGAGCACCTAGATTTTTCAGAAAATTAGTTAATTGATGTAATATTTCATTTCTAGAATTTAATCAAACACCATATTTTGAATTGTAGGCCTGAAAATTTTTAAACGGGCGATTAAAAATGATGTTATGTAGATATTATTTTAGTGTTTTAATCGAACTGATTCAAGTTGAGCCAAATCAACTCTCTCGAATCAACTCTCTCGAATCTGAGCCTGATACCCAAAGTTTAGTTAATCCAAGTCAAATTAGGCCTAGATCAATTTGTGATGCCCAACTATAATAGAATTGGAACCACATAACATTAATTAGTCTGTTGATTAGAAGTAGGTAACCAGCTAATCAATACACCCTCCATCAAATAGTGAACCCTGAAGGCTTTTTATTATAATTAGATCGTAAAATTACAGAACTAACAAGCAAAAGTATTTATTCGACTGAAGATCCTCTGTTTCACTTATGATTTTCCTATCATGTTTCATCAAGTCTCATCTATATATTTACTGTCATAAATATATGGGTAAAATTTTATAAAACAATATTGAAATACCATAACTGGAACAGAGGATTTCATGTGATAATACAGCACCAAATGGTGAACTTCTCAGGCACCAAACTAGGGGAGTTTAGCTGTGGAAATTTGAGCAAGGAAGTGATCTGCTACAATCCTTCGTTGGACTTTTCCACTGGCTGTTTTTGGAAGAGAATCTGTGATGAACACCTTCTTGGGGACCTTGAAAGATGCTAAGTTCTTCTTGCAAAAGCCCAAAACCTCTGCTTCACCAATGTTGGATCCCTCCCTAGGTATTACTGCACAGTTTATCTGTGGAGTACAAACGATAATGTCATTTGGAAAACTTGTTCCCTAGACGAACTAAAGTACAAGGCCATTGATAAGAACATAATTACCAAGTAAACCCCAAGTTAAAACATCCCTTTCGATTGCATTCCAATATAAACAAACAAAACCAGACAAGAAGTCTTGAAGAAAGATTCCAAGACAAGACAATCTTAGATAAACTACAATTTTAACTTCTGGTGTATGCAAGTACAAAGAAACCGAAAAAGAGGAGCATGACAAGATGTTCTTAACTTTATGAACCTAAAAAGGAATGTGCAAAGTTGTTGAGTTATGACTGGTTAATTTTTTACCTCTTCACCGTATTTGTCATCGGGGACTCCGAAAGCAACAGCTTCAGCTATGTCTGGATGAGACAGAAGTACTGCATCCACTTCAATTGGTGATATTTTCTCTCCTGAAGATGAACAAACAAATTCTAAGTAATGAGAAGATAAGAATTATTTAGCAGATATTAATAATCGTTAGTCTTATAAATTGTAAAAATATTACTTTTATAAAATAAAAATTCCTATGATCACCAAGAAATTAACAAGTCAAAACCTCTGCCTTAAGTAAGTGCATAAAAATTACAAAGCAGTAAGTATTCTTTTAATAACCTCCATCAAAATTCAATCTCAATAGGGATTATAAAAAGGTTCGAGCTTGAAATTAACAGACTCCATTGGAACTCAAGTCATATCTGAAAGAAAAATAGACTCTGACTTTAGACCAAATTCGAATCAAAATGTCCATATTTGATCCAAGAATCGTGTTCAGATATCCACTCACTGTCATCTTTACTCAAAGAAATCAAACAAAGCCATTAAACAAAGGCCAGTGCACCCCAAAGTCCAAAGCGAAAAGCAAAAACAATGGCCGGCCAAGATGTGTAATCATGATGCACTTCCTAATATATAAATGAAAAGATTATGTTTGCATCTGAGAACCACCTAATTCATATGGCATTTTCGTCCAGCATATTCCCAACTCACTAGGTGACCACAAAGATGACACCTTTAGAAACAAACTTAACGTCAGCATCAACTATAAAGTACTGTATATGCATGTTCTATACTGACCCAGTAAAAGTTAAACATGATCCATACCTCCACGATTGACGAATTCCTTAATCCTGCCCACCAAATGCAAATAGCCATCCGGGTCAAAGAACCCGATATCTCCTGTATGAAACCACCCGAATTGAAATGCGGCTTTGTTAGCCTCCGGGTTGTTTTTATACCCTTTGGTCACATTTGGACCCCTAATGCAAACCTCCCCTTTCTCATTCGGACCTTTGCGTACACCGTTCTCATCCAAAATAGCCATCTCTAGACCCACGGGTTTACCCACCGACCCGGCCTTATGCGGGCCATCATCAGGTAATGGGTTCGAGGACATCATATGGCTGGCCTCCGTCATCGCATAAGCCTCCAAAACCGGAGCTCCGAATGACTCCTCAAGCCGACCCAATACGGCCGGAGCCAACGGCGCGCTACAACTCCTAATGAACCGGAGCTTCGGGTAATCAGGTTCGGGGCTTTTGAAATGTCGATCCTGTATGATTTGATGTATCGTAGGGACAGCAGTGTACCACGTAGCGTTATATTTGTTCATATCTTGCCAAAACGTCGAAGCGGAGAACCTGCCCGCCGCCGGGAGAGTCACGGCGGCTCCGGCCACGAGTGAGCTAAGCAACCCGGCCATGAGTCCATGAACGTGAAACAATGGCAACACTATCACAGTCGAGTCCGACTCAGTGAGTTTATACACCGATTTAATATTCTGTACGGAGGCAGCTAAATTGTTCTGAGTCAAAGGCACGCCCTTCGGCCGACTCGTCGTACCAGAGGTGTGGAGGAACAGTGCGACGTCGGATGGATCATTGTCGCCCAGTGAGAGCGAGTTGTTGTCGGAAACAGATTGCTCAATCGATAAAGTGATGTGCGCGTTAGCTCCTTCGAGCAAAACGGTGACGTTAGGGATGTTGAGCTTCGAAGCAGCGGTTTGAGCCGACTTGTTGCCTTCTTGTGGAGTCAACAAAAGCTTCGACTCGGAGTCCGCTAAATAGAACTCGAACTCCTCCGTTGTGTAGGCGGCGTTGAGCGGCGCCGCGGTCGCGCGAGCTCTTATAACGGCCAAGAACATTATCACGAGCTGCCCAAAAAAAATAAACAATCGCGAACAATCACAAACAAGAAACTATAATCAAAACGATCTGCACATAAGAAACACAAAACCACACCTCGATTGTGTTAGGAAAGGTTAGCGCCACAACGTCACCGGGATTAACACCGGCGGCGGCGAGGCGAGAAGCGGCGGATTCAACGAGTTCATCGAGGCGGGAGTGACTTAAGTCGAACTTTCCCGAAACAGAAACCGCCCGTAGTTGCGGGAATTTTCCGGCGGCTTGTTTTAAAAGTCCGGTGAGAGTCAAAGTTTCCATTTGGTGACGATGTTTACGAAGCGAAGAGTCAGAGAACGAAGGCAGACCCAGAAACCAGCTAAAATATTGAGAGAAATCAGAAATGCAAGAACTTAAAACGGTCACGTTTCTTGTCGTTTTTCGGTGCAGGCGCCGCTTGAGGGAGGCCCCATGATTGAGGGGTTGGTAATTGAACCGAATAGAATATAACTAGCGTCCATTACTTGTTCAATTAGAAGGTTTAACGATACGTTTTATTCATTCTAAGTAACGAAAATAAAAATGCCAGAATCATCTTTTAGAAGATCAGTCGGGGCACAATTTTTTCCGTCTAATTAGTATTTAATGTAATTTTTTTTTTTCATAAAAAAGAAAAATTTTTATTCGAAAGGTTTAAGATGAAACGTAAATTAATAAATATATAATTTTTAATAATTTTTATTAATACTAATTATTTTTTTAATTTTAATCTCCTTTTTCTTATATTCATTTATTATAATCTAAAAAAATTATATATAATTAACAATATTTTTATATTATTTCTTAATAATATTATTTTTATATTGTTAATAATAAATGGTATATAATTAAAAATGTAATAAAAATTTTATTAATAAAAAAATAAAATATATAAAATTATTCTTTAATTGTTTGTATATATATTTCTATATAAATAAAAATATACATAAATTATTTTTAAATATAAATCACATATAATATAATAAAATAAAATTTATTAAATAATTAATAAAACATTTTATATAATTAATAATAAATGATATAATTAATAATAAAATAACAATTTTTAGTAAAAATGTTATTATTTTAAAATAGAAAATATATTAAAAATTATTTATTATGGTTATTACATAAATCGTGACCTTTTAATTAGACATAATTTATGTTTTAAATTTATAACATTATATTTTTTATAATTATTATTTTAATATTAAAATTATAATAATAATTTATTACATATTATATTAAACAATTGTATGTCTTAAATAATTTTTCATTATATTATATTTGGTCCAAACATTTTTACGTTAGGTGATTTAATTACATATAAAAATATCTGGATAAAATTTTGTTTGAGTTAATTTTAATATGTGGGTCTGACGTGTGGCTCCTCGAGATGTGGGATAGATTCTGTACGACTGTACCAGGTTGTTCAAACCACGTTGCCGCTTCTTCGATGAAATGGACTTGCGTGGCGGCTACCTGTTGGTTGGTACTTGGTACAGAGGTTGATTGAAAATTTGATACGAACACTTTTGTGTTTATTGATTTAAATATTTTTTTATCTATCGTTTAATAATACTAATATTAAAATTCTTTTTTAAAAATCTCAATTAAATTATTTTTAATATATAATTTATAAGTTAATTTATTTAAAACTTTTACAATTAAATTAATTGAATCGATTAAATTTTTTAATTATTAGATTAAGTAATATTATTTTATTTTAATAAAATATTAAACCTAATCCTAATATCTAATGATCCAATTTAATTAATAAAAATAATATTATTTTGTTGGAGTAATGAAATCATCCATCTTTTGTGCCCCTC
>JANVCQ010000006.1:40433614-40505833 GCA_025531925.1 Erythroxylum plowmanianum | reverse complement strand
CCGTCAATCTCCTTAGTCAGTCCCCCATCCCTAGATTTTCTTTCTTTTTCATTAAATGAAGTGGGCCCCCTTTTTTAGTGGTCTAAAATTTTCCCTTTTTAATGAACAAAGTGGGGCCTAATTAAATGCTAAAATAAGACTTCAATGACTTCAATATAACTTGACTTCGTCAGCAAAGAGGGCTGTGTTATTGAGGCTCAAATCTCAAGGTAATCAAGGCAAAATTCGCAAGTAGTAATCTGCCAACACTGTGTTACCTTCAACATGGTCATGTTGAAATTCTCTTCAGTTCCAGATTAGCCAATTTCACTCCAAATTGCACCACTTTGGCATTTCATCACCTAGAATATACAAGGACACGAATTACCATAGAAACACAAACAAGACATCACAAAAGCCTATCAAAAGAACATAAAACACAAAGAGTTAACATGACAAAATGCAAGTTATCACACCTTCACGTTTTTTTAAGATTTATATAATATTATTTAAATTTTTATATTGTTTAATATTTATTTTTGATATTAGTTTATTTATATTATAATTCATATAAAAGATTTGGTTCGATATATTTTTATTTATGTTTCATATGGTTTAAAATTATATAATAATTAATAGATTGTACTTTTCATATTGTTTAATATATTTTAAATAATATTTATATACATAAATAATATTTATTACAAAATAAAGTATAATTAAAATTAAAAGTGCTTTTTATTTTTATGTTGCCAAATAGTCTATTGTATGAAGCTCTTTAAAAAAAACTATTTTTAAATGACAGCCAAACAGTCAACTGACTTTTTAGAAAATCTTTCTTAGAAAAGCTTTACTAACAAAAGTTTTACTAACAAAAGCTCGATTGATATAAACCCATTCAAACAGATACTTAATTTTGTTTCTGTTAATCTGGTCTACATATTTATGTAATACGTAGATGAGATTTAATGAAACATATTAAGAATTGGTTAACTGAAATAGAATTTCTGAACCTAGTATGCTTTTTTATTCAGACACACACACATATATATTCTAGATTTCTATTTTCTAAGCAAATGTAATTAAAATGGATTTGTTACTTTCCTAATTCAAATTATTTTTCCTTCACAAAAAATAACTTTCTTTTTTTATCCAGCGCGAAAATTTTGCTCTCTTTCCTTCCTCTTTCCTTCCACTTCCTCTGATCCTTATTTTACACCAGAAAAAAAAAAAAGGTTTTCATTCTTATTTTTTAAGTTCGTTCTCAATAATTTCTATCAGCAAAAGTGTAACGAAGGAAGAGATCGAAAGCTTCACAGGTTCGGAAAGATAGTATTTACGCATTACAGGGTTGAAAACCTGACGATAAACCTGACAAATCCCATTTCAGAAATTGTGCGTATGCATTACAGGGTCGAAACCTGACGAACCTGTCAAATCCCGTTTCAGGAAGTCTTCCAAGCCGACAAATTCGGAAACCCTGACAGGATTGTAAAGTGAGATCGGGAATAAGCAACGCGACAGAGAAGATGGGACAGTGTAATATTTTTACAGAAAAATTCTGGCGACAATTCGTAACTGCCCATGCAAAGTGTATCGTGTTATTTTCCACACTTTTCATCCTGGTCGGCGCGTTTTACTCCACGCGCCTTCTCCAATCCAATGTAAGTGAACCCTTTTTTATTTGCTTATTAATTGTCATCTTATATAATAATAATTTAGAGTTACACTTTTCTAGTTTTACTTTATAAATTTTAGAATGTCCTTTATTTTAATTTTTATGTTTTAAAAATTATGATCAAACAAAAAATTAGTATATTATAACAAAAGAATTTATATGAAGATAAAAATAATATAAATAAGTAAATACATCAACAACAATATCGATCCGGTAAAAATTTTGTTGAGGTCTTGAAGGGGTCTAGTGTATGTAGTCTTATCTCTAATTAAAGCAGAAGTTGTTTTGGATGACATAAATAAGTAAATAATATTTTTAATATAAGATATTTTTTGATTTTAAAAAAATTAAATTTAATTGACATATTTATACATGTCTTGTATTATGAAAAAGATTACATGACTTATTTTGATATCATCTTATTCGTAAAATAATTGATAATTATTTTGATATCATCTTATTCGTAAAATAATTGATAATTACTAGATTATCATCATCGTCGTCATTATATATCGAAGTTAAGAGGAGTTTGAAAAGGTGTGATAGTACACTATTTTACCTTTATATAATAGAGAGACTATTTTTAATAGATTCTTACGTAGATATGACAAGATAATAATGATAATTATTAGATATTAATTGTTAAAAATATTTAATAATAACTAAATATATATTAAAATTTAAATTTAATCAAGTTCTGTTAAAATTTGTGTAAAATGTAGGTTATTAGCGGCGGCTCGGCTCTGTTATCAATGTTGTCTACCAAAACTGCCCTTACGGGCTCGGCTGGTATGCCCATGAAGACGTCAGCAAAAATCCAAGTTCAACTGGACTGTACTACGTTAAACCTCACTGGAACCTGTCCCAGAAACCATCCCTCGAGCTTCTACGATGATCAGAGCCGTTCATCATCATCGTCTCCTATGTGTCCGGATTTGTTCCGTTGGATCCACGAAGACCTCCGGCCGTGGGCGCACACGGGCATCTCGAGAGACATGGTGGAGAGAGCCAAAACGACAGCGAATTTCAGGTTGGTGATATTGAATGGGAAGGCATACTTGGAGACTTTCGTCAAGGCGTTTCAGACGAGAGATGTTTTTACTCTGTGGGGGATCCTACAGTTACTAAGGAAGTACCCTGGCAAAGTCCCTGATCTGGAGATGATGTTCGATTGTGTCGATTGGCCTGTCGTCCGATCAGCTGACTATAGTGGGCCTAATGCTACTGCACCACCACCATTGTTTCGTTACTGTGGGGACAACAACACCTTGGACGTCGTTTTTCCTGATTGGTCCTTCTGGGGATGGTAAGGCCTTAAACAATAAAATTGCCTAGTCCTTATAATTAATCTTCTATATGTTTTTTTATTTATAAATTATAATTATTTACATATTATATTATATTTACGAGGAATTACTAATAATAGAGATGTAATTGTAATTAGAGATGATGAATTAATCTAAGTCTAATCTAAAGTCAACAAGTTAAATCCAATTTGACTTAATTCTCGATCTTCCTCATGTTTCATTGGTTTCGAATTCTATTTTTTGGGTTAATAAGAAATCAATTTATCAAGTTCAATTTGATTAGTTATAATTCTTTTTATATGGGTCATTCAGAAATAATTTTTTTATAAATTAGTAGTAAGATTGTACATTATTGGACTTATTCAGATCTAGTGTATCAGTAGAATTTTTGCAGAGTTGTTGTTGTAAAATTGATCAATTTGGACTTATAATTTTTGTACAATCTATCAATTAATGACAAATTAGTTAAGTTGAAGTGAGTCTAATTCAAAATTAATAGATAAAGTTAAGTTTAAGATAAGTTTAAACTTAGGTATTAAGAATTAATCTTTTTATCAAGATCGAACTTAATCCAACCCTTTGCTGACCCTAATTTTGATTACTATGCTAATGATTTTACTAATTATGTGTTGGTAGAGATTGATTACAATGGTGTTTTTGTGTAGGGCAGAGACAAATATAAGGCCATGGGAGCACATGTTGAGTGAGCTGAAAGAAGGCAACCACAAGACCACATGGTTAAACAGGGAACCTTATGCTTATTGGAAGGGAAATCCTGACGTAGCAGAGACAAGACTAGACCTTATGAAATGCAATGTCTCTGAGACTCAGGATTGGAATGCTCGTGTGTACCGTCAGGTGATTAAAGTTTTCTCTATGAATTCCCATCTCATCTCAGGCTTTTTTGCTTTCGTTCTGAAGTGTTTGTTCAAAAACCTGAAATTTTATGACAGGATTGGGTCCGCGAGTCACAAGAAGGATACAAGCAATCCAGCCTTGGAAGCCAGTGCAATGACAGGTAACGAAAGCTGAAACTGAAAGTCATTTTGCAATTAGGTTTGACAATGGATTGAGTAGACCTCAGCTTACATTCGGGTCATCTATACCATCCCTGTCTGCAGTTCCATAATCTTGAATCGTATATGATCTTGATCATGCAGGTATAAGATATACATTGAAGGGTCTGCTTGGTCAGTGAGTCAGAAATACATCCTTGCTTGCGATTCTGTAACCTTGATCGTGAAACCCCATTACTATGACTTCTTCTCAAGAAGTCTGATGCCGATTCAGCAATATTGGCCGATCAGAGAGGATGATAAGTGTAGATCTATTAAGCATGCCGTTGAGTGGGGCAACAGCCACAAGCAAAAGGTAAGTTTCTGAATTTTATCATTTATCTTTTCATGTTATGATAATTTCTAAATTGGTTTATATCATCAGGCTCAGGAAATTGGAAAAGCTGCAAGTGATTTCATCCAAAACGACTTGAAGATGGACAACGTGTACGACTACATGTTCCATCTTCTGAACCAGTACTCCAAGCTCCTGACGTTTAAACCTACTGTACCTAAAAATGCAACTGAGCTTTGTTCAGAGACCATGGCTTGTTCAGCTGACGGGATAGAGAAGAAGTTGATGTTAGAATCACTCGTGACGAGTCCTTCAGAGACGAGTCCATGCACAATGCCTCCTCCTTACGATCCGCCATCTCTTCATGCCTTTCTAAGAAGAAAACAAAACCTGTTAAAGCAGGTGGAGTTGCGAGAGAAGAAGTATTGGGAAGGTCGACAACAATAATGTATATAATTTCGTTAGAATATGATAAGTCAATTGCAAAATAGGAGTGTAAATAAAGAGCTGATTATAAATAATACGAATAAGAGTTCCTGTAATTTTAAGAATTAATTAATTATTAAAAAATTCCACCAATTCCATCGATTTAATTATAAAAATTTTGAACCCGTTGATATTTTAATTTGGTTTTCAATTTTCTAATTTGATTTATTTTAATAATCCTTATTATTCAAAGTCAATCAGTTTATTAATTAATTGGTCAGTCTCGTAATTTATTCAATTTTTATAAATAAAAATAAATCAAAAAAATTTTATTTAACAATCTCTTTTCAGTCAAATTTTAAATTTTGACTCATTTATACGATAATCTGTAAATCAAAATATTAGTAAATTATTGAAGGTATATAATAATTGGTAAATTATAAATTTCTCAAAAGTTATTTGAAAAACCAATTATTTAAAGTCAAGTCCGTTACTTAGAGTCAAATGATATGTTTTAACTAACAAATGATTATACATTTTGGGTGGGTATGCATTGATAAATTATTAATTGTATATAATAACTTATAAAATTATATATTTCATATAATTTATTTGACTAACTAATTACTTTTTAGCAAATTTAATGCATTTAGGCTTTCGAATAGCCATATTTTATAAACTAATTGTCGCGTCTTAAAAATTGGATTAAAATTAAATCAATAAAATAAGAGGTTTAAAGTTTAAATATTCATTTGGTATTAAACTCATATACAGTAAAGATTGAACAAAGTTAAAGAATTTAAATTATGATTAAAAAAGAGCATTAAAAAATTTAATTCGTCTATTCTAATTTATAAAACCTAATTAATTTATAAAAACTGACCGGTAAGGATTATTAAGGTAAACTAAACTAAAAAAATAACAAATTACAATTTTTACGACCTAATCGTCTGAGTTTGTACAATTTACAAATACATTAAAATTTATAAACCATATTTTATAATCAAGAAATAGATTATATGATGTTAGAGGCTGAATGAAAGTAAAGGAATTTTAATTCATTGAGTAAGTTTGCTCTTATTTATATTTTATTTTCTTTATTTATGTTTATGAAATTCAACATAGAATAACACAACTGATAATCCAACAATTTGAGTATTGTTAGGAATCACACCACAATTGGGTTGTCAAAATGTTGCCTTACTATAATATCCCGTCTTTTAAATTATTGAAGGATTTAAAGTATTAGACTACGAGTCATATGAGTGGCATCATATAGAATGAATTTGGTACATTTATGACATTATTTTATGAATGTATTCAAATGCATAATATTAGTATACACACATGAATTGTGAGTTAGACAAATTGCACTCAATTGACATATTCTGAGGTATGAGACTAAAACGAATGTGACATGAATGTGCATTTCTAATGTCTTGTACTTGATTTACTAATAACAAAAATTGATGGATTATAATTAATTTGGAATTAATTGTTACAATTGAGAGATTGATGAATTAATATATTCATCTAGTCTAGGGAAAATGTCAAATGGTAAGACAAGTTGACATGTGAAAAATTAGGATGGCTAGACCTATGAAATAAGTAACTCATGGCAGTAGAATTGAGTGATAAATGACTTAGAGATTGAATGACAAATGGCTTACAGATTGAGTGACAAATGGCCTAGGATCTTGGTGACATTTGGCAGGATAAGTTGAGGACAAGTGGCTTGCATGCAAACATGACAAATGTCATTGTATTACATAGAAACCTTGCACTTAATAATGTAAACTAATGCAGAAACATCTCCTTCATTGTTTTTGCTGTGATTCATCCCTCTCGCCACCGAGAACTCACTTCTTCCTTACAACTTTCAACTTTTGCCTAAGTTATGTCCATTATCACCTTGTATTTGAGATGACCTTGCATGCATGGAAGGCTAGGTTAACTTGATAATTGAGGAGGCAATTGAGTTGATCAAGTAAGTAAAATATTGATCACTTGTGATATATATTAATAGTACTTGATGATGACTGAATTGGGGATAGACTGATTGTGATATTGGTGTATATGAGTGCTGGAAAATGATGCATAAATGGTAGTTTTTGTTCTGTATTTGCATGTATGAAAAACGATAGTTTATGAGTTGCTACATGAATGATTTTGAGTTAGAATTTGAGATGAAATTGATAAGGAATTAAGGTATAATTAAGTTAAAATTAATGGACTATTACAAAGGTGTTTAGAATATGGTATGAAGGTGATTTAAATTTGGAAAACTGGGGATGTAAGGTTATGGGTAAGAATTGATTGTTTAGGATATAAATGAACAGAATTTAGAGAACCTAAATGTAGCCAAAATGGAAGTTATATTAACATGAATTGAGGTAGTTTTTAAGGACATGTAATACGGAAAAAAATGCAAGTGTTAGTTGTGCTTTAAAGAAAGTGAAATTCGCGGAGAATTGAGGGAAATTGGACAGTGCATGTTCGGGGCACTTATACCAATCGTGGGAAGGTCCTCCATGATCATGGGCAATGCTTTGAAATTAAAAACTTCTATTTTGTGTAATTGTTGAACCGGACAAGGATAAGTTACTTTACATTGGTGTATTTGGACTTGATTGAGGCTTGAAATGAAGCTAAATTATTGCTTGATTCATTGGTTAAGGGTTTGATAAGTTTAGGTTATTAATTGATATCATAACTTAAAAAATGGATTGTCTTGATATCAATGTATTGAAATCTGAAAATTATAAGTTGTTAAAGGAATTAAGATGTTTTTATGAATGCAAATATGATTCAAATGATATGATTAATATGTATTAGATATAAATGAATGAACATTGGAGAACATGAAGTGATTGAGTGAGAATTGGATAATTATATGAACGTATATGATTGATGAATAAATCAAGCTTACTTAAGGTATAAACCTAATTGCAAAATGGTAGTATACAAGCTATAAAGTTTGAATAATCTGAAAGCATATAAGTATAGTCAAGATCTTTGTATATTAATAAATACCCGAAAGGAACATGATATATATAAATGTGAATGATTGAATAATCATATGATTGACGACTTAATAATGTGTGAAATGTGTGTGTATTGCATGAAGATAGATATACAAGTTAATCGTTAACATCCAGACATTGCCGGATCATCAAGGTAATAGTTTATTTGGAGTGTACTGTGAGTTAACCTAGATGTGTAAACTCAATTATATGTGTTTCTATATGATCTGTATGTTGAATATGAAATGTGAGAACAATTGAATGTGAAATGTTGGAATAAATATAAAATGTGATAACAATTGAATGTGAAATGCCATAATGAATATGAAATGTATGAGCAATTGAATATAAATTGTCGGACTTAGATCTAATGAATTTGATACATATGACAGAAGCACACAGGAATGAAAGGTAATGAAACATGACATATGGAATGAGGCAACACATTGAAATGTATGATCAGATAAAGGAGTTACAACGAGAGTGATCAACATGAAAAAGCGCTTTAAGTTCAAGATTATGCACAAAGAGTCACAGGCTTAGTATTAATGAGCCGGGTATTCATAATAGATACAGGATAGTAAATAGGTGCTCGGTCATAACAAAGCAAAATAAAATAGAGTCACATGTGCATTTGCATATACACCCTTATATGTATCATATGATTGAATTGAAATAAATTGTTGAATTGTTTGAAATACAATTGAAAAGTAAATGACGATTTGTTGTGATATGAAATGTTAGTTTACTTGATATACTTATGAAAGTATGATAAACTTGATGTACTTGATAAGGTATGATGAAATGTGATGTGATATTCAATACTAGTTGATACGTAATACTTGTTGAATTGGGATATGACTTGAGTGAATACGTTGATGATGGTTCACTCATTGAGTTCACTGAGTTCACAAACTCATCAAAATTACAACTTTGATTTTCAGATTTAGAGAAAATCTAGTTAAACTAATTGGAGTATAACTACTGCAATTGGACATGAGTTAGTAGTCAGAATCAGTTGTACCTGCAGATGTCTCTAATCATTATGCATCAAGAATAACATTTATCACCTATTGTCAAATGCATAGGTGAACTCTGAAGTGTAATGATATTTGTGATGTAATATGATTGTAAATGAAATGATTCAAAATGAATGTTTGAAATGCTTTTGATATGTGATGCCTCCAATAATGTGGTAATGTGATCGTCATAACGTGTTATCCTTGTTAAGTATGTTCTCGAATAATTGTTGATACATTTGGGCATATACTCTACGAGAGTGATATGTTATCCTTGCTTTCGAACCAACTGAGCAAGCAAATGCCTCGCCAATCATTGTCAACAAGCCAACCCCTCTGCTTCAAATTAGTTTCAAAATATAAAACATGACAAATTATGTATAAAGGGAAATTACATTTACTAAAACTTCTTAAGTTTTAAAACATCATTCAAGAAGGAAAAAAAATCAGAAAATTTAAAATTAAAGGAAAAAAAGACAATAATATTGATGATATATATATTAAAAAGTTAAAATTTAATTTGTTAAAGGCAATTCTGATGAAATTGATTTGCAGTAGAGAATGAGATCTAAAGTGCTCGAGCTTTTACAATGTCCATGCTCATTTCACTAGGATCCGTTGCTTGTAACTCCACTTGGATACCGTCAAGCTCCCTCTTGAATCTATCTTTAGAACTTGCATACACCATTTTACATCTCACTCTCGCAGCATCAGGTGACCTGCAAAAAAGAAAAAAGAAGAGAGAGTGAGAGAGACTGAGCAATCTCTTCGAGATTGGTAATATAACAAATGATACATCTTTTGAAGTGTAGATCTATTAAGAATTAAAAAAAAAAAAGATGCAACTGTTTTTAATTCGTGATTCATTTTGGATACTGTCGCGTAAATTATGGAGAGAGTAGAGAGAGTAGAGTACCATGCAACGAAGAAGATTTTGCTTTTCTGGCAATTCTCATCGGTGATGAAATCAAAGTCGTAAACGGCATAGCGACAGTCATCGGCAGGGAAAGAGGCGGTGAAGTCGTCGTAAGTTTCTTCAGGACTTCCAAGTTTCTCTACAACCACTTGCTGAGACTCGATCTTGAACACTATGAATCGATAGTTTCTCTTGGCTTTCAGCTCCAAGAACTTGAGCTTACACTCATCATGCACGGCCATTCCAGACGATGAGTTTGCCTGACCAACAGGAAGTTAGCCATATTTTGTACGCATCAACTTCATCTGATATTAGAAAATACTAAATTGAAATGTAATTATCCATTTGAGATTGAGAGAAAACAACAATCATTCATGGGTTTCAGTTTTAAATTGTAGGCAGATGATAGAATGAAAATGGTGGTCTGATCACTTCTGGGAAGTCTGAACTTCATTGGCATAGATCAGGAAGAAAAAGAATGATGAGAAAGAACAAGTTCCTTATTATCAGAAAGGAGAAGAAAACATTGTAGAACATCAGTTTTAAAGCCTTCCAGGATCAGAAATTATCTGATTCTTCAATGCAACGCAATGTACTATATTATCAGATCAAGCTTAGAGAAGAAAACATTGTAGAATATCTGTTTCAACGTTTTCCAGGATCAGAAATTATGTGATTCTTCAATGCAATCCAATGTGCTATATTATCAGATCAAACTTTTCGGATTGTGAGGCATCCTGAGAGAGAGAGAGAGAGAGAAAAAGAAAGAAAGAATAAGAGAGACGAAAGAGAGAGGCATACCATGTTGTTGTCGTTCAGGGAAGATAGAACAGAAGATGCTTGCGAGAAAGAAAATGGAAAAAGAAAAGCAGAAATTGGAGTGTAGGGGAAAGGGCAGATCAAGAGATCCTTAAGTTTGGGAGAGACAAATATGGGGAAAGACTAAGAGAATTTTGAGGAAGAAACAAGGGTTGGAATTCCTCTAAGCTTCTGTGGATCATGATGTCCACAAGTATCACTTCATGACTTCTTTTCTTTTTCCTAAAATAAATAAATAAATATATATATATATATATATATATAATCATCACCACTCAATCTGAATTCCTGCAATGAAGTGGGATCTGAGAAGGTCTGATAATACGCAGCTTTACTCCTATATAGTAGAGAGGCTGTTTCCGGATATATATATATTTAATTAAATTTATCAAAACAATATCATTTTGATATTAGTAATACTAAACCCAAATATAGAAAAGGGTCCAAATAAATAATTTATTATTATTATGTTAAATTTTTAATTTAAATCTAATTTACTTATTTTAGATTAGATTTAAGAGTTGTTTTAATACATATGTTTCATTATTATTTTAATAAAAAACTCAAAAACAGAATTTTTTATGAAAAATTAAATTTTAATATTTTTTAAAATTTTAACAATTAAGAAATTTTAAAGTGTAGGAGACTTCTATATATATTTTCCCTTTCCATTGCAATGAACATGGAAGTGCTCATTAGTCCATTTCTCATTCTTGGTCATTAGAAGCAAAATTGAAAGTAAAGAGCATATTAAATTTATAATTCAAGGATTCTCCTAGGAAAATGACCAAACAAACTAAAAAAAAAAATTGCAATTCAGAAATCAGAACCAGACCACACAAGAAAAATCTGGTGTAAAAGCTTCATTACAATTGAGAAGTTGATACAGTTGAGTATCGTCTAAACAGCAATTAAACAGGACTAATAGTTCCTTTTGATGCACATCAACACCCTCCCTGTCTTAACTTCTTATAAACTCAACTGATGTTCAAAAAACTCAACCTCCAAGGGAAGCATAAAGGTTGGGAGGATCACTGTAATCTCGAAGCGTACACTTTCGATATATTCAGAGAATGCAGCCTAGCCCCGAAACGCTCATTAAAGAAAACTTATCGACATTCTATCCTACAAAGTTCACTACTTTCAGTCCCTGTTTCTTCTTTGATTTCATTTGATCATCTACTGAACTGCCATGTGTGTGTTCTATCACAAAATCATCATCAAGGTCATCCCCGCTACTAAATTTCTTCACCTTCGGCCTATCGCCATTTTCGATCACTGTAATTAAGGAGCAGATTATAGGTTGCGATTAGCATAAAAACATGTACTTAAGACTATGAAGGTTGGATAATAACATCATCTCCTACCTATATCATTACTAGCTGTGAGAGGACTTTTCTTGCCCTTATCAGGACAATCTTTGGCTAGATGTGTTACACCACCACATATTTTACAGCAACCACCCTATTAAGGGGAAAAAAAAAAAGTTAATGAAAAGAGGAATGCCAAGATCTCAACTTTCAATAGTGAGTAATATGCCAATAGTATAACAGCAGATTGATAGCTCATAAACTGTTAATGAGATGAGCAGCTCAGGTCTAAAAAGATCAAAATTTTATACCTTTGGGTATACCCCTCGACTATTCTGAGGACAGTCCTTGCTCAAGTGTCCTTGTTCATTACAGATGAAGCAACTTGCGAATTTAGTTCCTCCTGCCGCAGACAGTGAGTGATGATCATGACATATAAAAACAAGTGACTGATTTTAAAAGGTTGAGCATTCTTTCGAAGTTAAATCCATAATAAACTTTGTTTTAAGGTTTTCTTTCCATGTGTTAAGGATCAAAAGACAGCATATAATCATTCATGATGTCCTTAAATACCAAATTCCCATGTTCAACCTCAGGGAAAAGTGAACGTGTTTTTGCAGAATGTATCAGTTACACCTCATTCTAAGGCCTAAAAGTAACAATTTCCAGATTGATGTCAACCATTATAAATATGGATAACGTTAATTAATCTCACAAGCCAAAAATAGGACCTAAAACTATCAACCAAGAAATCCAAGGAAATCACAAACGAGAAAAAGAAAACAGAATATTGCACCATGAAACCTCCATGTTAAACCTCGGGGAAAAGAGAATACTTTTTTGCAGGATGTATCAGTTACACCTCATTCTAAGGCCTAGAAATAACAAATTCCAGGTTGCTATATAAATATGGAAAAGGATGAGCAATCTCATAACCCCAAAAAAGGTCCTAAAACTATCAATCAAGAAATATAAAGGAATCACAAAGAAGAAAAGAAAACAGAACATTGCACCATGAAACCTTCATGTTCAACCTCAGGGAAAAGAGAATGCTCTTTTGCAGATTGCATCAGTTACAATAACAATTTTTGGGTTGATGTCAAACATTATAAATATGGATAAGGCTAACCAATCTCATAAACTATCAATCAAGAAATCTAATGGAATCATAAACAGAAAAAGAAAACAGACACTATCAACGAGTGTGTCTTTATTTTGTGGGAAACAGAGAAAAAGGGCAAATAAGTAACACAGGAGTTCTTCAGATTAAAGGAATAAAAAGGAAGTACCATCTTGAAGAGGGTAAAAACAGTTCGAAAGAGAATGCCCAGTTTCACCGCAATTGTAACAGAATTTGGCATTAATGGCCTCGTCTTTCTTCTTAGGACAGTGTTTCAGGCTATGCCCACGTTGACGACACAACAAACATATCTTCAGACATCATTAGCAAACACAACATGAAATCACATCACCAGATAAACTAATCGTAACAAAATTGCCCATTCAACTAACACGAAACACAAACCTTGTTCTTTTCCCATTCGGCTTTCCTGGGGCAAGCTTTGGCAATATGGTCCTGAGCTTTGCATATAAAGCAGGTATCGCCAGGTTTCATTCCAGGTACTCTAAGAGGGCGTTTTCTGAACTTACTTTTACTTGGGTCCTTCGAACCGGTCCTTTGACGTTTAAATTTGCTCTTCTTTTTCATCATCTTCTTCTTCTTGTTGGTGTCTCCAGGAGGTGCTGGCTCTGGTTTAGGAAACAGCTCTGGATGAGCTTCCCTATATCGTTTTTTAGCAAGTTTCTGTCTTTTACTCACCATCCTCACTGAAAACAAGTAGAAACGAAAGGGTTTAAAGAAGGGATGGTGATGAGCAAGGGTTTACAGAGATCGATCGAACCTGTAGTGATGAGATACGAGAATGGGCTTGTTTGCTCCTCCTTTATTGAGAGAAGTTCTAAATAGATTTTAGCCGTAGAACTCGATGGAGCCTACAAGCCCATTGTTCTGTATTATTTATTGCAATATATATATATATATATAATCTATTAACAAATAATCTTTTTAATTGATAAGGATAAAATTACGTATTATTGAATTTATCTAAATTTGCTAAATTTTCAATTGTTATTGTATATTATAATTTATGTGAAGTTATTATGTTTTGGAAATTGTATATTACACTTAATCATGATTGATCATATTTTTAAATATTCAAGCTTGAATTAAATAAATATGTTTTTATTTAATTTGAATTAATTTAACTTGATTCAATTATATCATAGAGGAACTATTTATAAATAATAATTATTTTCAATTTAAAGTATTATAAATAATTTAAGATATAAAACATATAAATTATTTATGACGAATTCTCTTTTGATAAAATTGAAAAGACAGGTGAAATGAAAAATCATTTTTTATAGAAATTAATCTAATAAAAATATATAATTTTTCTTGTTATTTGGATTTTTTAAATACATTCTCTTATTTTAAAATATTTAAAATTATTTTATAATATTAAAAATATTAAAAAAATATATACTAAATTTTAGTTTAATCATTCCCATATGATTTGTTATTAGCAATACAAACTATGTCATTAACACTTCATCACATAACATGATATGTGGAAAATAACCTCTCTGTTAACACTATGTATTATTAGATCTTCTCAAACTCCGCATATTAACATAACTTTTATTAGATTGTTGTTATTCTTGTAGTAACATAGCATTATGTCTTAAATAATTTGATTAATTTTTTAACAACAAAGATCAGTAAACAAAATCAAAGCGAAAAGACAAAAACCTAACCAAAAAGTTGATTTTTTAAAGTTTTTACTATTAAATATGAACATATTCGGTTTTTAAAATATTGACAAAAATAAGTAAAAAGCCTCAATCTTTTGAGTTCTTACTTTTATTGTTATTATACCAATATTGCCTTTCCAACGTTTCCACTTTGCTTATAGTGCTCTCTTTTCTCTTAGCACTCTTCAAGATTGATGGAGGGTCATAGGGAGGGAGGAGAGTGCATGGTCTTCTGTCTGCAGGACTCTTCACCATAGATTCTGTGATGAAGCTCTTGGCGACTCCTTCCACTTTACAGAATATTTTTTCTGGACAGAGCTCGCGAGCATTTGGTGGCAAAGTAGGCTTGAAGGTCAAGAGCTTGGAATACTCACTTAATAGATGAAACATGTAATCATATACATAATCCATGTTCAAGTCACGTTGTATGAATCTACTCCCTGCTTTTCCTATTGCCTGAGCCTGTGAACACAGAAGAAGAAGAAGAAAAAAAGGGTTTAAAAAGAAATTTTAATTTTGGTAGAGGTTTAATGCTTTTTGATGTATTTAAAAAAAGGGTTAATTATGTTATTAAATATATAAAACTAATTAAGTTAGCCTCACACAATAGCTTAAACTATTGTGGTGAAACCGTCATTTAACATGATATCAGAGACTTTGTGATCAAGTAGTTGTGAGCTCAAATCTTACCACCCACCTATTATTCAGCACAAGATAGAGCGAGCTTGTACAAATTTCAAGTTCAAAGGACTTTCACTTGATGGAGTGTGTTATTGAATATATAAAACTAATTAAGTTGGCCTCACACAACAGCTTAAGCTATCGTGGTGAAGCGGTTATTTAACAAATTATACCGAATTTTTTGTATTTTGATCTTTTTTATTTTAATTTTGATATTTTAAAAATATTAATTATTTTAGTTTATTTTAAATTGTAAATACTATTAATTTAAAAAATTAAGTAATTAATAAATAAACTGATAGATTTTTAACCAAAAAAAAGAAACTAAATTAAATTAAAAATTAAAAATTAAACCAGACGTTAAAGTAAGCCAACTTATTCAAATTTTAGAACAGAGGATAAGACGTTGACCGTTCGACCATTCAAACTGGATTCTATGTCCTGACCAATCCAATATCATATGCCTAACTCGTTGACCGTTCGACCATTTAAACTGGATTCTACGTCCTGACCAATCCAATATTATATGCCTAACTTGTTGACTTCAAACTTAGCTTAGATGGGACTTATGGGTTAAAGAAAAGAATTCACCTTTTGTTTATGGCTGTTGCCCCAGTCAACAGCAAACTTGATGGATCGGCACTTGTCGTGCTGATTTATAGGCCAGTAATGCTCCATTGGAATTAGACTTCTGGAGAAAAAGTCGTAAAACTGTGGTTTTACGAGTAGTGTTGGAGAATCACAGGCAAGAATGTACTTTTGGCTCACTGACCATCCAACTCCTTCAATGTATATCTTGTATCTGCACCAATTCTCATATCAATTTCATCTAGTTTCGGGTCAGGTTCAAGTTTAAAATAAGTTTCCAGGGCCTAATTCAGCCTGAAGCCTGAAACCCGATCAGGGTCGGACTTTTCGGACTGATTCAGGTTGGTTTGATCATACCTGTGGGTACATTGTTTTGTCAAGTTTGAGTCTTTGAACTTTCGAGCTGCCTCGCGATCCCAATTCTGCAAAGGGATTTGAATTTGAGCATGAAATGGTAACAAATGGGAGTCATCAATCTGAAAGTGAGTATGCGTACCTGAGCGTATATACGAGCATTCCAGTCCTGATCTTTTGAGACGTTGCATGTCAGAAGCTCCATTCTCATCCCTGAAACGTATGGATTCCCTTTCCAGTACGCGTAAGGTTCTCTCTTGCTCCACTTGATCCACTTGTTTGCTTTTTTGAAGCTCTTTAACAGTGGCTCCCATGGCGGAAGATTGACCTCAGGCCTATCAAAACAGACAGTTTCATATCCAGGTCGCTTCATATTCTGAAAAGCTTGCGGGGAGTTTCAGGAATTGACTCACCAACCCCAGAAGGACCAGTCAGGGAAAACTATATCAAGCGTGTCGGAATCCCGGCAATACTTGAACAACGGCGGCGGACTTGGAGCACCAGGACCGCTAAACTCACTGGCTTTAATGAACGGACGGTCCTCACAATCGAACATGAGCTCCAAATCAGGCAACTTTCCAGGGTACCTACGTATCAACTGTAGTATACCCCACCTGGAAAAGACGTCCCTGCTTTGAAAAGCTCTGTGAAACTTCTCCAAGTACACTCTTCCATTTAAGATCACCAACCTGAAGTGCGCTGTTCTGTTGGCTCTCTCCAACATTTCTCTCGTTATGCCTGTGTTGCTCCAGGGTCGTAGGTCTTCGTGGATCCAACGAAAGTACTCGGGACATGTGGGAGGCGGCTGCCTGTCAGTGTCAGAGTCGTCCATAAACGTTGTCGAGTTGGTTATGGGACATTTTCTACCGATGTTAAATGCTGTGCAGTTGATAGTTTGGTATTCGAATCTGTTCCTGAGTCGCTTTGAGTTTCTGATTGGTTTTCTCCAGCTGCGACCAACAACCTGCAGAAACCAATTCAGCTTCTAAGCAATCCTATCCAGATTCCAGGAACAAGTTAAAACTAATTAGAGTTTCAACCTGATAAGGGATAAACATAGTCAACCTTCAGAAAATCCGAGCTCTGATGAAACAAGTCGTGCCAATAATGAAGGTGATTTACTTACAGTTGATTCAAGCAGGTGATTGGTGATGGAAGCACCAATCAGTAGAACGACGATGAAGAAGAAAATAGCACAGGACCTTGCAGTCAGCTTCCAGAATGCCCTGAAGATTGTCTCTTTGAATTGCCACTGGTCCATGTTACAGCTAATGATTATCGAAAACCCCTTTGAAGTTCCAAGACAGTTTCTACCTAGAAGATCGAAAACCAGAGAGATTTGAGATTGAGCTTGAGAAAGAGAGAGGAGGGTAAGAACAGGAATGGATAGAATAGTAAAAACATAGTACATAGAATTATGATTTAGACCGTCGGTATTTGCAAATTATTATATGTTATCACCAAGAAGAATGAGGAAACCTGCACATTGTCTTCCATTTTTTACACAAAAGTCTCAGGAAAAACGAGAGGCTGTTGATGTCATGACAGGAACTTGGTTTCGGCTGGAACCAGATGCTTACTTTTCAAACCAATAAATAAAAAGTAAAAAACAACGGATTGTACTCGTTTCGAGACAAAAAATGATTACATTATAGCATTAAAACTTGCCTTATGCATGTGATCAGAGGATTATCAAATCCTGAAAGCTCAATTCCAACAGTTTTTCTTGATATTATGTGAAGTTAAACAATTATAGATGTATCTTCCCCCACCTGATACTGCATTTTTGGGACAGATCAAAGTCAAATTATTGTCAGAAACATAACCACTAATCAGGGACGCATCAAATGTTGGATTTTTCTGCACGCACCATGTACCTGCTCCAAGCCACTTCAGGATCTTAGAACTTCTTGACAGGATTCCTGATGTTTTTATGCCGCATCTGATCAGAACTCGAAAAGGGTTTTCTTTCTTTCATACGGAGTGTATACCATCCTGAAATTTGCATAACTGAACAAAGTTACAAAGATCGTGTGCTGCCTGATTCCAAGACTCAGAAGTCTTGGGATCCTTAGCCCCGGGATGGGGTATGAAGTGATTTTGACGACCTTGCAAAGGCATTATTTTCAAAACGTAATTTAGAAAAAGAAAAACTGAACCTAATCTCTTCCAAAATTGAATTTATGAGTTGCGTACATCAATGGTAATTATTTAATTCCAACCATTCATAAAACATGTGTGGACTCTGAATCACTCATTTCTTGCTGACCTTTTCAACTAAGATTTCCTTCCCTTATATAGCACCAGCGACTATTGATGAGCACGAGGCATCTTTAACTCCTATTTTCTGTAGCCTTAAGATATTGGTTCGACATGGGGAAGACAAAACAGCTTGAATTTGACTTTTAAATTATAGAATTTCAGATTTCGGGTCAAACTCAAACTCGAAAGCAATCCACTTCAATAGTGCAACAAACATAGTCAACTAGTTGATCAAAAAAAAAATTTTTTGTATAAAGGGAAAATACAATAAAGGTTACAAAACAAGTCTGGGGAAGCAGATCTCCGACACATCCTCTAAAAAGATACGTTGGCACCCTATAGATGTATTATCAAAAAAGGTGAGATCGACAATAGAATGTTCTACGTGAGTAGCAAGTCAATCAGCACATCTATAGCTCTCTCGGTAAACGTGACAATGAACAACAGACCAGTTCCGCATGAATAGTTCGTGGATACTTGTGACAATGAGGTTGAGGGCCTTGGAACGATTATCCGAGGAAGAGATGAGATGGTGCACCACGAGAGAGACTAACTCTAGTTCTATCCGGTGGAAGTCCAGGTCCTAGGCTATCGATAGCCCTGAAAAAACTCCCAAGAGTTCAGCAAACATCATATCGCACCAATCGAGATTCTGAGAGAATCCTCCAAGTCAGTTGCCATCACTATCCCGTAAAATGTCACCTATAGTAGCCGAGCATTAGGGGCGATTGCAAGCGTCGTCTGTGTTTAGTTTTACCCAACTAGGAGGTGGTTTGCTTCAACCAATGAGTTGCTGGTGACGAAGGTGGGGTCCTGTATCTGCCTGACTTTGCCGCATAGTAGACTTGTGTATCTGATCTGCAAAAGACAAAATGAGAAAATTAGGAGATAGAGACCAAGTGAAATCATCATCAAAGAGAGACCTATTCCTCCACAACCAGAGGAGCCAGCACGTCGTGCCAAAAAGAATCGCCCAAACATATCCCATAACGCGCCGATGTTGTTAGAGGTTTTTCATGAGCCACTATCGAGGCGGCATAGTGTAGAAATTAGTATGAGTGAGGTCCATTGGGAAGGTGTCCCACACGTGTCAAGCTTTAATGCAATCCCGTACGTGAAGGGAGGACTGTTCGATGTGGCATTGGTGGCAGGTGTTGTCGGTCATGAGGTGTCGGCATACACAGTGTTGATTGGTGAGCAAACACTCTTGAGCAAGTAACTATAAGAAGACTCGTATTCGATGAGGACCCGGCCACTGTCAGATGGCTTTCCATACTCCATGTGTCAAAAGGTCTTCGTGTCTCATTAGCATGGAGTAGGTAGAAGTAATGGTGAAGGTACCATTGTCGGAAATCCCCCAGATCAACTTGTCCTGCCCAAGATATTCTTAGGTGGAAATGTGCCCGCGATAAGTCGACAAATCGGCGTTGGGAGGTAAGATTGGAAAGTTTCTCAAGCCCAAATTACCCGTATCCTCCACAAAGTGGTGAACACTGAGGTTAAGAGAGTTCTCAGGGATTGGGTGTGTGGTGTAGGCAAGAAACGGTTCTATTCCAGCTATCCAAGAGTCTAGCCAAAATCGTGTCCGAGTGCCATTGCCTATCCTCCACTTCATGCCTTTGGCCATGATATGCCAGCTTGCCTTGATGCTACACCAAACTATTAAGCCTCCTATAGTTTCAACAGAGGTGGGTAAATTGTTGGCATCGAAGTTATATTTAACAAAGAGAACTTGAACCCATAACACTGAAAGTTTAGCAATCAACGACCAACCGAGTTTAGTTAGGAAGGCATCTTCCATCTCACGAATTTTCCATATACCCAATCCTCCCAAATCCTTAGGTTTGCACATTACGTCCCAAAATAATAAACAATATTATTTTGTTTACAGAATGAAGTTCGAATTGGTTGAATAAAACAAAGTCATTTGGCTACCATTCGAAGTCTGATTAGTCACAGGAAAAAGTGCAAATGTCTCATATACAGATGCAAAGCTCTCCACTTAGAACTCATCTTCTGGTTCTGCAGAATACTAGCATCTATACAAGAAATATTTGCTAAGAACAAATCTAAATAGTTTGAGAATTTTTATGTTTTATACTATCCAATATAATGAGTGAATGGTACAAAAAAGAATACAATTTTCCTTCTACGACTGCCTAGTCTCGTTGTCCCAGAACTTCTTTTCCCATAACTCGACTTGTTTTATGGTTAACTCTCTTCTCTGTAAAATGGAATGAAGAGATGAAGGGTCATAAGGAGGAAGAATGCTGCAGGGGCCAGCGTTTGCAGGACCTTTAACCATGGACTCCAACATGAACTTCTTTTCTAGTCCCACGGCAGAGCAAGCCATATACTCCGAACACAGCTCGATGGCTCTCCGAGGTACGGTGGGCTTGAAGGTTAAGAGCTTAGCATATTCATTCAAGAGATGGAACATGTAGTCATATACATAGTCCATCTTCAACTCCTCCTGTATGAACTCACTAGCTGCCTTTCCAATGGCCTGTGCCTGGAAAATTCACAGAGAAATAGCTGATTAAAAGGACATCGTTTTGTCCGAATCAGGTCAGACTGGATTTAAGATAAGTAATTATTGTTTTACCTTTCCTTTGTGAGTGTTGCCCCAATCAACTGCGAACTTAATAGATCTGCATTTGTCATTTTCCTTTACAGGCCAGAAGTGATGAACTGGTTCCAAACCTCTGGTAAAGAAATCATAGTAATGGGGTTTTACAAGTAAAGTAACACTGTTACAGGCAAGTATGTACTTTTCGCTTACAGACCATGCGGAACCTTCAATGTAGATCTTGTACCTGCATGCATTTCTCATTAGAAGCAACATTTACTCCCGAAAAAGCAAGGATTACGAATTAAAAAGTATTAAATCCAACCCTTTAAAGTTTTAATTAAGTGTTCATATTCCAAAAGGTAACTTTTTGAAAATCATCTAATTTTTTGGAAAAACTTTTAAAGGAGACAAAAATATCCATCATCAAAGAAATAAAGGAAATCTGAGTACTTCACACCTATGAATGCATTGGTTCGCCAAGTCTGATTGCTTGTACCCTTGTTGTGACTCACGAATCCAATCCTGAAAAAGAAGGTACTTCTTTCAATACACCAACCTCCAACAACACAGAATCTCCAACAATGTGGGAAGAGCAAGCAAGTACCTGTGCATAAACACGAGCATTCCAATCCTTAGTCTCGGTGACATTGCATTTCATAAGATCCTGTCTTGTCTGAGCAACAAGTGGATTACCCTTCCAATAAGCATAAGGTTCCCTGCTCCTCCACTTAACCCTCTTGTTCCCTTCTCTTAACTCACCCAACAACGACTCCCATGGCTTTATGTTAACCTCAGTCCTACAAAGAATCGAACAGAAATGTAATAAAAACCCATCAACGAACTGATCCAAAGTTCGCTTCTTTGAAGCTTAAGAGGTGTTTTAAGACTCGGTCTCAGCTCACCATCCCCAGAATGACCAGTCAGGAAAAACAATATCAAGCGTGTGCTCATCCCCACAGTACCGAAACAATGGCGGTGGTGCCGGAGCGTTAGGTCCACTGTGATCGGCGGATCTCACGACAGGCCAGTCCACACAATCGAACATCAACTCCAAATCAGGGACTTTCCCAGGGTACTTGCGTAACAACTGTAGGATCCCCCACACGGTAAAGGTATCCCGACTTTGAAACGACTTCCGGAACCTCTCCACGTAAGCCTTCCCGCCGACCACCACGAGCCTGAAGTTTGCGGTTCGCTTAGCCCTCTCCAACATGTCTCTGCTAATCCCGGTGTGGGCCCATGGTCGGAGATCCTCGTGAATCCAACGGAAGTATTCGGGACACGTGGGACCACTGGGATGTTCGGTGGAAGTCGTCGGGTAGTTCCTGGGGCACGTTCTGGTGCGGTTAAAAGCACTGCAGTTCAGCGGGATCTCTAGTTTGGGTCGAGGGACATTGTCGTCAATGTGTTCTAGTATCGGCTTAACGGCCGCGATTGGCTTTGGAGCCGAGCTTTGTGAGCCAGCCTGAAAGGAGCACGATAATCAATGTAATCTCAACCTCAGCCAATCAGAATCCCGACGAGACAAGTGTCTCGATGCGTGGGACCATTCACGTGCAAGACGCGTCGGTTGAAGTTAACCGACATCGAACATTGCATTACAATTAGTAAAGTATAAAATAAAAGAGAATCAAACGGCGGCGTTTTGAGTTAAGTGAAACAGCTACTGATTGTTGTAACATACTCACAGTGGAATTAAGGAGGCGAGTGGAAATCAACGCGCCGACGAGGAGGAAGACGAAGAAGATGGTGAGAACGTGAGATCTAGCAGGCAAGTTGGTGAACCCCAGCCGAATTGTGTCCTTGACATGGCCGTGAAGCCTGGATCCATGCGACAAGTACCTCTTCATCCACTGTTGCATGTTTCCTTCTGATCTCTGACAACTGTTCTTAGCTGATCAGTTTCAGTTCACTGATCTCTGTTCCAGATGGGCATTTCAGTTCTTACAGCTTTGTTCTTCCACCGTATTTATTATACACATATATAAGTGTGTGTGTGCGTGTGTGTGTGCGTGTGTGTGTGTGTGTGTGGTTGAAGAATTCTAATTCTAAGGTGGTGAAGGAACTGTAGGAGAAAAAGGGAAACTACCCGAACATGGAAAGATGGAGATCTTGATGATAAAGAGAAGTAGAGAGAGAGGGAAGGAAGATCCAAAAGTGGAGTTTGGAGAAGTGAAATTCTCGTGACGAAGGAGGCTTGCTTGGTGCTTCAAAGCTAATTATGAAGATGAAGAGGACAAAAGGAAGGTGAAGTTAAGAAGCACAAAAGGGGTTTGAAAAAGGACATTTTCCCTCAAATCTCTGCGTAATCTTTTCTACAACTTGGTGAGTTGTGATCCAGCCACCATGTTTTCAACCAACCCCATTTTATGTTTATTTGACAAAATTGCAAGTTAGTGGTGGGGTTGTTATTTTCATCTTGACCAAAATTAACTAGTAGTGTCAACCAAACTTGGCCCGACCTGACCTAAAATGATGAAACTTGGATTTATTTTCCGACTATCCAAGTTTAGCCCAACTCAAGTCTCGATTTTTATAAGCAAGATGATGTCGTTTTATTTAAAATAGCGTCGTTTTATATTTTTAATTTAAAAAAATTTAGATTGGACTCAATCTCAGGTTCAAGTTAAGTTGACTCATACCAGGTTGAATTTGGGTTTAATCAAGCCCAGGCTTGGCCCGAGTGGTAGAGTTGTCGTTTCAAAAATTAATTAGAAAATTTTAAACTAATTAATTTTTAAGTTATATTTAAACTCGAGTTCAAGTTGTTTAATTTGAAACTTGATTCAACAATAACACCCTGCGAAAATATCACTAAAATGCAAGGTTTAGTACTCATTACATCTTAATGTTACTAAAATAATGTTCATTACATCTTGAAAGTGGTAGCAAATGTTTAAAGAAATTACTTTTAAGATCGCTAGGTTTAAATTACCTGGTTGTAATATAATATCGGTAAATTTGTAATTCATACATTAAAATTTGCTAAAAAAAGTATTAAAATGCTTTAATTTTTTTTAATAAAATAAGTTTTTAAAAGAGTGTGTTAATTTCGATTGTAATTTAATATTTTATAAATTTTAAAATATATTTTATTAAAATTTAATATTAAAATATTAAATTTTAATATTTTATAAATTTCGATTGTAGGCATAGTATTTATGGTTTTGGTCCCCAGTTCGAGAAACATTCAACTCGTTGATGTAGAGATGACATTTGACTTTAGGTTGCTCAAGTTGGGCTTAGCTTGAGAACTGATACAAAACGACAATATATTATATTTTTAATTTAAAAATTAAATTAAATTAACTTCGAACAGAAGTTTTTCAAATTCAATAAGACCTTAAGTCGGACCGGGCTCCATCCCATTGCCGTCATTACATTGATGGCTTAGATCAAGTTACAATACCCATATTCTCCAGCTAGGTTAGAGTGAATTGAACCGAACCAAGATTACCATCATTATCGTAATCACAATTAGTCTAAAATTTGACAATGAAGTGAGATTTAAAAAAATCTAATAATACGCAACCTTACTTCTACATAATAGAAAGATTGTCCATCTATATTCAAAATCAAGCAGACCATCTCTTGAATTTTTCTCAAGAATTTACTTGATTTGATCATTTTCTTAGTTCACATTTAAGGTACAAAACATAGATGGACATTTCTTAGTGGTGGGGTTGTTATTTTCATCTTGACCAAAATTAACTAGTTATGTCAACTTAGCCCGACCCAACTTAAAATAATGAATCTCGTACTTAATTTATCTAAAAAATCGAGCTTTAGACTCTAACTCGATCTTCAGCTATTTAAGTTCAGCCCAACTCGAGTCCCGATCTTTGTAAATAAAATGACGTCGTCTTATTGAAAATAACGTTGTTTTGTATTTTTATTTTAAAAAAGTTCAGATTGGGCTTGGGCTCAAATTTAGGTTAGGTTTGCCTCATATTAGATCGAATTTGGGCTGAATTAGCCTTGGATTGGGCCTGGCTCAAATAGTAGAATTATCATCCAAAAAATTAACGAGAAAATTTTGAATTGATTAATTTTTAAGCTATGTTTGCACTAAAGTTTAAGGTGTTTAATTTGAAACTTGATTCAACATCAACACCACCCAATAGAAATATCGCAAAAATGTAAAATCTTGAGAGGTTTAATAGTACACACAGTATTACTTCTAACTAATAGAAAGATTGTTTCTAAATAACCCATAAGAGGAGGAGAAAAATAAAATAAATTTAAATAATTAAAACATAAATTTTTAAAATAATAATTGCAAATAATAATAATAATAGTAATAATAATACTAGATTCAATTTTTATTAAAAAATTAAGCAATTCAATATTTTAAATTTAATTAGAATTAAACTCGAACTCTTGAAAAGGCAAAGAGATGACAAAAAGAAAGAAACAAGGACAAGTTTAGCGGCTTTTGCTTGGCAGTAGGTATTAATTGGACCGTTCCTAGTTCCGATCTAATATGAAACGTACCTAACAACGTAGGCATAGTATATATGGTTTTGGTCCCCAGTTCGAGACACATTGAACTCGTTGATGTAGAGATGACATTTGAGATTGAACTCGGCAAAATCATAGGATCAGGTCCGTATGGAGACTTTGTTTGCTCAAGTTGGGCTTAGTTTGAGACTGATACAAAACGACAATATTGAATTCGAACCGACCTTTTTCAAATTCAACGAGACCTTAAGTTGGACAGGGCTCCATCCCATTGCCGTCATTACATTGATGGCTTAGTTCAAGTTACAAGACCCATATTCTCCAACTGGGTTAGAGTGAATTTAACCAAACTAAGATTATCATCATTATTATCATTACATTTAGTCTGAAATTTTGTAGTAAAGCGGGATTTAAAGAAATCTGATAGTACGCATAATTATTCTTATATAATAGAGAGTCTGTCCATCCTTATTCCTATATAATAGAGTGTATGTCCATTTATATTTAAAATCAAGTGGTATCTCTTGAATTTTTCTCCAGATTTTACTTAATTTGATCATTTTCTTAGTTCACATTTTCTTTTATACTCAGTGTCATAGAAAGAGACTTGGGCATGACAATTATGATTCGATTTGGTTCAAGTTGATCAGATTTTGGATTGGTTTCAGTTTGGAAGATTGACTCAAAACTGATTCGAAAGATTCGACAGAGAAGAACATTTTTTTATTTTATAAGGTTAAGAAATTCAAAATCAAAAGCACATTTTTTTCTACCAAGAATGATTATCCTATCCAATATAACAAGATAAATGTACAAATTTTGCAGTATTTTATACAAAAAGATGGTAAGAGAAGAAGAAGAAGAAGACTAGAGTTTCCTCTCTACTGCTTCTTGTTGTCCCAGTACTTCTTCTCCAACAACTCAACTTCATTAATGGATGACTCTTTTCTATTAATAACAGCATTAAGAGACGGAGGGTCATATGGAGGAAGAATAGTGCAAGGGCCAGCATTTGCAGGACCTTTAACCATGGAATCCAACATGAACTTCTTCTCTAACCCTTTGGCAGAGCAAGCCATTGTCTCTGAACAGAACTCCGTTGCTCTTGGAGGTATGGTTGGCTTGAACTTCAAGAGCTTAGCGTACTCATTCAGGAGATGAAACATGTAGTCATACACATAATCCATCTTCAGGTCCTCCTTGATGAACTCACTAGCTGCTTTCCCCATTGCTTGTGCCTGTCGACAAAGTTGTAGACTTTGATTCTGAATTATGAATTGCCCTCTGATAAAAGATATTAAGAGTTCAAAGAAATTAGATCTGCGTTTATATACCTCATTTGTGTGGGTATTGCCCCATTCAACAGCAAACTTAATGGATCTGCATTTGTCATCATCCTTTACAGGCCAATAGTGATGACCTGGAACCAAACTTCTGGTGAAGAAGTCATAGTAATGAGGTTTCACAAGTAAAGTGACACTGTCACAGGCAAGTATATACTTCTCGCTAACTGACCAAGCAGAGCCTTCAATGTAGATTTTGTACCTGAACGTACTTGGAATGGATTAAAACTATCATCCAATGGAAACTTTCAAACTGGAATCTTTTTTTTACTCATTCAAACCTGTGAATGCATTGGTTTGCCAAGTTAGATTGTTTGAAACCTTCCTTAGATTCTCGAGTCCAATCCTAAAAAGGTACGGAATATTATTTCGGATAATTTTTTAAATCCTGACATGTTCGAATAATTCGATAAGAAGTGTACCTGTGCATAGACTCTAGCATTCCAGTCCTGGTTTTCTGTGACATTGCATTTCATAAGATCCTGTCTTGTCTTAGCAACAGCTGGATTACCTTTCCAATAAGCATAAGGGTCCCTGTTCTTCCATTCCATCCTTTTATTCCCTTCCATCAACTCATTCAACAATGGCTCCCATGGTTTGATATTGATCGCAGGCCTACATGATTGGAAGTCAATAAGTCAAATTTGATTATATCGAAGTTATGGAAGTGGAGTTTAAGAGGTTTGAATCTGATCTGCTCCGCTGTCAACCCTGTCCAAACACCGTGAAGAAAAACATTCCAGGAACATAAAAATCCTTGAAGGGTATCTCACCATCCCCAGAAAGACCAGTCAGGGAATACGATATCGAGCGAATCGACGTCTCCACAGTAACGGAACAGTGCAGGTGGGGTCGTAGCATTAGGTCCGACATGATCAGCAGATCTAACGACAGGCCAATCAACACAATCGAACATCAACTCCAGATCAGGGACTTTACCAGGGTACTTGCGAAGCAACTGTAGGATCCCCCACAGAGTGAAAACATCACGACCCTGAAAAGCCTTCTTGTACCACTCAACGTAAACTTTTCCCTTGACTATGACCAGCCTAAAATACGCCGTTCTTCTGGCACGCTCCACCGTGTCTCTGGTGATGCCAGTGCGAGCCCATGGCCGGAGGTCCTCGTGAATCCAACGGAAGTATTCCGGACATGTGGGAGGAAGCCAACTGTCGGTGTTCTGTGCAAAGGTTGTCGGGTAGTTTGTAGGACACGTTCGGGTCTGGTCAAGAGCACTGCAGTTGAGTGGGATCTCTATACTGTGTCTGGAGGCATTAAGCTCAACGTGTCCAGGAATTGGATTGGTGATTGAATACAGCTAGAGCCATGCGAAAATCATTATAAATAAGTAATATTATAAACTTTAATCGTACTTCTTATTTGTGACTCTTCCCAAAGAGCTCAAACTTAGTTTGAACTTATAAAATTTTGAGCATAATGAGAAAAAACTGGAAACCCTAATAACAGTGAATATATACTCACGGCGGCAGAGTTAAGTAGGAGTCGTGTAGGGACTAAGGTACCAAAGAGGACGAGCAAGAGGAACAGGAGGAGGAAAACAGATGATCTTACAAGCAAATTCATAACAGACTCTTGAGGTTTCGAATCTGTTAATGGAGTTTGTTTTTGCTGGCTTATGATATATAGCCATATAGGAATGGTATAGGAATTGTCAGAGAAAAAAGGACTTCGAAACCAGGTAAGATGGAGGTGTTGCTTAGGGTTGACGATGAAGATAACTATATAAGAACGAGGAAGATCCAAAAAAGAAGAGAGTTTCGAGAAGTTGAATCCTTGAATCTTGTGATAAGCTTTCACTTCCATTCTAAATTTGACTTTTATAGAGTTAAAAACCCTTAGCTTTCTTTTGCTTCGAGATCTGTTTTGCATTAATTAAGGGTTTAAGTCTTGTTAGCCTTAACAAGAATATTGATTAAGGGCTGAACCCCCCTTTGAAAATGTATTAATTTCTCTTATTTTCTTACTAAGAAATTCAAAATTCTTTGTTCAAATTCATACAATTATATAACCGTTTTCATACTATGTGTTAGTTATAACATAAATTGATATGAGCAAGAGCAAAGATCACTATAGAGATAACATGTGTGATGGGAGCGAGCTTGTCATTTCAGTTGGACCTATGTCCAAAACTAAGATCGAGAGACTCAAAAAGGCCCTCTATACACATGTAGGCCTATTTGTGAAGAGAATGGAGTGCACCAAGCCTACTGAAGGAGAGCTATCTGAATCACAGTGCAAAATTGATTTTATTTATCTCAAATCTTTGGATTGGACTCACTTGGGATTTAAAGATCATTGTATTGAGTTGCATATCATCATTGAAGCCCAAGAGGAGAGGCGTGTCTATGATCAAACTTGGAAGCGCGTTAGGTCAGGCTTAGATGTGCTTTTATTATTCTATTTTGAACTTGTTTTAACTTATAATTATATTGTAGGCTTTCATGTGTTTTAAGCCCAAGTCTTTTAGCGTTAAGCCCAGGTATAAATACTTATGTTTTAAGATTTTTGGAATACAACTTTGATCATATTGTTTTCTAGGAGTCATCGGTCATATTGAGAGAAGAAAACCCTCTTGTTCTTTTCAACTTATGAATTAAACTTCACTTATCAATTGAATCAAATTGTGGCGTGATTTTGATCCCACCCAACTTTCTTAGTTTGTTTTTTACACGTTATCTAGGTTGCTCGAGATAAGTTCTTCGTGAGGTCTAGTAGGTAAATTTGAAACTTTGCATATCAGATTTAATTTTAATTAATTCGAATTTATCGTCTTCTTCCTTCTTTGAATCTGAACTTTTATGTTTTTCAATTTCGTAGAGCATATTACAAACTTTAATTATGTACCAAGGATCAACCATAAACTTGTATTAATGAAGAAAAATGTAGAAAAGTACCTATTTTACTATTCATGATATGATTAACAAGCTCTATTAGTATTCAGCTTGACCCAACCGTGTGGGAGCTTATTCCATCCTATTAGTTGTTCAGTTCGATGTCTGTGGTCCATATTAACTCTACTTTGCCAGAACAAAGCCTTGTGAATCTGATGAACATACTTTAATACATATGCAGCAGGGGACTCTGGTCTAGAAAACTATTCCTCAAAAATGGTCATATTTCGTCAGGACCATAGGAACCAACAGGTTGCATCAAAGATAATAGACCAATTAAAACCAAATACCAGCCAATGTTTTTGGAGATTCATAGCTAACCAATCTTGAGAGTTTAGAGTGAAAAAAATCCGTGGAGACTACTTGTGGAGGGAATGCTTGCTACAAGGTGCGTGCGTTTGTACAATCCCGAACGACATGTAGTGAGGATTATTCTGCTTGACAATGATAGCAAACAACCTCAATGGTAAGCTATTTGCGAGCACGTTGTTCATTAAAAAGTAATCTATCTTGTGCGGGAAGCCATAAGAATGTGTAAATTCGTCAAGGGTCATTCTAATGCCATATTTCCCTTCAAATTCCCTCAAAATAACAGTCTGCACAGTCCATGATCATGGAATAAGTCGAAGCAGTAGTGAACTGACTAGTGTTCGATATTCTCCAAATTAGCATATCTGGCCATAAGTAGAGCTAACGAGGCAAAATATCCGAGATGTATATGCAAATCGAATAAGGGAGCAGATATTGGAACGTGTCTCACTTTCAATTTCTTGTATTATCCACAAAGTGTTAAACTCGGAGATCAATAGTTGATCGTGGAATTAAAACATTTGCATGGGAAATAAGCGGTCCCAAGTTTGCAACCCAAAGGTCTAGTCAAAATCTAGTCATGGAGCAGCCTATATCACCCAATCCGAAACACATTTGATTTTCTTAAGGGTAATTTTATAAAAGAAATAATAAAATGGTTTTGCCTTGACATTTTAAGTTTCGATTTAAGAAATTATAAAATATCTTCAAAATTTTGCTGTCATACGAACTCATTATTACTAAGATCATTATGTTCTCAGAAGAGCCATCAGATTTATAACAGTAAAGCCTCTTTATACATTTTGAAGAGACAGAAGAAGATGATTATGTGTTTCAATTCGACCGCTTTTTGTCTGTCTGAATTCCTTGCAGCCTTTGTAAGAGAATATTTAGGAACTGGACTTTATGCAGAGTTACAGTGTTGCTGTACGAGTTCCCCACACAGTAACTTCGTGGCTTTTCCATGATCACAGCCACCTAAAAGCCATGCATCAAGAGATGAGTTCCAGAAATCATTCATCTTTCGTTTTCTAGGTGGACCCATTTTGCAGTTTGAAGAATGATCACAGCTCAAAATTTTTGATTAGGTTTTGACTTTCTCGGAGCATGTACCCAAAGCAATTAGAGTTGACATGACGGCCGGGTTCGACAGGATCTGAGTTAACGGTCATAGCTATATTAATCAAATTTCAAGTTGAACTTGAATCGGAAAGGTTGGCTCAAAGCTCGACTTAAATGACCCAAAGCAACTCTGTTAGTGTCACCTTTAATATGAATGCAGAGTTATTGGCTCTCCGTTCTGATATTTAACTAGCTATTTATTTCAATTGTGCATATTTAGAGATCGAGTCTGATTTGTTAGAAGTCCTCAGGATTGATGCTCACTGTCAAGCCTCGGTTGATTTTCATCTTCATGCTCATATTATTCATGATATCAGGTCCTTACTTGATTATGACATTAATTATAAATTTTTTCACACTTTTTGTGAAGGAAATTAATGTGCAAACTTTCTTGCTCGACTAGGTTCGGGTTCTTCGGTGGGGCTTCAGGTTTGACACAAACTCTCTCCGGGTATTGTTTGCTTATTGTAGGCGGATGCCTATAGAATGGCTATTTGTCGAGACTAGTCTTCTTTAGTCCTATTTGATGTACCAAAAAAAAGTGTGATTATCAAAAAAATTGATCCAGGTCATTGCCAGTCCTAACTTGCGCTAGGGATATCAAAACAAAGTTATTCTTAGAGGGTTCGAAAGAGAACTTCAATATTTACAATTTTCAGAAAGAGCTTGAAGACAAATTCTATCATCCGCAGGGTTAAAAGTGAACCGGATGACAACTCTTACTTTTGTTTACCTTTGTTCTTATGATACTTTGGCAGCCTCAAAGCTGATTGACAAAGCCTGACTCTCTTGTTACTACTTCAACCAACTTTTGAGAGACGAAAAGGAGAGGAAGGGACTATATGATCTCTTCTAGTCTGTTCTATCTGTCCCAAATTGGCTTTAATGTAGTGTTCAACATTGTAAACTTGAAGCCATTTGGAGAAAACCATTCTATACTAATTGATAAACTCCAATCTTATTCATATTTTAAGTAATTTTCTATACTTAACATGTAATGAATACAAGTGGCTAATTAACTCTGGCGGCAACAACCTTAAATACATCAAACCCGACCCCTTGTCTCCTGATCAGATCCTTATTATTTGTTTCGATAAGGTTTGGACTTAGACCAAATGACGTTATTTTTCAAACTAAGTTGGACAACTCAAACCTAATTCAAAACTAGATTAAGTGCCTATTTGGTTGAACTTTTGAAGGATAAATAATCACTTTTTTTCACCGCTAAGTTTTTTTTAAGAAAAATAATTGTTTGACTGTAAAATAAAAAAGTATTTTTTTATTAGATATAACTTTTTTAGTAGCTAAAAATACAGTTTTTTAAAAAGCTCAAATTTGAAGCGTCTAAAAAAAGCACTTTTTCAGGTAAATTTGAAGTTTCTACAAAAAATACTTTTTCAGATAAATTTTTCATATCAATTAATGAGCCTATTTTTTAGTCCCTTTTATTCTTATGTTTTATACATAATTCTCACAATACCCATCAACACATCTTCACGTTTATTTTGAGATTTATATAAAATTATTTGACTTTTTTATATGTTTTAATATTGATTTTTGACATTAGTTTTACTTATGTTATAATTCATATAAATATTTGGTTAGATATATTTTTATTTATATTTCATATGATTTAAAATTATATAATAATTAATATATTGTACTTTACGTATTGTTTAACATATTTTAAATAATATTTATATGCATAAATAATTTTTATTACAAAATAAAATATAATTAAAATTAAATATGATTTTTATTTTTATGTTGTCAAATAATCTATTGTATGAAGCTCTTAAAAAAAAGCTCTTTTTTAAATGACAATCAAACAGTCAAGTGACTTCTTAGAAAAGTTCTCTCAGAAAAGTTTTATTAACAAAAGCTTTACTGATATAAGCCCATCCAAACAGACACTAACTTAAATATAATCATTGACATTAGGCCGTGTTAGGTTATGTCAGGTTGATTTTGTCAACTCGTACTCGTACTCAAAATTGAGTTTGATAAAATTTTTGAACGTAACCATCATTGGAGACAACAATGGAGCAGAAAACAATTGATTACATATTATAGTTGTTGAATTAATTATTCTAATTTATCGTAATTATATTCACACGACTCATAATTACACCCGTGTAGATTATAATTATAACAAAAATCCACTACAACAACATAATAATCTGCAATTTACAATTTGAAATCCTGCTTAACAAGATATGTTAGTGTATTGATGAAGCTCAGTGAAGATGTTGGTAATAAAAACGAGACACCATCATTGGAGACGACAATGGAGCAGAAAACACTTGATAGGCCCAAAATCATGCACGAAATGGGCAAGAACATTAACGTAAAACCATAATTAGAGATGGGATTTTAGAATCACGCCTATTCATCGTCACATTCAGTCTAAAGTTTTGTAATAAAATGGAGTATGAAAAAGTTTGATAATACACAACCTTATCTTTACATAATAGAGAGGCTGTTTCGGTAATAAACCACGTCTTCGTAATAAACTTTATCTTTGTTATCACTTTTAGAATACAGTAAAGTTTAGGTTTAAAAAAAAAAGAAAGCGTGACAGTAAGCTCTTGCACAGAGAGAGGATCGATGTTGATGATGATGAGGAGGAGGAGCTTCGAGGTTGGTGTAAAAGTCTCTCGCTTTTCTAGTCCACGCGTGAACGCTCTCTTGTTCATGCTCTCTTATTTAGAAACCCAATGCTCTCAGTCTTCTTCCCCCTTCACTCTCTCTTAAAGAAGCTCTCTCTCTTTTGGCCTTTCGTTGTCTTATGCAAACATGTCTGTAAGTCCCTCTCTCTCTCTTTCTCTTCCTCTTACAGGTGCATTGATTCACATGAGCATTAGGTTTTCATGAGATTCTGATAAGGAGTTCATGTTGGTATTATAGATTGTTGAGGTTAGAGTTCCGAACTTGGACTGCGAAGGCTGCGCTTCCAAGTTGAAGAAAGCTACGTACAAGATCAAAGGTATGGCTTGGCTTTAACTCTCTCTCATTTTTCGCTTCGACCATTGTCAGGAAATTTTCTGATGAGAGCTTACTTCCCATGCACTGTAGCTCACATCGTCTGTTTCTGTTTCAGGTGTAGAAGAAGTGGAAATAGACATGGAGTTGCAGAAAGTAACGGTGAGAGGGTACGGGCTGGAGGAGAAGAAGGTGTTGAAGGCTATAAAAAGAGCAGGAAAAGCAGCAGAGCCATGGCCGTTTCCAGGGCACTCTCATTTTGCTTCATTTTACAAATACCCAACTTACATTGTCAACCATTACTATGATTCATACAAGAACGTTGGTTCCAATGGAGTCCACACTTTCTTCCATACTCCTGCAGTTTACTCCATGGCTGTAGCTTCAGACGAGGCCGTTGCTTCCCTTTTCAGTGACGACAATCCTCATGCTTGCTCTATCATGTAAAACTTCCATTTGCTTTCCTTGATTAAATGATTCTACCCTTTGTTTCTCTGTTGAATTTTCTGAAATTTTGTCTATTCTCTTTGTTGGAAGAGAAACTAAAATTTTGTTACCTTTTATTCTCAAATTCGCGAATTATCCAAGCTAACGTTAACTCGAAGTTCCACTCTTTTAAACAAAACGATATCATTTTATTTAAAAAATTGCATATCCGCTCAGACTCATGAACCAATTTAGTAAAAAATACTTGAATTTAAGACTCATAAGCCACCATTGCGATCCCTAAGTTCGAATAATTTCATTCAAGATTAGAATTTATGTTCTTCGACCTAAATCATCTTATTGTCATATTTAAAAAAGTTTAGTTGGATCATCAAATGGGCCATTATGCATTAAAAGCAACTACCCATTTTCAACTATGTCCACCTTCGATGGTTGTTGCCAACTCGATCTCTACTTTGACAATTGTCAAAAACCCTTTTCAATCCTCACCCTTCTATATCTCGAAAAGCCAATATTATAAGAATTATATTATGTCGTAATTGAAAACATTTTCCAACATGAAAACTCTGTCATGTTCAATTATCCTGAAAATAGCAGCTAAACTTTAAAAGTGAATACAGTTAGGGTCGAATTGGATCGAATCAAGTCCATTGCTAGCCTATGTTAGTTCAGGACAGAATTTTCTGTCCAATTTTATGATGTCTTAATATTTTCTATAAATTTTAACAATTCATTTATGCGAATTTTACGTTTATTTATGCTGATAAATAAATAACTGAAATTTATAAAATTAAAATAAGACACTATAAAAATTTTAACTATTAATTTATGCAAATTTTACGTTTATTTATGCTGACAAATAAATGACTGAAATTTATAAAATAAAATAAGACACTATAAAATTATACAAAAAATCTGAATTCGTTAATTGGACCCTTTAAGTTGGTGAATAGTTACAAAAATCAAGTGGCTAAAAGTGCAGATCATGTCAATTGTACATGTCCTCAAAACGTGCCACCTCGACGGAAGCTGTTCTCTAATCAATATAAACGTAACTTTCGTCTCATTCCATCTTCCCTAAAGAGCTACACAGTTCCTACAAATTAAGCTCTCATTTTTCATCTCAAAGCGATCATCTTCCTCCTCTAATGGCTCAGGTGCATACCCTTTTCAGTCTTCTTCAACAGTTTTATTCTTTTTCTGTTGTTCTTCTTCTCCTTTGTGTTTTGATCATGCATGCTTGTGAGATCAAGTATGGTGGGTGTGATGAACTTTTCTTTCTGCAGAAAGTGGTGCTAAAGGTCTTGACCATGACCGATGATAAGACAAAGCAGAAAGCCATCGAAGCTGCTGCTGATATCTACGGTAAATTACAGACCTGTAAAGCTGTGAACTTGAACAATCGAAACAAAGATTTTTGCTTTCTTCCTTTGTTCTGATTAAAGATTGGTGGGTTGTTACAGGAGTCGATTCAATTGCTGCTGATCTTAAAGATCAGAAGCTAACAGTTGTAGGGCAGATGGATACAGTGGCAGTTGTGAAGAAGCTGAAGAAAGTAGGGAAAGTGGACATAATCTCAGTTGGTCCTGCAAAGGAAGAGAAGAAAGAAGAGAAAAAGGAGGAGAAGAAAGAAGAGAAGAAAGAGGAGAAGAAAGAGGATAAGAAGTAAAAAAAAAAAAAAACAGAGCTTCTTCATTGTACACTTTACTGTAGAGTTCATCTTGTAATAAGTTCTGATTTCCAAAAAATAAACTATGCCCATCAAAGATTTCTTGTTGGAAATCATTACTAAGCACAAAAGTTGTAATCTTTATGAGTGCAAACATTGGATTATCATCATTTATCAAAGATTTCTTGTTGGAAATCATTACGGAGCACAAAAGTTGTAATCTTTTAGTCCAAACACTGATAAATGTGGATTATTATACACCTTCCTCTTCGAGAATAAGGTTGGACATTTAATACTTTAAAGCATTAACTTCTGATCCTGATTATTTGACACTGACGTATTCCTAATTCAATTCTTTCTTCTCGAATGATTCCAGCTGAAGGCATGACTCTTGAGGCCAAGCCAATGCCAGAGAAGTGAAAGGTGACGGATCCGGTTGTCTTTGTTAGGCCTCAAAGCATCAAATCAACCAATGCTTTGCTGGCTCGCACATGACACAGCTCGTCATCTCTGACAAATTCAATCCTAATCGAATGAAAAACCTAACTTTCAACGATATATATATAGCTTAATTTTAGAATTTCTTTACATCAAGAAAGAACTGGATCGACTGCCAACACAAAATTCAATCCCAAACCATCACATCTCTTTCTTGTTATTGTTCTTCATTCAATTACAGATACCAAAAACAAGAAGTTGTACCCTTTGCTCATTCGTTCGTTTTTCTTAGTTTCCCACCTCCTGAAGTCTCCTCTCCCCTGTTTCTGCAGTGGCAGAAGTTGAGAACCCTTCAGGACCTGCTAAACAAAACAATGGTTCTCTTATCAGAATGGATTCACAAACCTCCATTGATAATTCCTTGAAGGTTTATGTAAAGACATGCTCTTACCAGTAGAGGTACCGAGAGATTGCTGAGACGGACGAGACTCTTCCTCCTCTTTGCCAAACCACGACCCGACAGCTCCTTTAACCTTACCCACCACTCCCTTCCCAGGGATGAACGCAGAGCTTGGAACTTTTCCTTCCTCATAACTCGCATCAGAGTGACTACCCAGTTGCCTCCTAACCTCCTCTGACTCCGTCACTTTCCCTATTTGCTTCTCTCTCTCATCAGTTTTCTCTTTTCGCCTGTGCAAAGCATCTGATATCACTTCAGACAATGCCCTGTCTTCTTCTCTTGGCCTGAACTTTTCTGCTATATAATCCTTCATAGAGACCCCTTTGTCTTGGCCTTCTATACCTCTTTTAGCTTCTTCATTACCGTGCACTTTTGACAATACGGTGCTTCCTGCTTGGGAGACCTTCTGATACACTGGAGAAAGTTTCTCGGTCAACATGTGCCCTGCTTCTGCAACCTTCTCGTACACTGGACCAAGTTTCTCAGTCATAGTAGAAGCAACCCTTTTTCCATTGTCTACAGGCAATGTATCTGTCCTGGAAGTTTCTTGTCCTGTCGGTGTTCCAGGTTCCTGAGTGTTGTCTTGCTTTATCGGTTCAGGAGAGATTTGGTCATGGCTTCCTGTGGAAAGGATTTGTTCTGAACCTTGCTCTCCATCACCGGAGACACTCACTTTGTCAAGGGAACGAAGAACTTGAGAAATACCTGCTGCTTCACCTCCTGGAATAGCGTGTAACAGATCAGGATCAATCATACTAAGAACTTAATCCAACTAAACTGAAAATTCAATTCTTACCAGCACCAGTTGGATCTGCAACTTTTGACTGATAATTTGAAGGAATGTAATCTCCAGGTCCATCCTTTGGAGCATGAGGATCCTCCTCCAAGCTGGTTAATCCTTCCAGGTTAAGTTCAGGTTTCGCAGAGATCCCTTTGTCTTGGCCTTCGATACCTCTTCTAGCTTCTTTATTACCGCGCACTTTTGACAATACAGTGCTTCCCGCTTCGGAGACCTTCTGATACACTGGAGAAAGTTTCTCGGTCACCATGTTCCCTGCATCTGCAACCTTCTCGTATACTGGACCAAGTTTCTCAGTCATAGTAGTAGCAACCCTTTTTCCATAGCCTACAGGTAATGTAGCTGTCCTGGAAGTTTCTTGTCCTGTCCGTGTTCCAGGTTCCTGAGTGTTGTCGTGCTTTATCGGTTCAGGAGATATTTGGTCATGGCTTCCTGTGGAAAGGATTTGTTTTGAACCTTGCTCTCCATCACCGGAGACACTCACTTTGTCAAGGGAACGAAGAACTTGAGAAATACCTGCTGCTTCACCTCCTGGAATAGCGTGCAACAGATCAAGATCAATCATACTAAGAACTTAATCCAACTAAACTGAAATCTCAATTCAATTCTTACCAGCACCCGTCGGATCTGCAACTTTTGACTGATAATTTGAAGGAATGTAATCTCCAGGTCGATCCTTTGGAGCATGAGGATCCTCCTCCAAGCTGGTTAATCCTTCCAGGTTAAGTTCAGGTTTCCCTGCACTAGCCTCCTGCTCCTGAACATATCCTGCAAGCCGATGCATCCCTTTTGTCTGTTGAACAGTTCCAGGACTTATGGAGGCAGGAGTGTTAGTCGGTGCACGAGGTACTTCCTTAATACCACCCGTTCTTTCAACGGCAACCTTAAGTTGTGGGTTCGTAGGATCAGGTCCTTCCATTGCAGGTGATCTCTTCTCATGACCAAGTTCAGAACTTTTCGTAGCCCCATAACCTCCATGGATTTCTGGGTCATCAACCATTTGTTCATCAACCATTTGTTCTTCTTCCTCACCCAAGTCATGATCATCAGGAACATGACCTTCTTCGTGATGGTTGTGACCTTGTCCATATAACTTGAGTGTGTCCTTCAACTTTTTGGCCTTGTCCTTGGCCTTGTCCTTCACTTTCTTCAACACAGACCTCTTCTCATCTTCTGCCATTAAAAAGCACCAAGCCTCTCACTAACAAAATCACAAAAAAAAAAAACAAAAAAACAAAATTGTTAGTCTTCTTCTCACCATCATGCAGTCCAACATCATGGGGCGTCTCCTCCATAGCTAAAGAAGCAATTTCACAAGCTTTGTTGGAATGGAGAAGAACTGGTGGAGTACCTGAATGTTTATAGAACCAAGGACGATCCTGAGCTGCCATATCCTGCCACCTTTGCATAAGTGCTGGATCTATAGTAAGTTGACACACGTAGAACAACCGACAGGGGTTTGAGGCACTGACACGTGCCGTAGGGTGGCGGTACACGCGGCCGTAGTGGGTCAACTTGGAATTTTAATGCTGGCGTGGAAGATTAGATAAAGTCTTCATGTGGTGGTCCACGGAGGAGCAAAAGGACAAACAACGCCGTTGCCGGGGATCGAACCCGGGTCGTCCGCGTGACAGGCGGAAATACTTACCACTATACTACGACGACTTTGTTGTGACTCTAGCCAGTTTATTCAAAATTAGAACTCTTCTAATGTCGGCTTCTTTGAAAAAACTTAATTAAACATGTAGTTTTCATAATTTATAAGTTAGTTCTTAATATTAACATTTATTTACGAAATGATCTTTATTTATATGTTTTTAATTATTAAAGTATTAATAAAATTTGTTCATAAGAATTATTGTGTTAACTTTTTTTTTTTAAACGGAGAAATTCGTAACTGCTATCATTTGGATGTACACTGGTAAACTTCCGAATTGACACAATAATCTTCAAATCACGCCAACCGAGTATTTCACACTAGGCAAACACTGTATAACAGATTCGATCAAAAGAACATAAATAGGGGGATTCAAATACAGGACGTTTTGGCCTCGTGTCCCCAATTTTTTATATTTTACATCCGTTATACAATAACAATAATAACATTCATTGCTAATTTATATGCCGTTATCATGTACTAAATTAGAATGTGAAGATTTATAGCTCTTTTTCATTGTATAAAACAAGGTAAGCATTTGAATCACAAGGAATTCGCAGGTTTCTGAAAGATATAGAACAGAATGTTATTGTATGATTTCAAATTGACAAGGCCTGCCAAGGTTTTAGCTGCAATTACATGTTCATGGATGAGTAAGAAGAGTTGCCGCAGAGGGTGTCATCTTTTTATCTGCTGCTTCCAATTCTGTCAGAGACTCAACAGGTGCTAGTTCTTCTTACCATTCCTGAGGTTGCGTATGGTCATTACAAGCTCTTGCCTTTCACCTTCTACCGTAGCAAATTTGAGACTTATTTCTGAATATCTCTCTTCCATTTCTTTTAACTCACTCTCCATGGATTTGTTCCTTTCCTTTAGCAGAGCCATTTCTTTCAATAATGCAGCAAGGTCAGATTCATTCCTGGAATGGAAAGTGCTAAAGTTTCAGTGTAACCAGTAAGTGATAAAGAAAAGCTGAAAGGCTGTAATAGAATTTGTAAAAATCCATTTACTTATCAGAACAAAGGATGCTGATGAAGAATTCTGGTGAATGATTCCAAAGATCTCCAGGATGTTAATAGTGCGAACTGAAAGGAAATATCTGAATCATACCTTTCAAGTATCGCGGTATTATCTTCTTTCCTAGCTAGCTTGTTCTTTGTAGTGCTCCTCTTTGCATGTGGCAAATCTTGTATAATCTTTCTTTCTTCAAGCTTCCTGACATCTTGTACTTTATGCAGCTCATCCTTCAGTTGAAGGATTTGCTTCTGCAGAGTCTCTTTCTGCAGTTCTTCATTTGACAAGCAATGCCTTAAATCCTCATGCTGAGTCCTAAGCATTTCCATTTCTGATATGAGTTCCTTGATTGTGTTCTCCTTTTCCTCTTTTGATGACCTCAACGTGCATAGTTCTTCTTGTGTTTTCCCGGTTTCCTTCTTTGCCAATTCAAAGTTTCTTTGCAGTTCATCTCTTTCCCTCTTTGAACTTTCCAACAGATTCCTTGTTTCTGCAAGTGATATCCTCATTTGCTCCCATTGATCTCTTAACTCACCACCTTGCTTCGAATGTTCACGGACCACATTGCCCTCCTCATTCAGCTTTTCTATCTTGGCTTTCAGCATTTGAATTTCCACTGAAAAGGCCTCTTGTTTTTCTTCTTCACGCTTCTTGACATCTCTTAATTGGTTTGACACATCTTCTAATTCCAGTGACATCTGCTCCACATGTTTTGTTTTAAAATCTAAATGAGTTGATACTTCTTCCACCTTTATTTTGTTTTGATCCTTAATTAGTACAAGCTCTTCAGCAGCTTCCTGAAGCTTGTCTTCCAAAATTTTGTTCTGCAAACGGAGCTCCTCAGCTTCTGCCATTGCCTTCGCTGTCAGCTTCTCATTCTCTTCAAACTTACCAGCCATTTCCAAAGAAAGTCTTTTAAATTCCTCCTGTAGCCGCTCTGCTGTACTAGCATACTTCCACCTTGTGTTCCTCAAAGCCTCTTCTGCACGGATGGCTCTCTGTTCTTGCTCAATCTTGGCATTTGTCATGGCTTCCAGTTCATTTTCAAACACTTGTGCCTGCTTCTCTAGCTCTTTCTCCAATCCTTTAACCTGGCTGTCAAGTTCATTGATGGAAATGACAGATTCTGATAACTCTTGTGTCTGTTTCTTGAACTTCCCTTCCAACCATTGCAACTGTGACTCCAGTTCTGTGATTGTGGCTGCAGATTCAGAGCATTCATTTTGTCTCCTCAGTTCTTCTACCTGGTTCTGCTCTAACTCGGAAGAGATAACATGGTTTTCCTGTTTTAAGTCCTCGTAGTCTAGGGTGAGTCGTTCAATATAACTCTCCAGTTTTTCCCTATCTTCCCTGTACATCTCAATTTCATCACAAAGGTCTGTTATCTTTTGCTCCAGTTGATGTAATTCACTCCTATCATTTTCCTCTCCGTCCACTTTCTCCAGTTCAGATATTGGTAGTTGTTCTTCATTCTCTTTCGCATTGCATTTGCATCGTTTCTCCAACTCTTGACCATCATTTCTTAGCTCAAGCTTACTGGAAAGGCGAGATACTTCCACATTTTTTTGCCCCAACAATTCATCAAGGTCTTGGACAGCATGAATAAGCTCAGCATTAGAATCTTGAGTTTTCTGGAGTTGCAATTGAAGATTGGTCTTCACATCCTTTTCATGACCAAGTTCTCGCCTGATTTCTTCTACTTTAACCCGTAAATCCTTGTTCTCAGCTAGCAATTGTTTCAGAAGTTCTTCTCCACCAGCAGATTTCTGTGAGGATTTGAGCTTTTCACATTCCACCTTGAGCGCATCTTTCTCGACTTTAAGGTCTGCCATCTCTGTTGATAAATCCTGTGCCCTTCTATTTTCTTTCATGATTTGCTTCCTCAAAGACTGCATTTCCAGCTCTGATAAATCTGCCTGCCTCATAAGGTTGGATACTTCAGTTTTAAGTTTTTCAACAGTATCACTCGGTGCATCTTGTGATTCTCTCGGAAGGTTGTCTTCGAGGCTATTTATAGAGTCAAATAAACTTCCATCTGAAGCTGAACCAAGTGACCATTCTGTGCTAGATCTTCGATGCAGACGATTCTTTGGTGTTATGGCATTAGATCCCACATTTGATTTGAAACTGCCCTCCTCTTCATTTTCCAAACTCCTGTCCTGTGACATGAGTAAACAGATGAGTTAGAATCTAGAACAATAGTCAATCTTTAAGTTCCAATTTAAAACGAGCTGTAAGTTCTTTCTAAGTGCTAAAAGAGAAACCAGTAATAGATGATATTAGACCTTACTTCAGTAAAACTTTCGCCATTTCTGTCTGCACCCTCATTCTGCATTTGCGTCTTCAAGCTTACATCATTTGAAACTTCTGATTCTCCATTTTCCTCAATGTATCTGAGATTATCTACTCTTAGTCACTAATTGGAACAACAAAAGGAGAAGGGAACGGTAAATCCAAATGAACAATTAGTATTCAATGTTTACCTTTGATCAATTCCTCCCTGCATCTTTTGAATTGTCACCTGTCCCAATGTTTTGAAGTATGAATCAGATTGGAAGATTCAAATGACATAACTGAATAAGATTCTGAACTTCAAAGACTATGCTCAAACAAGAAAGTCAATCAATCAGTCCAAATCCTTTTGTTTGGCTAGGTGGAAAATGGAGGGTTAATGAGAGTTAGAGCTAACATTTAGTACTACTCCAGAGTTTGCAAACTTAAGAGGAAGAGATACAGTCATTGGCTCAGCTTCCTCTGCAAAATCTGCAAAATCAATTGAAGCTTCACCTAGATAGCCAGATTTTGAAGACCCCTGCAAAAAATTACATGAAATCAGAAGGATTAACACATTTAAACCTAAAAGGGCAAAATCTCTGGAGTGTGATTGAATACATACACTTGAAACAATGAAATGATAGATTTTCTCATGAAGCTTCCCACTCTTCATCTCTTTCACAAGTTTCACATTTACATAAACAGGCTTTTCCCATGTACAAGTTCCCTCCTGAACTGCGGTTTTCTCTAACTTGAATGTTGGCTTCCCAACATCATCTGGCATCAGAGACACAAACAACGCAGGCTTCTTCAACCGTGGCACCTGAAGAACAAGGAAGATCCAAAGTAAAAGCTAAGGGCTTCGCGCTTGAGCTTCATATCAGTTATTATGAGAAGCACAAATCAAAATTCTCCAGCCCTCTTACTAGCAATGCAACTAAGAATCTTGACGAAGCAAGCAAAACCCAGATGAGATTTAGTGACAAGAACCTACCTGAGTTGCCTTAAACTGCAATTTGAAAACCATTTTGATCTTTTTCTTCTCGTTTCTCCATGACTTGAACATTGTTTTAGACTTTCGCCACTGGATTCTCACGGAATCTTCATAGAAAAGCTGACAAATTCTGCTTTCTAAGTTTCAGACAAAACGATGTACCTAAGATGTACATCCCAAGTTCCCACAACCACGGACAAACCAAGACAAAAGCAGAGAGTTCGGACTTCGGACAATAGAACTTAGGATGTCTTGGATCCAAAAGGAAGAGGAACACGTTACGTGACTGAAAGATACTTGACTAGGAGAAGCAGCTCAGCTCTGTAGTCTAGTCTGGTACTAAGCTTGTAAAGCATAATAATGGTATTTCCTCTTTTCTTCTTCTTTAGAATCAAAACAGCTGTCCTCATTAAAGCTTTTCTTTTTAATGCAGTAAGGCACGAGGTGCGGAGGGTTGAATTACGTATATACCCTAACTTTCAAATTATTTTCAATTTAGTAATTAAATTTTTCAATTTTTTATAATAATTTTTTTAACTTAAATAATTAATTAGTAATAAATTTCTTACATGACGGTTATATATTATGGATTAAAAAAATTCGTTTGTCAAATTAATAAAATATTAACAAAATTATCGCTTCGAAGTGAAGTCAATTTTTAAAAATACCAAAAATGATTATTTAATTAAAAATTTTAAAAACTTAATCACTAAATTTAAAAAAATTAGAAAGTTAAACTCGTTAAAATCCGTTATCACGTAATAAAAATAAGAATTAAAACGACGACAAATCTATTAATTTAACTTTTTAAACTAATATTATTTTAAAATTTTAAATTAAAATGATGTCGATTTAGAGAGAAATTTCAAACTATTTAAATTATTTAGACAAAGATTGAGACCAACATCTTAAACTCGAGACTCGCTTGAAATTCAATCTTAATCCGTTCAATTTAGAACAAACTCATAATTAAATCAAATTTATCAAAAGTCTTTTATTTTATTTTAAATTTTTAAAAATTATTTCACATTTTGTTTATTTTGTCACTTTTTGTTTATTCATAATTCAAAAATGAATTAGTGCTAATATCATATCAATTTAATAAAAATAAAATACAATAAAAGTCATATAACAATTAAATGGTATAATAGAAAGTTAAAGTTAATTTTGAAAATATGATAATTATAAATAAAATATTTTGTTACACATTTCTAAGTTGTTATCATTTATATATTTTAAAGTTTATTTGCATAATTTATAAATTTTATAATATTTAAAAATCGCTTATTTTTTTATAAAAATATCATGAATAAGTAGCTACAAAAGGAGGAAATAAAGGTCTTATAAAACCTAGAGGAAAGTGATCAAGAAAGATATGTCATAATTGGCACTCATTAAGACAGTTGTTAAAATTAGAAAAGTCTAGCGTAATAAGATAAGAGTAAACAATATCCTTTAAAGTTCTCGTATCTCATACTTACCGCATAAGAAGTCCAACCCAATGAACTTTATGCCTTTGTGAGTGAATCGGTTAGTGAAGACTCCTAACGCAACTAACAGCGAAAAGAGCTGGTCTTTATAGGGTATAAGGTACTAGTAGATAGGGTCAACCATCAAGCACGTCTTTATGTATTGTATTGTAATTCTATTTACTTAAATTTTCTGCGTGCCAGTTCTTACTTGTTATTTCTGTTAACCTACATCACTATTTTTTTGCCGCATCTGTATGTAGGTTTATTGGAAACAGCCTCTCTACTAATGTAGAGATAAGGCTGCTATTATCAAACCTTCTCAGACGCTACTTCACTGCGAGACTTCAAATCGGATGTAATGATGATGATAATGATAAGGTATAAGTCTTTATGGTCTATTTTGGTCAAAATTAAAAAGATAATTTATCTATTTTTTTTAATTCACTTTTATCAAAACTAAAAAGTTTGGATAGACAAATTTGATCTTATTTGAGGTAAACTCAATTCAGTTTCAAATATACTCGTAATTCAATTTGATCTAAACTTAAACCTACAAGAGATTTCCAAGTTTAGATCCGAAGAAGTACAAAAAAAAATGTACAAGACAACCATAAATGAAACTACCATAGGACGATGAATGAGTACGCAGCAGGAAACACTGGAGGTGAAATGAGAGCTAAATGGGTTGGTGCTTTGCTATAGGCAAACCCAACTGATTGGGACATTTCAAGGTGGAGTAGCTATGGAAGGTCCCAAGCAAGCAAGCTTGCTTTAGCCTTTTTTGTAAACAAAGAATCTGCATAAGCAATCCATAATCCCGTGGCACTGGCGAGTTAGTAAGAAATTTTCCTGACTTAAGTAAAATTGTAGATTCAAATTGTCCTCATATATGCAGCCGTTTAAAATTTAAGACTAAAATTTTATCTCCAGCAAAAGACTTATCCAATTTAGGTGAAGATTAGTCTGAGAGTAGATAGCTTAAAGATATCAACTCATAATTAAGACCTTCCTAAAATAGCTCATGGATAAATAAAAAAAAGAAGCAATCCGTTAAACGCTGTAGCTGTACCTCATTTGCGGTCAACTTGATCTGGTGAGTGTGTGGGGGCACATGTCCCCATGTGTTGCCACCATTTTCAACTCCATTACCAGCTGGAAGCTCATACATAATCTAATACAAAAAATCTTGTGTTGGTTAGTCTGATGTGATCTGTGCATTATCTATTACGTGTCTGAAAATGGATTTTGCAAACGAACTAAACTGTATCCATCTCCTGGAGAGGCATTGGATGTCTTATCTGAAAAAATACAACACTTTAAGATTGTTGTAGCTTTTAGTTAAAAAATATAAAATATTTTTTTAAAATAATTAATAAATTAATTATTTTATTATTAAATCAAATTTTATTTACAATTTTATATATTTTGAATATATTTTTATTTTAATTAATCATAAATTTTAAATTTAAACATTCATACTTCTAAATAATTAAATATATAATCTTAAATTAAGTTATGTAAATTTGGTTGACCTTGGGTGAATAAACACATTTTTCACCACCAAAGCTTTTTTTTAATAAAAATGAGCGTTTGATTGTATAATAAAAAATACTTTTTTTAGTTGATGTAACTTTTTTGACAGTTAAAATATAACTTTTTTAAAAAACTCAAATTTGGAGCTTTTAAAAAAAATAATTTTTCAAGTAAATTTTTCAGATCAATTAATGAACATATTTTTTAATCTGTTTTGCTCTTATCTTTCACACATAATTCCCACAATATCTACATACACATTTTCACGCTAAATTTGATATTTATATAATATTATTTGACTTTTTATATGTTTTAACTTTTTTTTATATTAGTCACATTAAAAATAAAAAAATCACTTTGATTTTCATTACTTATAAAAATGAGAAGATACTTTAAAAAAACTCAAACAATCTTTAAACTTTTGAGTTACTACAAATCTTTGAGAAATATAAGACTCGTAGATTTTTTTATTAATACTTTTAAATTATATTATCTCAATTTATCTGTATTAAAAATATTAAAAATTAAATACTTTTAAATTTTATTATTGTAAAACTAAAAAGTTAAATACTTTTAATTTTATTATCTCAATTTAAAATTTTTAATTGAGATAGAGAACTACAATACCACAAACTGAAGGCCACGTTGAGTCTACCCTTCTCAGTTCGTTCTTATGCCATCTGCATCATATACAGACTTTATTACATTATCCGGATCAAATATGAAAAGTGAAAGCAACCTCGAATATCTAATTTCGGTTTTATTTTTAAATTTGATATTATTTTTGAGCTCCAAACGATCACGAATCTTTAGGATCTTTTATAAAAAGTGTTTTCTGACATAAGGATTAGGTATTTCTACAGTTTTCTTGATACATAAACTCTCCTAACAGGTTAAATATTTTTTATGATTACGATCAATGACGGAACTAAGAATTTAAGATATGAGGATCCAAATATTTAATTTTTTTAAATTTTGGGAGGCCTAGTACATCACTGGCCTCCAAATAACTCCGTTCATATATATATATATATATGACAGAGCCAAGAATTTAAGATAGAAGGGTCTAAATATTTAATTTTTTAAATTTTTAAGAGCTCAGTACATCACTGGCTCCCAAATAACTCCGTCATTATATATATATATATATATATATATATATATATACATATATATATAATTAAAAATATTTAATTTTTTTAAATCTTGGGAGCCCAGTGCACTATTGAGTCTCATGTACCTCCTTCTCTGCTTAGAATTGATATAAACAATTGCAGGAGACATTAATTTTTATATAACTTTTATCTTAAGCTTTCTCATCACAAGGTCGATATAGATTCGATTTACACTAATTAGGATCTATTTTATACCCGAATTTTGACCCATTAATTTAGATCATTTATTATATCACTTTATTATTTTTATCTTGATCAAATTACATAACTTAATCAATAATTTATTATTAAAAAATGTAATTAATAATTATCCAATTTTATAAAAAATGACAAAATTGCCCAACAGTATGATCACAAATCTGAATCTAATAATACTAACTTGCATGCTTCAAGCTTACGACCTACCAGGGAGGCAAGTCATTAATAGCATATTTATATATATGTATATATACACATAAAGGACCACAGGAATGTGTAGAATATGCAAAGTGGCAGCTTCTTGACGACTTTGTCCACTTACAGTGATTGATAAAAACATTTCAGCCGTGTAGCTTCAGAGTTCGTTTCGTGTTTGGTTTGATGTCTGAATCAGCATTCACTCACTTGAGCTCCAATCCATGACGCTCTAAGAAGCCAATGGGGCATTCATTGTCAAGAAAGGAAGAAGGTGGAGTAGAATCTGGAGAGTGGCTTTTATGTTTGTGTTGATCGGATTGTCTAAAACGTACGTACGTGTAATTCATGTTGACCATAACAATGTCGTTTTGATATCGTTCTTTAATTTTGCTTTTTTTCCTTTCGTAGAGAAAATAAGATAATTTGAGGGTATATTGTATATATTTTTATATTAAAACTTATTTTAGTGATTTTACGTTATATTAATGTCGTAACTCCTAAAGTTATCTTCGGAGTTTTGAGGTCAATGCGTTGGTTTTGACAATTTTGCCTTCCGTAGACTCTAAGAAGCAGTGGTTGAGATTGGTCCTAAAATAGATTGACTAGCGTATTGGTTGTAGAACTCTGGGCGTACAATCTGGCCTCACGTTGGTATAGGCGCTTGGTTATAAATGAGTAGTCGTTGAAGTAGATTTTCTTAAGGTTATCAATATTTTTTTTTCTTTAAATATAGTTATGATTACAATAATCTTTTAGTGGCAGGTATCCGAAAGTTACTTTGTCGTATATGGGAGGTGAAATTTCAACATATTAATATCTATCGAGAAGAGAACCGGTGTGTCAATAGCCTGATTACTCAAATCTTTTTATCAAGTCCAAGACTGCATATTTTCTAGGAGCTTCCGTTGATCATTACGGATTTCATACACCAAGATAGAAAAGTAACGCTCAACTGCAAAACTCTAGATTAGAGGGTTGTAAAGTGTGATTTGTTTTGTTTTTCTTTTGTAACAAAAAAAACTTGCGATAATGTCAGGAAGTAGATAATAATATTTTGACACCACTTACAAAACCTTTAAAAAAATTAAAATACTTAAATTAAGAAAGATAATAAGTAGAATTGTTAAGTTTTGATAAATTTGAATCTAATCGGGATCGAGTCTAAATCTTAAAACATAATATCGACAATAAATTAGCAAAAGCCTTACTGATTTTAAAGTTCAAAAAGATCAAAAAATACGTAATTTTAACCCTAACTGATAAAAGACTATTTCTGTCATATTCACATAATATATATATATATATATAGTTAAATTTAAGTTTTTTTTCAATTTGAATCCACCATTGATCCAATAAAAAAACACATAAACAAAATAACTAGGGTTAATTATATACATATAAATATATTTTAAATTTAGCTTAGACTTATCTCGGGCTTCATTTGTTGAAGTTGGATCAAATTTTTAATTATTTCATTGATTTTAGACTGAACTAAATCAAAATTTAGTCTATTATCATCTCTAATTTTGAACTTAAAAGAATTTTGATCCGGTCATCATGTACAAAGTGAATTATTATATTTTGCTATCCAACAACTCTCGTAATCAGAAGCGATAATGGGTCAAGTTAGGTTCGACTCGCTCAAGTTCAAGGTCCAATCGAGCTTGAGACAATAGGGTCTAAGTCCGAGTTCAACTTAGTCAATTCGGCTTGATTTTTTTATTTCCAAATTGCCTAATTTGTTAAATTTAGTGCAGGCTGAAGCTGAAATGCAATCCTACCTATAGTAAATAATAATAATAATAATAAGTAAAGAAAGGTTAATCAATTAGGTTGGACCATGAAACAACAAGAAAGTACATTGAATCAGGGCTTGGAAACTGAGGCCATGTTCGGTCCAGTATGCTTCCTAGTCCTACCCAATAAGACCCAATTGTAAAAATATGATGAAATATTTTTATTTGAACTGCGAATTATTTATTTAATTTTAAATTATTAATTTACAAAATAAATATGCAATTTTATTAAGAATAATACTAATTAATTTAAGATATTTCTTTTTAATTTTTAAACAGTCACTTGTGTTAGGTAAAATAATTTTTACTTCCTATCTAATAATCTTAAAATTAAGGGCAAGGTTTAAACGAAGAAAGTGTTACGGTAGATACCTAGGCACCCAAAGACGAGAAAGATCGTAGTAAGCGACGAAATGTTTTGGAGAGTTGAAAATAAGCGTAAATCTAAAGATTTCTTAATAAGTCAACCTTTCAAACTGCTGCTTTTTACTTCCCATCTAATATCTTTGTGCATGAAAAAAAAAATTATAAATAGTAAATATTTATATATAACCAATTCTTTTTTGGTTATATATAAATATTATAAATAGTACATATTTATCGATCAATTTGATTCAAGAAGCGCAATAATTTAATATTAGAATTAATATTTTGATCTAGTCTTTAATATTAATGAATAATCTTGAAATGTCCAACTTTTCGGTTTAGTTTTTAACTTTCTAATTTGATTTACTTTAATAACTCTTATGTTAAAAATTGATTAATTTGTTAGCTTATTGGTCAATTTCTATAAATTAATAAGTTTTTTAAAATAAAATAAATTAATTAATTTTTGTTTAACAATATCTTTTTTTAATTAAACGATAAGTAATACAATCTTTTTCAATTATATTTTAATTTCTTTAATTTTATTTAGTTTAGTCCAATTTCAAAGTTTTTTTAATTAGATTATAAATAAATTTAGTTCAAAATTTGATATAATTAAATTTGAAAATTAATTAGACTAGAAAAGGTAATATTATTTTACTAATTCCATTTAAAATTTCAATTAATTTAAATTACTTAGTCTTATATTCAAATTAAACTTAAAGGTTATTTCTCATATTAATTATTTATATATTTTTAATTAATTTTTAAATTTAAATGATGGTGAATAAATTTTAAAAACCATATCAAAAGTTAAACTGATAAGATAAGAAGTCTAAAGTTTAAATAGTTCAACCGGTATTAAATTGTTATAAAATTATTAAATATTGAATAAAATTAAAAAATTAAAAAATAATTAAAAGATATTATTTTTATCTATTAAAAATTAGAAATTTAAATAAAAAATTTTTAAATAAAAATAATTTTCAATAACAGCCATTATTAAAATAAATTGAATCAAAAAATTAAAAACTGAATCGAAAAGTTAAAAAGTTCAAAGTTTTTATTATTGAACTGACGTAATTGGTGAAGTTTTTTAATCATTAGTAAATAGTAAAAATATAATAGATTAATTACTTAATTTTGATTTTTAAATTCTTATATTCACTTAACAATGTTATTTATATATATTTTAAAATAAAAAATTAATCGTCAAGTACCTTTCACTTCTTGTTTGCGGACCCAAAGGAGCCACGAAACAATGTATTGTCAGAGAACCAATATAAAACGCGCGTCAGCAACCCAATCAGTCTGGAGTTTCGTTTGTTTGGTTGCTCGAGGCTGTACGTGATTTTGTGGATGAGCTTAAACTAAAGCGAGAGCACGAGAGAAGGAGAAAATGAAGATGGGCATAGGAGCTAAAGCGCTTCCCTTCACTTTCGTGATTCATGTTCTTGGTGTGGCTGGTGCGGTTATGGTTTTAGTTTGGTGCATACACTACAGAGGTGGTTTGGCTTGGGAAGCTAAGAACAAAGCTCTCATCTTCAATGTAAGTATCTCTATCTCTTTAAATCCCTTGGTTGGTATCCTAATTAATATTGAGTTTTGGCTTCTCTGTTGATCTGGATGCTTGTTTGATTCTGTGTTAGAACCATTGATAGGGTTTAGTAAAGTGTTGTTAAGTTGTTTGAGTAATTTACTTTGAGACAGAGTTTCTGACCATGTTCTTTGTCACTGGAATTATCAGTTGACTGGGAAATGGAAGTAACTTGTTTGTGGACATTTTCACTTGTTAGGAATGCAGACGGTTGATAGAAAAGCTCGAGGAAAACTTGGATAGATGATAATGGCATCAACTGAAATAGGCTTAAAGTTCATATTTCTGGGAAATGTTGATTTTAACATCGTTTACCTAGTTCTTTTAAGATACTTGTAGCGTATTAACTTCAGGTTGTTTATGCAAAAACTCTAATTCGTACTTAAGAGAATTACATGCTCGGACTATCTAGTTAGAAAATTGATTAATAGTCTTTTTGGTTGGCTTATAAAATGCTTTAGCCTCTTTTATTCTTTTTGATATAAGACACTGATACCTACCTCCTGGTGTCCTCATCAAGACCTATTCTACAATCTAAGATTTCCTTTTTCCTTTTGATATGGAACTGAAGTAGAAGTTTGGCTGGAGTTGTTCATTGCCTACAGTGGACATCAAGATGAATCCACAATTTAGAATCTCTCCTCTTTGCTAATTTGTGTACCAACTCGCTACTTTTTTTTTTAATATAATGGAAAGTTAACAAACAACTTACATAACAAGGTGTGTGGGTGGCTAATCTCAGCTATATCCTCTAGGAGGATCGAAAGGCACCCTGAGGGAGCATTTACAAAAGGGGTAACTCCCAAATCAAAATTTACAACAAAATTTGCTAACCAATCAGCGCTCCGATTGCCTTCCCTGTATATGTGACGGGGAAGAACTGCCCAGTTACGATTGAAGAGTTCGTTAATGCCGAAAATGAGAGGATTGGGAGATGTGGTGCGGTTAGCGGAATCAGAAATGGTGCTCAACGCTACTTGGGAATCTAGTTCTAAGACCACCCGACGGTAACCGAGTTTCCAAGCCAGATTCAGGCCTGAGAAAACACCTCAGAGTTCTGCGGTGAATGAAGAGCACCAGCCCAGATTCTGAATAAAACCTCCAAGCCAGGCACCGGTGTTGTCGCGGAGAAGACTGCCTCATTATGATCATGCCCCACTCATTTCTCTTTTACTAAAGAGTTGGTGGCCAATCTATTCATCAATAGGTAGGCCAGACCAAACTATCGAAGAATGCAACCACCTAAGTCACTTTCCAGTCAGTGGTCAAGACTTGTGTTCGTCGGATGATTGAGCTTATACTTACCCTTAGCAAGCTTCTTTGTTCATTCCAATGTTCCTCGTTTTTCATGTGAATGTCCTTTTTCACTAAACTTTTTTCTAGCCATTGCCAAGAGTAGAATCTCATTCTGTCCTTTTGATCTCAGATTCATCCTGTGCTGATGTTAATTGGATTCGTGATCATAGGAGGTGAAGGTAATAAACCAAACTTTTTTATGTTTTCGGGTAAATCCTGTCAAACTTTTAATAGTTCGCTTCATTAACACACACACCAAAAAAAAAAAAAAAATGCAGCCATTGTAAGTTACAAGTCACTCCCTTTGAAGAGAGAAGAAAAGAAAGTAATACATCTGGTCCTCCACGCTGTTGCACTGATTCTCGGTATTATTGGCATATACACTGCATTCAAATTCCATAACGAGAGCTCCATTGTCAATCTCTACAGCTTACACTCCTGGCTTGGAATTGGAATTATTTCTCTTTATGGTGTTCAGGTACTGTAAAACATTATAACTTCCCCTGACATTAATTGACTTACCACCCCAAGAACTGATATTAACTTGTTAATCTGCAGTGGATATTTGGGTTCATAACATTCTTTTACCCTGGAGGGTCATCAGGATTCAAGAGAGGATCACTTCCTTGGCATGTGCTATTTGGGTTATTTGTCTACATTCTGGCTGTCGGTAATGCAGCTATAGGGTTGTTGGAGAAGCTGACATTCCTGGAGAACTCAGGACTCGCCAAGAATGGCCCTGAGGCTCTGCTTGTTAATTTCACAGCTCTAGTTGCCATTCTCTACGGTACTTTTGTTATACTTTCTGTTCTAGGTCAGCCTCAGGTGAAAGATGACCATAGCTATATATCCATATGAGTGATGCACTATCTCTTGTGTATTCAAATGAGTGCTTTCCTCGTGATTGGACTAATAAAAGCCTAGGATGTGTATCAATCTTCTGTAATTGACTTGGATATCAAAATTTCTACAGTTAATCTTGTGGCCAAATAGAGCTAGCTTGGGGAACTTCATGTGCATTAAAATATAAATCTATGTGTTTTAGACAAGGTAAACGACAGACTCCATTGAATTATTGTTGGAAAGGACATTTAATTACGGACAACGAGTTTTAACTCTTGTTGACTGTTTGGATGGGTTTATATCAGTAGAGTTTTTTTAAGAAGTCAGTTGACTATTTGACTGTCATTTAAAAAGGAATTTTTTTGAAAGGGCTTCTTACAATAAACTGTTTGGTAACATAAAAATAAAAAGCATTTTAATTTTAACTAAAACTTATTTTATAATAAAATTATTTATTCATATAAATATTATGTAAAATATATTAAATAATATGCAAAGTATAATATATTAATTATTATATAATTTTAAACTATATAAAACATAAATAAAAATATATCTAACTAAATCTTTTTTATGAATTATAATATAAGTAAAACTAATATTAAAAATAAATATTAAAATATATTTAAAAAGTCAAATAATATTATATAAATTTCAAAATAAAAGTGAAGATGTGTTTGTGAGTATTGTAGAAATTATGTGTAAAAATATAAAAATAAAGGGGACTAAAATAGGCTCATTATTTGATCTGAAAATTTACTTGAAAAAGTACTTTTTTAAAAAACTTCAAATTTGAACTTTTAAAAAAAACTTTATTTTAGCTTCTGAAAAGTTATTTCTATGAAAAAAAAGTGCTTTTAAATTTTACAGTTAAACATTCATTTTTTTAAAAAATAACTTTTGCAGTGAAAAAAATTACTTATTCACCCTCCAAAAGTTGAAACAAATAGGCATTTAAGCACTCTTAGCATTCTTTCCGGTTGAGTCGGACTCGCAAAACTTGCTTAAGGCATTTTATACACAAAGCCGGCCTTGGCAAGGGCAGCCTAGGCACTCGCCCAAAACCCATCCTCGTAAATAATAAAATAGGACTATAAAATACTAGTAACGACCTGCTTATACATTTATGTTACTACTTGGGAGGATTCTCCATTAACTCCAGTCATTTTAACTGTTTCTAAACTTCTCTGGAGGTCGACTTGCAGTAATTTCCGTTTCCATCTTCATGCCACTCGAGTTTAAAGGTCCAGAAATGTCAAAGGAAAATGAAAAATGTTCATTAAAGGTCTCTGCTCAACTTGGGACCACTTCATATAACTCCAAAGCTCGGGGGCTGATCCAAGACAGGACAGAGTAATTATATCCATTAGATCAACGCCTCTAGCTTCTTCTCCTCTCTTCTCCTATTCTTTAATTTTAGTAAATAATATTCTTTTTTACTTTATACCAAAATGTTAAATTAGTTCGGTTTAACTATAAAAAATTTTAAATTAACTAAATATTTTTTTGATTTACTTAATAATTTTATTATTAAAAATTAATTAATTTATTCATCTTGTTTTTATAAATTAATTTATTTTTATAAACTAAAATCAATCAATTAATTTTTATATAAAGCCTCTTTTTTTAATTATATTTCAAATCTTTCAATTTCATTCAATCTTTAACCAATTTCATGACAGTTTAATATGAGTTGAATCTTTTAAATCTTAGGCTTCGTTTAGTAGACAACCAATCAATTATTTTTTTTAGCTGATTGGTTGTCTTAGCTAATTGACTTTTTAAACAGCTATAAAAACTATTTGGTGAGAAGCTTTTTGAACGACTGATCTAAAGTAAACAGCCAAATATGAAAACACTCATATGGAGGAGTGTTTATGAGTGTTTTCAACAATCAGCTAAAATTTTAGATATTAAATGTCAATTATACCCTTTATGCAGTTATTTGTTAGAAATAAAATGTCACCCTTGAATGAAAATAAAAATAGAAATAGTTGTATAAATTTTTCATAGATAATGAAACAGTTCAGGTAAACATGACTTTTTTAAAATCTAAATTATTATAAGAATATTCAACAAAATATTAAGATATATAATATTATATCCTTATAATTTTTTTAAAGTCATATCTTCATAAGTCATTTTATCCATAAACAACTAATTTTATCAAACATTTCTAACAAATAGTTAATACAATCTGCTGATAGAATTAACTATCAGTTAATACAATCAGTTGATTGCGAAACAGGACTATAGTCTTGTTAGTTTAATTTCCGATTAAAATTTTAAAACATCCTAAAATGCACATACGTAAGGTTTATCTCTTTTTTAGTTTTTGTTTATCCTTAAAATTTAGCAATATGTGAACGGCACGTGGCCAAAGAGACACAGGGACCAAAGACCCCACAACGTGGGAGTTGGAGCAGAATCTAACTTCCTCCAACAACCGACTGCCCATCCATCCCTTCCTTGTCGGGGCCAATTTTGCTCAGGCGAGCCCTAAATGACTCGTCCAATGGCTCAAACCGGCGGTTCCTCCGGGTTCCACCTTTAACGATGCATATGAATATTATCATTATCGTCACATATAGTTTCAAAGTCTTTTAATGAAGTAAAGTTTGGAGAGATCTAATAATACACAACTTTATCCTTATATAGTAAAGAGATTATTTCTAATTAATCTACATATAGATGAGACAAAAAAAGAATGATTTAGGTCAAAGAGTAGTAAATAAATTTACAATAAATACATAAATAAATAAATAAAATAAAACCAAAGGATATACCTGATATGGTGTTCAGATCTGCTAGTACATGATAAGTTGTAAAGTCTGACTCTTCTCGTCTCCAGTTAAACTAGGAGCTCTCGATCAGAAACATTAGATGCATGATAAATCCTACGATTTTAGACAGTCTCGCGGGCTCTTTCCTTGTACACCTGACTTGAAAATTCAAGTTATAGGTCCGAAAGTCTTGCCCAGGACTTACAATTAGAAAAGACAGAAAAGATATTAGATTGAACTTTTTACGTGGTTAACTACATAGCGCGAGCCTTAAAGTAAACATCTCCTAATAACTAAGTCAACTGTATTGGTGAATTTTAAAGTATGTACTTTACTTTTACCCGCTCACGCTAGACTTTTCTATTTCTAATCACTGCCTCAGTAATTGACAACTCTGATATATCTTTCTTGATCACTTCCCTCTAGTTCTTACAAGACTTCCTTTTTCTATTCTTATAGTTACTAAACGGTATTTTTTAGTTCTTTTAAGATTCATGTTAAAGTTTAAATTTTATCTTAAAATTTTATAATGTTCAAAAGATACATTCTTTATATTATTACTAAATTTAAGGTCGAGTTTAAAATTTAAAAATCAATCCGAACGACTTGATTGTTTATTTGAAACGACATCGATTTATTATGTTTTAAGGGTTGGGCAAAAATTAATAGTTTCGTGTATTTATTCAAACATTTTACGGCTGTAAAGTTGAGACAAAGGTCATTACTACGATTTCCAGGACGGTTGCCTGACGTGCCAACCTAGCTCTGGGTCACCATTGGAGTGTCAATTTGTGACCAATCAAGTTATGTAAATTTAATTACCATATGCTTTTTTAAGCATAGATTAGTGACAATTCATGTTTTGATCCTTAACAAAAGGCCCAGTTATGAGGTGAATGTATAAGAAGTTATGCTTTTGACAGCTTGAGACAGACTTGACGTAGCTCAACCCTTTGCTTGTCCTGAAATCAAGGTTTTATGGCTAATCAAAGGGTTATTACACGAAGAACGTAGCTGGAAAGTTATCTAACTAAAGATAATACATTTTGTTCGGTAAAAATAAAAAATCTATGTAGCGTTTTAAGGAGTTGGTTTCTCTTTTTTTTTTTTTTTGAATACAAAGGGACTAGAAACTAATAATCAAAGCTGTGCAAAACTCGACAGTACTCAAGGCCTTACCGATCTCGTCTGATGAGATCCTGGACGGTCAAAGGGGGCTTTCGGAGAGTATGTATTCCTGGACAAAAATTTTTTGCAATAGCTACCGGTTGATCCACACACTGATTCCCCTCCCGATGGATGTGATGGATGCACACCTCCCAATCCTACTGACCAATATTTTAAAATGAAGTTAATTATTAATACAAAAAATTTAAGATTTAAAAGGTTAAATTAATATAAATTATTATGAAATTAGTTAAAAATTAAATAAAATTAAAAATTTTGAAATATAAATGAAAGAGTTTGGTTTTTTAATTGAAGAATATAAAATTTAATTGAAAATTGTTATTAAATAAAAATTAATTAATTAATAAGAATTTATTAATTTATAAAAATTGAACTAATTAATTTTTAACAAGAAGAATTATTTAAAATAAATCGAATCGAAAAGTTGAAAATTAAACTAAAAAATTGAACAATTCAAGGTTTTCACTGTCGAACCGATTGAATCTTTTAATCATTAGTTGCAATCCAATTTAAAATTTGGATAAAAATTATTTTCTTCTATTCAAAATAAAAGTCATTTTAGAGGGATTTTAATTATTCAAAATAAATGTTGTTCGTGACTTTTCATGCATGATTATAATTTTACTTTCAAAATTACCCTTAATTTCTGTCACATCCTAATTACACAGATTATATTTTCAAAATACTTCAGCATATAATTAATAAAGGTATATTAAGTATTTCATTAACTTTCTTAATAAGTATGCCTCCTTCTAAAACGACATTCTTATTTTAAAAAATCTTAGAAAAGCCTTCTGATTTCTTTAATTTTGCAAGAAAATTCTTAATTTTCAAATTTTTAGAAAAATTTTCTTTTAGAATATCGTTAAAAAATGACCGTGAAATACTAGCATTATGAATATCAAATAATTAACTAATTAAATATCTCTAATATGGAAATATGACCTTAATTAATTAAATTTGATTTAAATTAATAATATAAATTTATTATAATAAATTATTATTTTAAATTAGATTTAATTAATTCGGTTCAAATTAATTAAATCTAATTTAATTATTATAATTAATTTAATTATATACTCCGTATTAGGCAAGTCCTGTATGACATGCTTGATCGAAATAACGTAAGCAAGGGGAATCAAACACAAGATTTTTTAATCTCATGCCTCTCTACTCTACCAACTCGCCAAATCGTAATTTATGAATCATCAGGACTATAATCACAATGAATTGTAAATGCAATTACTGTTCAAATCTACAATTTAAAACCCTTATTATTATTTTTTTTTTGTTGCTCACGAGATGTCTTAGGCGGATCCCAACTATGGGAAGACACCTTTAAGTCATCCACATTCAGACTAATCCCCACTCAAACTGGGTAGGTCTCTTACGGGAGACAAAGCTCTGATCCCAAGTTTTAAACGGTTGCATACATGAGAGAGGTTCGAACCCGCAACTTCATTTAAGCCAATAAAGCCTCTTACCAACTCATATACTCCCGAGAGTTAATCAAATTATTGTTAGGGGATAAATTAGGAGACCCGTGGTTTTTTTAAAATATATAATAAGTTGGGGGGTAGAAAAAAAAGTTTGGTTGGTCCTTGCCTTCCAATTTGAGGACAAGACAACCAGCTGGTCCAAGCAACTTTGCGATTTTGGACATAATGAACGCACCACAATGCTTCGTGTGATGTGGTTGGGATTTCGCTGTCTTTTAAAAGAATAATTATTGTTCATTACCACTTCCAAACTTAATGTGCCTGGTCCAAAATTCCCATTGATTGTGTTAATAACGGAACTAGGTACGAAAATTAAGATTTAAAGGCTTCAATTAATATTAAATTAAATATTAAAATAGATGATTTAAGAAAATTATTTTTTCATAAAATTTAATTAAAAATGATAATATTAAATAAAAGTTAATTAATTCATTTTAAATTAAAAAATTTTAATTAATTTAAGAAATTGTCCGATTAATTAATAAATCGGTCATTTTTAAAATTATAGGTTATTAAAGTAAATCAACCAGAAAATTAAAAGTTGAACTAAACAGTTAGTCAGTTCAAAATTTTTATGATTAAATTGATCGAATAGGTTGAGTTTTTTAATGATTGATCTCATTTAAAATTACGTTAATTAATTTAAATATTTATATTTTATACTAATATGTAAAAAATTAGGCTAAAAATTAAACTGGATAAGAGATTTAAGATTTTAAGGTTTAATTGCTATAAAGTTAGTATATAGTAAAAATTGAATAAAATTAAAAAAAGAAATTGTCCTTGTCTATAAAATAAGTTAAAGTTTAATTAAAAAACGAGATTATGAAATATAAGTTAATTGATTTACTTTGATTTATAAAAAATCAGTTATTTGCTAAAATTAACCTATTAAATTAATAAATCAGTTAGTTTTTAATAACAAAGGTTATTAAGATAAATCGAACAAAAAAATTGACCGGTTTTAAAATTTTCTAGTTGAACGGATTTGGCTGCGATTTCACTTGAATTCATTATTGATTAAGTTTTGTGTTACAACTCCGGTATGAATCGTAGATCTAAATTTTGGTTCAAATAATCCGACTTTACACGCCTAATTGTCTTGGCATTACACGAGTACAAGAGTATGGGGAAAGCTGGTCCAGGACAGATGTATGGGGATAGATCTTGCGAGACTGTCTAACACAATATGATTGTCATACTTTCAGGGTCTCTAAGCAAAGACCCTTAGCTTAATTAGCGACAAGAAAAGTTGGACTTTGCAACTTATTAGGTATTAGCAAATTTGAACTCCATCAAGTAGATCGTGTTGTTATATTTTATTTATTTGTTTATGTATTTATTATAATTTTATTTACATAATTATTTAGCGTGGTAATTTTATTTATTTACTTTTTAATGTGTATTATTTTTTATTGTCGTATTTACACGTATGTACTATTAGATCTTTCTAATTTTTATTTTATTGTGAAACTTTAGATTGGACGACGACAAGATGACTACAGCAGACGAGTACAACAGTATGGTGCCTACTAAAAATGGGAAGAACTTGTCAGGAAGAACGTTGTTGTATTGGCCTGTAGTAGTAATTGGCTTTGTGCTTTGGGTTTTTTGTTGTATAACAAAAACTGCCAAAGGCAATAGATTAACGTTTAGGTAAAACTATTCAATTTTTGGTCTTTTCTTTAAGAATAATCTTTTACAATAAATAGATAAATATCAAGGCATAAAAGATTATTTAAACTTATTTTTCATGTACAAGTAATATTTTTTAGGACTTTCCTTGATAGTTTAAGAAATTTTATAATTTTAAAAATCTTTAAAAATTCCTTATAATTTTTTTAGAAGAATAACTTTAATTAAAAAATACTGATGAAATACTCACGGCATAACATTACACTTGTACCAATTAAATGTTGTTTACACAATGATTCATTAAATATGCCTTAATTTATTATAATTGTCTTAAATTATTAATTTAAATCAATTTCAGTTAGTTCAAATTAGGATTAAAAGCTAAGTTGGATTATCGTATTAGTTATATTTGATCACTGATGTACAAGTAATATTTTTTAGGACTTTCCTTGATATAGTTTAAGAAATTTTATAATTTTAAAAATCTTTAAAAATTCCTTATAATTTTTTGAGAAGGATAACTTTAATTTAAAAATACCGAAAAAATACTCACGGCATAATATTACACTTGTACTAATTAAATGTTATTTACACAATGATTCATTAAATATGCCTTAATTTATTATAATTCTCTTAAATTATTAATTTAAATCAATTTTAGTTAATTCAAATTAGGATTAAAAGCTAAGCTGGATTATCGTATTAGTTATATTTGATCACTAATATTTATGTCTTGAATGTTTAGTCATTATTTTTCAATTGAAGTCTAAAAAAAATATGTTTTTTTATAAACTGAAAATTAAGAGTTTTTCTAAAATTTAAAAAACTAAAATATTTTTTAAAGGACATGCAATATTTAAAATTCCAAAACTTTGTTCTTTCATATTCAATTGGTTTTTAACCATCTATAATACTATTTTTATAATAGGGTGAAATAATTTAAACCCTTTTTTTTATCAATTATTAAAAAACCAACAAGTGTAGCTTGTCTAATCATAAAAACCTTAAAATGTATCTTTTCGGTTCGATTTACTTATTAAAGAATAATTCACTTATTAATTAATTAATTAATTTTTATTAATTTATAAGTTTTTTAAAATTCAAATTTTTCGTTAAATAAGCACAATCTCTTTCAACCATATTTTAATTCCTTAATTTTATTCAATCTTCAGTCAGTTTTATGATGGTCTAATACTGATTGAACATTTAAAATAAAAAATGTTCGACAATTTTGTCCTATCCTAATAAAGTTGGACAACTATTAATTACATTTTTCAAATTTTTAATAAATTATCGGTTAAATTACGTAATTTGATCAAGATAAAGATAATAAAGTGGCTTAATAAATGATTTAAATCAATGGGTAGAAGTTCAGGTAGAAAATGGATCCTAATTAATATGGACCGATCCCATATCGATCTTGTGATGTGGAAGCCCAATATGGAACCTATTTATAAAGGTTAAGGTTTTTTGTAGTTGCTCTTATCAATCGTAAGCATAAGGATTCTCTGACCCGTTAAGAGAACTTAAGTTTTGAGAAAACTGTAGAAAGATCTAAAACCTAGCGTTGAGGAAACACTTTCCATAAAGGTCATGGGAAATTTGTGATGGTTTGAACTTCGAAAACGGCATCAAAATCAGAGATGGAACCGAAATCAAGTATTCCACATTATCTTCGTTTTTAATCCTTTCATATATGATCCTTGATACGTAATAAAATTTGTACTACGTATTACATAAACTTATAATCCTATCGATTTAACTTTTGATTCGGTTTTTAAATCATATTCTAAAATTAGATATTTAGGTATCCCATGTAAAATGTAACTTATTTTTTATTGCACTAATTAATTTCCTTTTAATTGAGCTTATAATATATAAAATCAAATCAAATTTGGTAGGAAAGATTTGAAACATATTAAAATATACGAATCAAGAAAGTTCTTAATGAAAGAAAGATATGGATACACTAATTTACTGATTAGTCGCTTTTCAGACTTTACCCCACAAAGATTCCTTCAATAACACGAAACGCAAAGAATCTGATGATTAAGATCATACGAAATATGGAAATCTTGAGCGACGCCGTTTCCGTGCGTTGATTTGATTTTTAAATAATATGAGACGCTGTCGTTTGGATAGGGACGCTTTGCAAGTTGCGGCTTCCATTATGAAAGTGGACCATCACACCAAAACCAAAGAAAGGCATTATTTATCTTCTTAATTACAAAATTATCCCTCCCAAAAGTAAAGGAAAACTTAAACAATTTCATTTTGATGTTTATGATAATTGGACTGTTTTATAGATTAAATTCTATGTAACTAGAACTCCAAATTATAACTTAAATCCGAATTTGCATTCATATAACATAGGAAAAGTGTATGAGTGTAGATTTAACCTACAGCCTCTCTACTATGTAAGGATAATATTGCGTATTATCAAACCTTCCCAAACTCTTTTTTATTGCGGGAATTCGGACTGAGTGTGATGATGATGATATAGGATCCTTTTTTTTTATTGTCCACGAGGTGTCATATGAGGGTTCTAACCATGAAAAGACATCTTTAAGCCATCTACATCTAGACTAATCCCCGCTCGAGCCGGGTAGGTCTCTTGTAGGAGGCAAATCTCTGACTCCAAGTTTTAAATGACTGCATACATGAGGACGATTCGAACCCGTGACCTTACTTAAGCTAGAAGAATCCCTTACGAACTCACCTGCGCCCTAGGGTATATATAGGACTTATTAGGTATATATATATATATAACTAAACTATTTTGGTTTATTTAATCGTAAAAATTTCGAATGACTATCTTTTCGATTTGGTTTTTAAATTTTTCGTTCGATTTTCTTTAATATCACTTATTGTTTAAAACAAATTAATTTATTAATTAATCAATCAATTTTTTAAAATGAATAAGTTCTTATAAGTTAAAATAAATAAATTAATTTTTATTTAACAATCTCTCTATTTCAATTAAACTTCAATATTTTTTATAGACAAGGACAATCTTTTTCAATTATATTTCAAATTTTATAGTTTTATTCAATCTTTAATCGATTTTATGACAGTTTGATACTGATTGAGTCTTTTAAATCTTAAACTTCGGTTTAACATTTGATATAGTTTTTAAAACATTGATTAGATCAACAACCTATAAATAGTTAAAATATATTATTAATAAGATTTGGATTATTGATTTGTTAAATAACTTATTTAGATTATATAATTTATAAATTTATTTTATGCATTAGATCATTTACTTAAATAATTACTTTAAAAAGTTAAAAGATAAATAAGAGGGCAAAGTTGAACATTTACAAGAAATATTTAGATGATATTAAAAAAATAGATAATATAAAAATTATGACATGCCCACATTTGACATATGTGTCACTCTCTGCCAACGCATAGCGGGCACCCGCAAATTCTTACCGATTACACTCCAGCTCAGCTCTTTCCTTTCTGTACTTACCAACTTCCTCCAACTATAATATCTCAACAAACGCCCACTTCCTCTCCATGTCTCTGTTTTCTCTGGAAAATTTAGACCCATATTCTCCTTTTTCTTGTTTGTTGGCCGTTGTTTGATCATATTTCCTAGTTGGGTTTTGAGTTTCTATGGCAGCGGAAGAGCCTAAGGTGGCGGAAACAGAGACCCCTTCGGAGCCACCACCGGCGCCGGAGGCTGTTCAAGCTCTGGTACCTAACGAAGCTACGAAGGACGTGGCGGAGGAGAAGGCGGTCATCCCCCCTTCGCTTCCTCCACCGGAAGAGAAGGTCGATGAGTCTAAAGCAGTTGAGAGTAAGAACAGAGTGTCCTTGCTTTTCTTTTTTATTTTTCAGTCTCTGTTTTTAGTTTAATTAACTTTAATCACCGTTTGGTTGAAGAGAAAATTGAAAAGATGAGTAAAGATTTTAACTTTTTAATAAATTCTATCTATTTAAAGTTTTAATGGAACAACCCTTTTGATTTTTTACGCTAATCATTGATTTCTGTGGTTCTTTTTTGTATAAAGAATAGTAGTTTTGGTGTGGTTTTGTGCTTTTTGTATCTTTATTGCTTTATTTCCCTTTTCTTTTTTATTTGCCCTTTTTCTTTTTTTTATGCTTTATATCAATCTCTTAATTCAGATTAAAAATTGGGTTCTTGGATGTTGTTACTAGGATTTTGTTCTGTACTAGGGTTCATGATTTCAAGCAAGAAAACATTTAAAACTTGACTATGTTGCTTAAAAACAGAGGCCCCTGAGACCGTTGAAGAGAAAAGTGCAGAGGGGTCAATCAACAGAGGTAAGAACATTAAAGATTGTTTGTTCTTTTTCTTTTTTCACTTAAGAGTTCATGAGAGGCCATATGAGTGATGAACAAATTACTCTCAATTCCATGAAGATGCTGTACTTGCAAGGGTTGAAACAGAGAAGAGGATCTCACTTATAAAAGCATGGGAAGAGAGTGAGAAGTCCAAAGCAGAGAACAAGTAAGACCCTGTTTTTCTTCCCACCTTGGAAGTTGGTTGGAACTCTATGGCCATAGACCTTCTAGTTGGTACTGTCTTCTGATTTGAAACTTTCACCAAATCAGTGTCATGGGTTAGGACTTAGGAGATATTTTGTAAATTAAGAAACATTACTTTTTTTAATCTTTAAAAATTTTATTTTTTGTAATTTTACAATTTTCTAAAAATCTTTTTTTAAGATTTTGGTTCAAAAACTATAAATATTTTATAGTTTAAAATGTGTAATCTTTGAAAAGATTATAAAAACTATAAATATTTTTTAAAAACATTAAAATATAGAAAATTTTTCACAAAAGAAACATAATTATTATTTTAAAGTATAGTAATTTACAGAAAAAAAATTTGTAATACATTGGAAAGTGTGGTGTGCTTCTTTTGGGGAAGTAGATCGTGTTCTAGTTCCATGGTCGACTTCTTGTTGTGCTCTGTTTCATTTAACTGCTAATGGTGGTAAAAATTTTATTTGAGCAGAGCCCACAAAAGATTGTCCGCCATTGTATCTTGGGAGAACAGCCGGAAAGCATCTGTTGAAGCTGAGCTCAAGAAGCTTGAGGTAACCAAAAACAAAAAACTCACACCTTACAAGAAACCCTTTTGAAATGTAACCAAAACCCATCTCAAACCTCATCTGTTGCTAATGTCTGGTTGGTGTTGGATTGTTGGAAACGAGCAGGAACAATTGGAGAAGAAGAAGGCAGAATATGCAGAGAAAATGAAGAACAAAATAGCAATGATTCACAAGGAAGCTGAAGAGAAGAGGGCAATGATTGAAGCCAAACGTGGCGAAGACATTCTCAAAGCAGAGGAATCAGCTGCTAAGTATCGTGCAACAGGAACATCTCCAAAGAAGTTGCTTGGATGTTTTTAACCTTAATAAAAGCCTCACAGATTTGGTGAAAAATGGCTCTACTTAGCTGTATAATTATTGAGAAAATATGATTTGTTTATTTGGTTGTGGTGGAACAGAGCAAGTATTCGATTCTTCTTGTGTGTATGATGAAGACGAAGTTGATGTTTCTGCGTGTACATTCCATTTTCAGCCATTGTTTAGATTTTTCAAGTTACTGCAATTTGCAATGAGTGTGGAAGCTATTGTGTAGCAGAAGAAGACAGTGTTTAGGGTAAAAATTAATTAAAAGTTTGTTTCAATCTTATTGCATAGGGATTCTCCGGAGTTAAAGTCAATGAAATCACTTGCTGTACTTTGACAATCAAGTTGGAATTGGGAACTGAACACATCTCCTGGAGAGACATCGTTTAGAAAAATATGATCCTCACTGCAAAATGGTTCATCCCCCAACAAGTAACCATGTACCAGACTATGTTCAGAGGATTGATTCTCATGGAGGTCACCTCCAGAAACCTCCGAACCAGCTAAATCTGAGAAGCTGTCGAGTGAAAACCACTCAGCAAACATAAGCTGTGGCAAGGAGCTTCTGTTAGGTGATTGGAACATCTGTGGAAGTGACTGATCCGTATAAGTTGACGATTTTTCGAAACTTTCTGATGATTCATAACTTGGGATTCGCGTTCCAGGGTTCTTGGAACAGTCTAATGGTTGTGAGTTTGGACTGCTGAGACATTGAGATGTTTTATTAAACCTGTCAGGTTCTGGTTTGAGCAACTGTTTCTTCTGATGAGCATGCCAGTAGTTCTTTATCTCATTGTCTGTTCTTCCAGGCAAATGCTGTGCTATTAGAGACCACCTGATCAATGAGACAGATTGGTTTTGAATTTTTTATGATTAGTAATTTGATCCTAAGAGCTCCTATTGTAGTCGATTATTAGGTGGTGAAAATTTCAAATGACCAATTAAAGATTATAAAATAGCTCTTGACATGTTAATTTAATTAATTGAAAAAATCAAAAAAATATACTTTTAACCCTTCGATTTGATTTTATTTTGCTGACAACAACAACAAAATCTAGTATAAATCCCACCAATATGAGAGATTTGAAGAAGTCTAATAGTATGCAGTCTTACTCCTAATTAGTAAAGAGATTATTTCTAAATGATTTTATTTTCGATTAATTTTTACATATTTGACCATTTCTCATTTCAAAATATATATTTTTAAAAGTTATCGTTCAAAAACTATTTTATTTTTATTTTTTATTTTAATTCTCTAATGTAATTACTTCTTTTCTCATTTCAATCTTTATATTTTTAAAAATTATTATTAAAAACTATTTAATCCGTTTATTTTTCATTTTAGAGGTCTAAACATTTAAATTTAGTATTTAATTTACTAATCAGATGGCAACTCTTGGAGCAACCAATAAGGTTACTCCTTTGTGACCATAAGGTTACAAATTGGAGTCAAATAAACAACCTATTTGTAAAATATAAAGCAAGACTGTGTATAATTGATGACCCTCAATGATCCTTATAAAACGAAAAGTCTTATGCATTATATTTGGGGACAAGATCTTCTGTACCCATAACCCTGTACCAACTTTATTTCATACGATCTCATCCACATAAGTATGTGAAACTCAGAGAAATATGTTAATAGAATCGTATGGAACAGAGTTAGTACATAGTTATGAGTACAGAAGATCTGGTCCCCTAAATTTGCCCTCTTGTTTAATTTAGTAGTCACTCTGTATTAAGTCTCTCATTTATGTTTATTAACAAAAATCACAAGATCTAATATGGACAAATATGTTATTTCCATTTGTATGTCTAGCTAAGATTCTCCTACTACCACATAAAATTAAAGTTATAATATAGTGATTAGCAAATTTTAAACTTGAAGTAAAATAAAATAAAATAAATTATTAAACTAAAGGTTAAAAAAATAACTTTGTTCTTTTAATTAATTCATTTCTACGAAAACATGTTTTAGAGCCAACCTAAAGTCAATAGGTTAGATTTAAGTTGACTGATTTTTAGGTCGAACTTGTATTTAAGAGTCAACTCAAGGCTTGACCCGAATGGTTCGAGACTCGACCCGAACTTAAAACTAAAATTAACGTTCTGAGTTGAGGCCGGGCCGAGTTGGTAAGAGGCCCGGTCCATTATGGTATCTATCTAGAAGAGATGCAAAGAATATAATGGGATGGAGCACAATAACGAGTTAGGCTAAAGCTTATTTGTTGGCTTACTTATTGCCTAACAGGCGATGGAGGTCCAAGACTGTTTCCTCTTCTACTGAGGAAAACATGCCTCGTTTAAGACCCGGTCTCAAGTAATTTATCCACCGTAGCCTGCAGCTCTTGCCACTTCTCTGCAATCCTGCATGAACTCAACCAAAAAAAAAAAGTAGACCATCAATGGCTCAATGTCAAGTTATAGCCATGTTTGTGTGAAGACTTCGTTCAAATCCGTTGACTCAACGTGGTTTCACTCTTGATCAATCACACTTTACGACTTAAACCGGTTTGACATGTACTAATAAAAAGTGGTGGCACTCACCGGCATTAACAGGGACAGAGGTCCAGCAGCCATGTCCATGCTTGAGAATGCAGTTTTTGAGTCTCTGGTCTTCTTCAGGAGACCATAATCCTTTTCTGTGCTTTGGCTTTGGCTTGTCTGAAGATCTACAGCCCATTTTCTCTGCAGAGAAGTCACTTCTATAGTTAATCAGGATCAGTTATAACCTGAAAGAGAAAGAGGGAGCTTATGATGTGTGAAATGGTGATGAACATTCAAACCGTTCAAGCTTTGATATATAAAGCAAAGGAGTAGTTGGGGTCTCCCAAAAGATTTATAATAAATAACGAAGTCATTAAGAATATACAAAACTGTTCGTTACTATCAATTAATTACGAGTAAAGTTGTGTGCTGTTGGACCTCTTCAGATCCGGTTTTAGGCTTGAGACTTGTCAAATATTTTATGTCTATCAATTAACATTGAGAACGAAGAGTTAATACACAGTATATTATAGCATTAGGTTGGGTTTAATGAACATGGTGGTGTTAATTAGGTGTTAATAAGAGTGGATTTGGTTTTGGATTACAAGAGCAGATGATGTCAAACACTATACTATTCTTAGTAAATGAAATGATTATAAGTCTTTCCACGACCGAAACATAAAGAATGTGAAGTCATTGTTGATCAAACGCATGCATTTTTGTGCAAGATGTGATCAAACGCATGCATTGTTGTGCAACATATGATCACTTGTCACTTGTTTAATAGAACGTGGCCTAATTCATGGCCATATTATAATTATTAATATAATGGAAGAATTCTATTTTATTTATATTCAATCGTTTATTATAATTACTTGTCGAACGTATCAAATTAAAAATTATAGATATATAAATTGATCCTCTCTCTATTAATTAAGATAACAAATTGTTTTTCATAAAGTTTTTGTTGGATCCCGATATCGGAACCCAACTACCCCACAAGATGTTGGGCCCCATTTTCGAAGCCCAACTATCGAACCGGAGTCGAAAAAACATAAGCGGGTTTCCAAGCTCTTTAACCCTCATCGAAAAATTCTCATTCGCAAGACATCTCAAGCCATAAAGGCGAACTCACACAACAAAATCACAATAATCACAATTAACTTCTCTAAAATGATAGCTCTTAGTCTCTAATTCATTTAGAAACAAAATCCACTTCATTAGGAGCTCTATAGCTCAAGATATGCTTGAAAAACCAAAGTATGTTCATGACCTAATCATGCTATCCCAATTGACCTCTTACTTCCTTTCTATCAAACTTTTTGAACTTAACTCCAAAGGCTATCAATTTTTATGTAAAGGTAGAAAAACGTGTTAGGAATCTTACACTTCAAGAATCACCTCAATCGGAGGTCGGACGAAAGAGTTATGGCCAAACGAATCCAACATGTTCATATCTTTACTCCTATTGAACATGTTTTGGCGCAAATGCCATAACTCTCACTATAGGTGTCGGATTGACTTCGTTTTTAGACGGTTAAAAAGAAGACATCTGAGGATACAACTTTTGTGAAGACACAAAATTGAAATTCTGATACTAAGAGTGTCAAAACACACGAACCGTGTGATCCAACATGGTCAGACCGTGTAACTTTTTGTTGAAATAGTGTTCCTGCGCTGGAGAAACACGGGCTGTGTAATTTCACACAGGTAGACCGTGTAACCTTCGGGTGACACTAATTTTCAATTCTCCAAGACCCCTCCAAAGGATCTTAAACCCATCCTAGCATCCCCTTTACTCATAATCTTGCCAAATTCAACTTTTTCTAGTCCGATATTACTTCATAAACTCTAATGGTTCGGGAATTATGTTCTCTAAGACATCCGAACTTGTAATGATCATAACTTATAATTCCGATATCAAAAAATTGCATACTTTATAGCATTGGAAAGCTATAAAGACGAACTACAACCTTTATGAAGGCGATTTTGGCTTATTCTACATAGATCGATACAGTTTTTATGGGAAGTCAGAACATACAATTTGCCCTTATGAAAAACTTTGAAATTTTGCACTATACAAACTTGGATTATCCTGAACATAATCATTCAACTACCAATGGGAATTCTTCAACTCTCAACCTCAATTCATATGACCCTTCATATTCAACAATATTTCATGCTTCATAACATTCGTATCTTTCGTTTCCATAATATCTCACTTATGTATATAACAATGGCTCATATTCAAAGTTCATCAACTCAAGTGATGACTTCTTCAAATACATCTAATTCCAACTCAACCATACACAAATTCGCATTTCAAAATCCATACACATATCCATATTTCATTTACATCAGAAATTAAGAGTTTACAAAACTTTAATGGCATTCCAAGCCACATTATATCATCAATCTCAAAATCCAAAATACAACCAAAGATACAAAATCTCATAATTCTCAACATATGTCTAAAGTCTCATTTTTGCACCAATCCGACTTAAAATACAAAACATGCAAAATCAAACGAATTCCTTGACTTTCTTTCATCCGATCTCTCTCTCATTACCTGTAGATGGGAATAAAAGGGGGGTGAGCTTACAGCTCGTGGGTAACACGTTTATAACCAAGAAATAAGCAAAAATCATTGAAATAGTTATTTCCATTGTAAAACTCACTTTGAAATCCATGTAACACATATTTTCCAAATTGACAACTTATCAAGCAATTCATAAACTTCATAAATCATGATTCAATGCATCAAAACACATTTGATGAGAT
>JANVCQ010000006.1:40383088-40425129 GCA_025531925.1 Erythroxylum plowmanianum | reverse complement strand
TTATAAGACTTGTTAAGATTGCTTCTTTTAACTGAATCCCCATTATTGATACTTGATTGTTAACTTGTTTATCAAGGGTTTGTTGTTACTTGATTCTGATTCTTTGAAAAGCAAATTCATCATATTCTGCGAAGTTGTGGGCATTTGTTTACTTTCAAGAAAGTGATTAAAGTTGACCCTTAACTGTTGTTTGACTTCTGGGCTATTTGGAAGTGCTTCACTAATGATTAGGTGGATTTTGTATTGTTCAACATGATGCACTTGCTTTTGATCTTGTGCAACTTTTGTTAGAATGGAATTAAACACTTCCGTAGAAAACTCTTATTGAAAGCTTTTACCACTTGTTTTAGTTTCATTGCTTAAACTTGCAACCATGATAAATCCTGAGTCTATCTAAGAATGTTCTCTATCCGTTTAGGAAGTTTAGATCATATATTTGGATTATGCTGCTGTAGATGACATTTGCTCACATATAGGTGGCAACAGCATATGACTATGACTACAATCGCAACGAATTGCGATGTCAATAATACACTTGCTCATTTATAGCCCCTTTGTTGACCTACAATCTACTTTACAACTAGTTGTTAACTTATTTGATATTGAATTTTGGAGTAGTCTGTAATGTTCTACCTGACACTACTGAAACGCCCTATTCTTAACTTTCTATTATTTGTTTAGTAGTCTTATTAGAGGCTCATTTTGTAGATAATTTTGGTAACACTCTAAACAAAAAGGTAGTGGTATCACGTACTGCTTGGCGTGTGTTCTTGACTTCATTCCATCACTAGGTTCTAGCAATGCTTATATAGTCTAATTCAGCAGATACATGCATGCCCATGGACATTTTGAGCAAGTGTAAGAAAACATATAAACAAATGACATTGCTAATCATAGGCATTATGTCATTTCCCCAAGTAGAACATGGGAATAAACCAGGAGTTGCAATGAATTTAGCTGCTTAGAGGCTTTATTAACTCATTGTTTATGGAAGTTATGTAGTTGAGGGTATATTGATTCATTGTTTTGTTAATGTAGTATCTGTGATCCATTGAGACCCTTAGGCCATATTTGCAAGTCATGGAAGATCGTTCTGCACTCACAAGAAGATGGGAGGACCTTGACAACGATATGTTGGTGAAGATATTTCAGTCTTTCAGCATAATTGAGTTGATTTCAGGAAAAATTGCTCATGTTTGCAGTGGATGGCGTAGAGCCTGTTGTGATCCATTGCTTTGGAAAACTCTTGATTTGTCGAAGCAGAAGTCCAATTTCATCAAAATTCCATTGGATCCATATGTGTATGTGGATGGTCGATCTGACAAGGAATTGACCCGTGTATTAAAAATATCCTTGAATCTCAGCCAGGAAAACATAACATCATTGATTTTTCGCTTTGATTTGTATGTGAGTGACGAGCAGCTGACTTATACTGCTAAAAGGTAAGTTACATACTTCATCTTGTTATATAACTTTTAAAGCCTCTTAAAGAAGTTTGATGCTTAATGTTAGTTAATGGTGAAATGACATGTGCCAGCTGAAATTTAGTGGGATGGAAATGGATGCTCTTGGGCCGTATTTTGCTTTCGCTCAGCTGAAAACAAGCTAGCATGAAACAGATGTTTATATTTATCCCTTGTTAACTAGTTTCTGATCATTGTGCATTGGGAATTATTGGTGTTTTGGATGACTGAAGGTGGATGGTTTGTGGCCAGAGTTAGACTAAATACTGAAGGAAGTTCACACTTCTACTTAAGTGTGTTTATTTCTTATGAAGTGATGTAGTGTGAACTTGTGATAGACATGTATATTGTACTAACATATTTCTGCCATGGACAGATATCGGCAAATTAAAGGATGCTATTATTGTTTCTATGATGGAAAATAACAGTCTTTTCTGCTATCAGGATTTTTCTCATAACCTAACCTCCAATTTCTGTGTTCCAGATGCCCCCGTCTTAAAAGACTTGTTCTGCCGGCGTGGAATCGAATAAAGAATGAAATAACCAAATTGATTCCTATGTGGACTGATCTTGAATCCCTCACAATGCCTAGCATAGCAAATCCCAAAGATCTGATGGAACAAATCAGGAAAAATTGCAATAACTTCCATGAACTCAAGGTTATGGGTCCTTTTGACATTTTGTTTGCATCCACATTGGTTAAATATCTTCCTAATTTGAAGGTTTTGAGCCTCCGTTGCTCAATGCTATATAAGGACGCGTTGGTAATCATCTTGGATGACTTGCCCCGACTGGAAGTGCTCAATATATCACATTGCCTGCTGATAGATGTCCAGCCACCTCCAATACGTAAAAGAGTAATGAGCGAGCTTGACAAAACTATTCTGGAGAAGGCGTCTCGATTACGCGAATTCTTGACATGCATGAATAACTCCTGCATCATGTGTCAGCGAACGAAAAATGACGAAGGGCTCATGCGCTGGTACAGGTACGAGGAAGGGCTCTGGAAGGCTGATGAAATCAGCTCTCTTGCTCTTTGATTAGAGCCTTTTGAGGTAGTATTTCTCTGGACAGGACAAGCGATGTGAACTCTTTTCTGGGTTTTTTACTTTCTGGTAGCTGAAAAATAGAATAAAACCATGTTGAAACAGGCATAAAGAGAAGCTATATCCTTTTTCTGTCTGTTTTTTGTTGTTATAAACACATCGTCCTCTAGGTAGCTATGTATGGGATCAAAGGATTCCCCAAATCTGCTCTTTCTGCAGAGTGTTCAGCTTGTGACTGATATGCTAATGTGTATATATAATAGATTAGTCCTACTGTTCATATGCTGCCTTACTGCTTTCATTGTTTATTACTCTTTTTTGCAAGCTTAATCGAAGTGGGACCAAAATGAAGTCTGGTTCAGCCTACCAAGTTCGGATTTACCTGAAAGCCAGTTAACTCAAACTTGATTCGGTCCTTTTAAGTCGTCTTGTCATCCTTAGGATTAGCTTGAGTTGATTCACAGCATATATTGACTATTTCTCTTTGTTTATACGATCTAATAAAGACTCTACCTTTAGCTAATTGGTAGACTTTAAGTTGTGAATCTGCACATAAAACGTTCTACAATTATTACTTTGTTATTAAAAACAGTGCTTAATGGAAACATACACATATCTTAATCATAGACTAATTGCATACATGGGAGCCACTCCCTTCTAAACGGTCAAGTTTATCTTTATCTATAATCATGACAACTTACCTTTTTGTTTCAGCTCACCGAGAGTGAATAAGTACTTTTGTTTAATACAAAAATTGTTTTTAAGAAAAATAAAAATTTGATTGTAAAATTTAAAAATATTTTTTTCATACAAATAACTTTTTTGGAAGCTAAGATATAACTTTTTAAAAAGTTCAAATTTGAAGATTAAAAAAAAATTTCAGGTTAATTTTTTAGATTAATTAATGAGCCTATTTTTTAGTTTCTTTTACCCTTATGTTTTTATATATAATTTCCATAATACCTACAAACACATCTTCACGTTTATTTTAAGATTTATATGATATTATTTGACTTTTTCATATGTTTTAATATTTATTTTTGATATTAGTTTTACTTATGTTATAATCCATATAAAAAATTTGGTTAGATATATTTTCATTTATGTTTTATATAGTTTAAAATTATATAATAATTAATATATTATGTTTTGCATATTGTTTAATATATTTTAAATAATGTTTATATGTATAAATAATTTTTGTTACAAAATAAAATATACTTAAAATTAAAAGTACTTTTTATTTTTATGTTGCCAGACAGTCTATTGTATGAAACTTCTTCAAAAAAGTTCTTTCTTAAATGATAACCAAACAATCAACATACTTTTTCGAAAAACTCTTCTTAAAAAAATTTTATTGACAAAAACTCTACTGATATAAACTCATTCAAACAGACACTTTAATCTATCTTTAATCATGATAATTTAATCAGAACACAATTTAAAATTAACAAATTTAATTTAATTTTACCCGATACAAATATGATTTGACCCGATTCAAAAGAATAGACTTCTAAAAAGTTGGATGGAATGAGCACGTATTCACTTGTTTTGAAACGCCGCATCCTTGTTCTCTTTAACATCTAACCCCTTTTTTTTTTTTTGTCCATAAGATATTTTAGGAGGGTTTCAACTATGAGAAGGTACCTTTAAGCCATTCACACCTAGATTAATCCTCGTTCGAGCTGGGTAGGTCCCTTTCGGGAGACAAAGTTCTGATCCCAAGTTTTAAACGGTTGCATACATGAGGGAAGTTCGAACCCATTATCTCACTTAAACCAGGAGAATCCTTTACCAACTCACCTGCGTCCTGAGGTTACATTTAACTCATTTATTAACCGAGAAAAAAGAAATAAGTTGGATGTAAAAGAAAACATGTGCACATCAATTTTCGGAACAGATGAATCCGTTCCGATGGAATGAATGCACCGTAACACAGAAGGACGACAGTTCGCTCGAGACAACCAAACCAATGTCTGCCAACGAAGTCATTATTGAATTCTTGACATTACACCAATCATTTATCACATTTGGTATTTTCCACCTACCCCATTTGACAAATTAGTCTTTTTTGAATTTACTTGATTGCCCATATCATAATTAAGTCTAGAATTACCTTTTCAAAACTTAATAATTCAATACACCTTTCTTGGATAAAGACCATAAATTGAAGTTTTTGTTTTGAAGGAAGTTTATAATTAGAAAATTAAGAATTCTCATAAGCTCTTCTTTTTTTTCATGTTGGTAAAGGATATTACTTTGCAAATTTGGTCTTCGAGGGTGCTACGCTGAATTCACATTGAGAATGGTAATAAAAATTATGATGAATATAATAAGTAACGGAAATAATTTTCATTCTTTATCAGAAAGTATAAAATATTGTTCCAAATGACGATATAAAATTACTGTTTATCTTATCATAATATATTACTAACTATTTTTTAATTCTTTGCCCATTTTTTTCTTCTCGTACTAATTAATCAAGCATTCCCTTCAAATAAAAGTATGATTAATGATAGTGAAGTCATGAAATTGAAGTGGTCCACACCTATCTCATGGAAGCTAAAGTAAAACAAAAGATATTGAATTTATGTAGATAAACTCATAAAAGAGGACAAAACAATAAGAAAAAAGGAAAATGTCAGCATCTGGAATGGTGGAATCTCCAACCTATAATTAAAATAAAATAATTAATATAATTTATTTCAAAAATTGAAAAATTCCCAAAAAATTAATTAAAAAAAAAGCAAAGAAATTGAAATTGACACATCACTTAATTTAACAAAATACACTGAAGCTCAGACCATTCTTTATAATTCCTATTATAGCTCAGACAGGATTAAAAGAAAGTCTTTTCTTCGGAAAGTGTAACACAAGATGGCTCTGCAACTATGGGAGACCTGCAAAGAAGCAATCTTGGCCTACACCGGCATGTCGCCGGCGACTTTCTTCACGGTGTTGGCGTTGTTACTGGCCGTCTACTACTTGGTGACGGGGCTTTTTGCTTCGCCAGTTCCGCCACCGAGACCCAGAAACTCAGAAGAGCAGATGCAACCTCTGCCACCACCTGTGCAGCTTGGTGAAGTCACCGAAGAAGAGCTCAAGGTATACGACGGTACGGATCCCAAAAAGCCCTTGCTCATGGCTATAAAGGGTCAGATTTACGATGTCTCACAGAGCAGGTATCTGTCTAAAGTTTTGATCCTTTTCTTCAAGGGGTCGTTTTGGTTGTGGGTTTCGTGAGATTTCCACCCCCCATATTTTCCTTTTTTGGAGTAATTGACGGTGGGTTAGGTGTTTTTGGTCTTGTGGGTCAAAGTTTCGTGCTGATTCTGCAACGAAAATCTTCGAGAAATGATACTGAATTATCCCTTTGTTTCGGAGTTTTGGGTAGTATCTAAATTGATTATTCCTTTACTCTCCCATGATATTATTCTCTTTTTTAGTTGATTGACAACACTTTTTCTTTTCTTCTCTTCGTCTTTTTGGACCAACTTTTTGTTATTTATGGTCTCCCCTTAAAAGTTGCTATATCTGTTAACTCCATTTTTTTTCCTGAATCCTTCAAGGGTTTTGAAGAAATAAATCATTCTGAACTTTATATTACGATGAATCCTTTAAGGGTTATAAGAAATGAATCATATATATATACGGCATAATGTGATTATTCTGCTCTATATTGTGATTAGATCATTGTGCGAGTGATGATATAGTTTCTCTCCTTTCTTTGTGTTGGTCATATTTGTTGATTTCCTTACCGTTGACTTGGATTTGTTCTGTGAATCAAGATCCATGAGCGATTAGTCAAACAAAAGAGGAAGATCCGTGAAATGTTCAGCAGCTGGTAAACCACGGGTTGGACTTGGTTTTTAATTCTAGCATTTAGTTTCAGAATCTGTAACAGGTGACGTTGAAGTGGAAATTAGTAAAATGTCGTGTGTTAGAAGTCACTTTTGTTTTTGGTTGAGTTAGTGTTAAGTGGAGGCAATGGATTTGGCATATGAAGTTGGAGAGAGAATATGATCTGGAATCACACGAATTACTGATGAGACTGATACCCAAGTGTTTAATTGCATACTTAAGTGAAGCAGATAGCAACTCAATATAGTTGTGAATGATCTTGTAGCATGTTTGACCAACATCATTTCTTGGCATAAATTTTATATGTAAATTTGTGAATCATAACTCTGGATTTTTTGTGGTTTTGTACATGATTATTTGGCAATGATTAATCACTTGTGCGTGTGTTAAGCATCATTACTACTTCATTGTGTTGCTGAAGATGGAGTCCTCGTGTTGAATGTCTTGATTTTTTGCTCATCTACTATCACGTAAAAGTGATTATGATTTTCATGTTATCCTGATAAAAGGTGAAGTATGGAGTAATTCATAGTACATTTTGTTACGTGGTTGAAATGATGAAACGAAAAGAAAAAAATCATATGAGCACTTCTTGATAAGTTGAAATAGCGGCTAACATGATTCTGAGATTTGTGTATGAAAGGATCCAGAGATCTATCTATGACAATTTCTGGTACACCTTTGGTTTTTAGGTTACTGAGTTCTATGCATTAGGATTTTGAATTAACGAGTGAACCCCTCTCGAACTGTGATTCTACTGCATTATACAAATGTTCAATCGGTCATTAACCTGTACAGGATGTTTTATGGCCCCGGTGGACCATATGCATTATTTGCTGGAAAGGATGCTAGCAGAGCTCTTGCAAAGATGTCTTTTGAAGATAAAGATCTAACTGGGGATACATCCGGCCTAGGTCCATATGAATTGGAGGCATTGCAGGATTGGGAGTACAAGTTCATGAGCAAGTATGTTAAGGTTGGAACTATCAAGAGGACAATTCCAGTTACTGATGGAGCTTCTACTGCTGAATCCGGGGAAGGTGATGCACCCAAGCCAACTGGAGATGGTCCATCAACTACAGCAGCCAAAGACAGTCCATCAGCCAAAGCTACCGAAGACGGTCCATTCACTATTAAACATGAGGAAACTCCTACGGTTGGCGAATCCAAGGAGGAGTAATATTAGTGAAGCAATCACAACCTGTGACAAGATATCTTAAGTGCAGATTCTGAGAGGCACAGATAGAGAGATGTAAGCTTGGATGCATGTACTTTTGGTGAATGTTACTTCGCATATTAGTTAAATTCTCAACATAGCATACTTGTGTAATGAACTTTCTTTAAGAGTTTAGTTTGTTCAATGATAATAAATTGGTATGTTAATCTTTCCGGAGGTGGCTTAGATTTGATTTCTTCTTTAGCCTAACTTGCAATGCATATGAATGCTGAAGCATTCATGATATAGGAAGTAAAATTGTCATAAAGCTTGCTTTTTAGGACCAACATTTCTTGGCAAACTAAGAGTCAGCCTGAACATAGAGACAACAGATCTTGATAGTCAAAACTCAATTTAGTCAGATCCGAGTTCGGGCTGAGATTGGAAAAAAATTGAATTCAGGCTGACTTTCAGGCCTGAGGATATCTAACTCAACCTGAAGTTAAGCTGTTAGCCCTCTTCTTGTTCTGTGTCGCCCAGGGTTTGCTCCCTTGTCACTCTTATTCGTTACCTTTAAGATTCACTTATCGGTTTAGTAACTAAGTGATGAACTCGATCTACTTAAGAGTTGTAAGTTTTATTGTATCACCAAAGGCAGCAGTGATTAGGATTCAGGGGAAAGTGGTAAAAGTATACAAGTTTGTGTAACATCACTCCATGAACTCTGACCTGGATATAAGACCCGACAACTTAAGTGATTTGATACACAAACAAGTCCTAGTTGTTTAGTACCCCCACGAAAAAGAACATATGACAACTGCTACTTCAGTAGCAGTTTGAATTTCTTTAAATTATTCGTTGACAAGCTCTGGTTCTCTTCATCTGGAAAGAAACATCCTAACCGAAGAGTTTATGTCAATGACATGTTCTTTTTTCTTTAATCACTTTCTGAGTCAACGTTCTTACCAAAAGTTCACATGATTCCCTTATAAATAGATTTTGAGACACTAAAACGAACTCACACATCCTTGTTTCCTCTGCGCCGAAGTTCCTTAAACTCCATTTCCAAGCTCTGTTCTTCCATCTCAAAACCATGAAAACTCGCAGCCATTTGTTTCTGATTCTGCAACTCATAATCCTGTTAGCTGTGATCAATCACTCTACTTGCAGACCTGTCAAATTGTCTGCACATCAAGTTGCAGAACAGAACACAAACCTCAGACTCTGTCCACCATTTCCGCAGCAACTTCCTGCTGTTTCTCCGGACGTACAAGCCTGGAACGCCAAGAACAAGAACAGTCCTTTTTATGACGTGTCTGATAAACGCGTCCCAGGTGGTCCGAATCCACTGCACAACTGATTGGTTTTCTTCATTTTTTTGTCTCTTTGGAAAATATAATTTGCTGTTCTTTCAGACGCAAGGACCAGTTCTGGTAAAGAATGAGAGAATGAGAGAGGCTCTGTTGAGCAATTTTAGCTCATTCCTTCAAATTCATTTACGAACCAAACTTAGTTTTTTGATTTGTACAACACTATGTAACAAAGTTCTTATCATTTACAGATATGAATATATTCGGTTTCTGAGTGGAATTCTAGTCAAGCTAATCTCTGTACATATCACTGATTCTGACACAAACAAGTCGTTGGTTCTGTCAAAGATTCGAACTTTGCTTTCTTCTTATTAATTGCAGCAGAATCAGAATAATTAGATACATCTAAACCTCAAAACAAAACCTTTAGTATGATATATGTAAGCAGATCGCTTGAAATCAAAAACAAGACTGGAAATGAAGAACTTACAGTCCCAGAAGTTCAATTACAAGAATTCTGGGATTAGGTGGTGCTGATTAAGCTTGCGATCACCAATGTCTGATATGGATGTTAACTTCTCTACCGATCTTTCCCTATCATCCATGTCTGGGACGACAGAAACCAAATGTGGTTGTTACTTCAAGATTCCGTTACATGCTTCTATCATTTTTTTAATTAATTGTATAAATTTTTAAAAATTAAATAATTCAATTAAATGATTAACAAAATAATATAAACACGAATATTTAAAAGAGTTATCAATTTTTTGAATTGAATTGATCGATATTTTAAATTTTCAACATTTAATTAAGAATTTAAAAAATAAATACTGAAATTAAAAAATAAATATTTATAGCACAACTAGCAACAAGAAAGTTAGTCTTTGCAGGGGTGTAAGGTAATAACAGATTATAATCACCATCAAATATATATATATATATATATATTTCTAATTTTTTCGTATTTACTCTTTTAACCTGTATCACTATTATCCCGTCATACTTATATGTGAGTCTATTAGAAACAGTTTCTCTACAATATAGGAGTAAGGCTGTGAACTATTAGATTCTCCCAAACTCTGCTTAACTGTGAGACTTCGGTATATGATGATAATAATATGATAAGTTGAGATATAGAATTGAACATAATTGTTTTATATTATGATATTCACAAAAAGATAAGGTCAAATGGAAAAATTTTTTAAAAACATTTTAATTATATCAGAAGTTGCCTACAAGGTGACACCATCAAATTATTTGGCTCAAGAAATGATAAAAATATAATTTATAATTTAATTATCTTATAATTATTAATAAAATTTTAAGTTATTAAATTATAAATTGCATCTTTGTCATTTGGTGAATTTAGGCTCGGTTTGTTCTACCCGACATGAGATTAACGGGTTAGACTCAAGTTGACTAGATTTAAAGTCCGACACCAAATCTAATACCAAGTCGGACTTAGATTAGGGTCTAATTGCAGGTCCAGCTCGGCCTATTATCATCCTTAATATAATTTCTAAATTGTGATTTCCTGTTTTCTTAACAGAATCTGAACTGGTCCCTTGTAAATAAACCTTCGAACCTGACGCAGCATGTTCAAACAAAACAGACATTTTCCCTCAGCTTCAAGCTTCCATATCTCGTCATGACTATTACTAAACACTACCCTCTTCTGCTTCTTTTCCTGAGACGCTTCTCTCTACTCCATGTTTCAACTTGTCGCAGCTTAAACCCTAACACTACCAACAAACAAGTCATGATCAAGTATTCTTCCACGCTTCAACCAACCCTCTCCCCCGTTGTTAGAGCTTTGGAGTCCGATAACAAGAAGATCACGTCTTCGCACAGTGTCTCTCGAGGGCTAGTCCCTGGAGGACCAATCCCACCTCACAATTGATCATGTAATTGCTTCCTGTGATCTTTTAACTCTTCCATTGCCAGGTTATCATTGGAATCTCTTAATTTTTTTTTTAATTCTCACTATCAGTCGATATGGGATTCCTGACATACCTTCTTCAGTTCAGAGCAGGACTGGACATCTGATGGATTTATTGGACAAAAGAACATAACCGGGCACCGCCTCAAACTATCGAGATAAACTGACTCTGATATCTTGTTAGAAGGCCTAACTCACCCCTAAAAGCTAACTCAAGAGGGAGAAGTTTGCATACTATTATAAATTATTGAATGCTCTCATAGTTGTTCGATGTGGGATTCCTGATATAAGAAATGCCTAATTCACTTCTAAAAGCTAACTCAAGAGGGGAGGTTTGCACACTATTATAAATTCTTGAATGTCCTCATAGTTGTCCGACATGGGATTCCTGACACACCCTCCTCAGTCCAGAGCAGGACTGGACATTTGATGGACATATTGGACAAAGGGACATAACCCTGCACCGCTCCAAACCATCAAGACAAACTGACTCTTATATCATATTAGAAAGTGCTTAACTCACCCTCAAAAGTTAGCTCAAGAGGAGGATGTTTGCATGTTATTATAAATTGTTAAATGCTCTTATACTTGTCCGATGTGAGATTCCTGACACATCCCTTCAATCCAGAGCAAGACTAGACATTTGATGGACAAATTGGACAAAGGAACATAACCGAGCACCGTCCCAAACCATCAAAACAAACTGGCTCTGATACCATGTTAGAAAGTTCCTAACTCACCCTCAAAAGCTAACTCAAGAAGAGGAAGTTTGCATATTATTATAAATTGTTGAATGCTCTTATAATTGTCCGATGTGGGATTTCTGACATTATCATTGAAATCTTGTTAATTTTTTTTAAAATTTTCAATATTAATCAGTATATTATCGATATATAGTATCAGCCGGTCTATTATCGATATCTTAAATATCGGCCGATTAGTACCTAATGTTTCCGACCAATTCGAAATTCATTACGATGCTCTTAATTGACATTGCCATTGCTATCCTTAACTCAATTTAATCTATTTAACTCATTAATTTCAGATTGAATTAAGTCGGAAGTATTGGTTTTAATCTTTAATTATTAAGTGATTAACAAGAAGAAAATTCCATGAACTTAGAGCACATTCCACAGCATAGTCCCACTACACGGCATTAAACACACGTTACCTCCACGTTGAAAATGGCAGTATCTTGCAAAGAAAAGGCTTTTTGGTCTGTAGCCACATGTTCACTCCATTGTTGGACCTTTTTAAAACTCCCATCTTTGTTTTTTATTCCCTCTCCTTTTGACTAGTGGTGGGTCTGCCGTGTGTTCTTTTACCTTCTTGTGCTTGGGAAGCAACCCACTGTGTCACCAAAGACCGAGCCCAATTTCGTCAGACCCACAAGCACGAGACGCGACAACTCTCCGGTTCGGTCAGGTGACAATGTTCCCGTGGCCAGACGATGTAGAAAGTCGAGGAGTTTGAGAAGCACGTGATGTGTTGACCCTTATCTCTTGTCCGAAAGTTGTCGACTCTCTAGACCCTTCTCAGCTTTAGAGAGAGAAAACGGGGTTTTAGAGAGAGATAGGGAGAGAGGGATTCACGGTCAACGACGGCGATGGGTGACAGGACGGCGGAAGAGTGGCTGCCGGAGGGATGGAAAATGGAGGTTAGAGTGAGGACGAACGGTAGAAAGGACAAGGTAATTGGTCGCTCTTAAATTTAAAGGTCTTGATTTGGCATGTCTTTGTACACGTTCTTGAGATCTATGCCTTTGACTGTGTAATTATTTCCAAAGATTTGGTTCTTTTTGGCTCTTAAATTTCATGTTCTTGTTATCTATATCCTTAGTATGTTTACTCTAGTAAAAAGTTGTGTAATTTACGGGGAAGAGCTTGTTGGAAGCAAGTTTTCAAGGGCATAACTGAGAACCCATGAAAAGATTTGGAAATTATGGTACTTGGATATCAGATTTGTTAGGCTGTAGAAATCTTAGGTTTAATGTATTTTGAAGCTTTTGTTGTGGGAAGTGAGGAAGAAGATACATTGAGGGGATCAACTGCAGCTTAAATTTGTGTATTAATGTAGTGAAAAATAACTCTAGCTTCTATGGTCATGTATGTTTATTGCAGTGTTACTTTCCTCCCTCAGGTGGGGGTAAATTCTACTCGAAGGTTGAGGTGCTTCGCTATCTCAACGATGGGCATGTTCGATCAGAGGAGCAGCGAAAAAGTGCTGATCAGCAATCCTTGGGAAATGTCTGTTAACATGTTCTGCTCCTTGTTTTGTTCAGTTGCATTTTTTTATGTTATTCTGGAAATTTTGGGATTGACATTTTAATTGTCTAAGCAAATTCAGGTTCAAGTTGAGAAGGGTAGACCGAAAGAGTTACCACCCGGTTGGATCAAAGAGGTCAAAGTAACAAAGAAGGGTGGTCGAACCAGGAAAGATGCGGTACTCAACCCACACTTCCTGTTTCCTACAGATATTGTTTCCATGCCCCTTTTGAAATGGATAAAACACAAAAAAGGAAACCCTTTTCTCCGCTATCACAACTTATTATTTCCTTTTATATCCGTTTGTTTACGTTTAGCGCAATCTCTGGGTTGGCTATGCTATTGAGTTGATAGAGTTTCTAACATATCTCAATTAGTGGAACTTATATTATCTAAGTGAACTTTAATTTTGTACAGTTTTACACCGATCCTGTCAGTGGATTTGTATTCCGCTCTATGAAGGATGCACTTCGTTACATTGACACTGGGGAGATAGGAAGACTAGCACTGAAGCCAAAGGACGGAGGCAACAGAAATCTGGTCATAGAAGACGATAAAACTTGTGTGAGTGTGGCAATGCTTGGATTCAACTAGTTACTTTTTTTAACTTATTGATTATCGTAGTTCTTATGCTGACATTTTTGTCAGATTATTCTTTTGTTGCTTTATTAAAAGAGTCAAGTATGCGGGTGGTAAGGTGGGAATAGTCAACATAACATGAAAAAAACAAAGCCTGTTTACAGTGTGAGCTTGTGGTCACAGACTTAAGTATCTGTGCCTAAAATTGAGAGATATGCCCTATTCCTGGGGCAGTTTATATTCAAGACATGGATTGCTTCTTTTTTTTTTTGTATTTTAACAAGAATCCCAAATTTGAATCAATATAGAATGTGCCCAGCATGAACTTACCAGCATTTAAATAGCTGAAATTTACTTCATTGTCAAATTGATTCATTTAATGTAGGTGATTAGTCTAGTTCACTTTAGATAATACTTAAGCAGTTGCATCTGGTCTATAAAGGATTTAGTTACACATTAGGTTTTGTGTGTGGTTCAATCTTGGAAATAGACAGCGGATGCTATGGAGATCCTTCTGAAATTGAAGGTTAACCCTATGCCTACAGACTTCTTTTCTGTTAACTGGTACTAGTTTTTATCAGCGTACAAATGCTTGACACTTGTATTAAGCATTCCTGAAAATGCAACACTATTTGTTGTTCTGTTCAGGTTTATCAGTTACCTATGCAACAATGTTATTAATTATTTTGGCCCTTTCTGCTTACTTCAGTCTACAGCTGCAGCCAAGAAACTGAAAATAATGACAACTGAAAGGACAAGTTTGAAATCTAATGATCAGAGCCCCAAATCACCAGCACTCATAGAGGATAAACAGAGATCTGATTCACTTGGTGTGGATGAAAGCACGCATGCAGTTGAATGTGCTTCTGGTCAGATTAAATTCATGAACTTCATTTTTATGTGTGTATCAATGTGTCTGAGCTTGTCCGCCAGGGTGCCTGAATGATTGTGTAATGGCTTTTCTTGTACCTTCCCTTTCTGTCAGCCTGACAGCCCAGTGAATGAATACATGATAGAGCCAGTGGTTATTTGTGATGGTAATATTTGCTATCCTATGAAAACTTTGGATCCAATTTGACTGATCTTGATGGTGCAGGTGGAATGAGAATTGAATCTTGCAGATCAACATTGCCAAGGGTGAAGGATTCAGAAGACAATGAAGTAAATACTGATGCATCTGAGAGTTATAAACACTCAATGGAATTAATAAAGGATGAAAATAAAAAGACTGGGCTGAACAAATCTAAGAAGAAAAAAGTTCTTGACCTGCCTCGTCGAGCTTCAAAACGACTTGCTGGTGTTCGTCTTGATCCTAAACCAAAAATGGAAATGACAGATCAAGGCCACCAAGCTGCCAGTGAGCAGCCCTCTCATGTAGGTGCCAATGCAGGTGAGGCTTCAAGTGAGAGCCACCTTAGCATTACAAAAGTACCTAGTCCATCTGAACTAGATGTGAACTTAGAAAGAGGAAATAAGGGTGATGAGTACAGAAGTGCCATTCTTGAGAATCCTGGGAATGTTGTTAATATTGCTGACGAAAAGACAGAATTGCCTCTCAACCTGCAGCTTGGCGAGTTATGGCAGGACCCATGCATTGCTTTTGCAATAAAAACTCTCACTGGTGCTTCCTTTGACACTTCAGATAGCCCAAAAATGTCAAATGATACTAAAGCTGGGACCCTGAACACTATGGATGAAAATGCAAACAAAGAAGATAGAGGCAATGCAGTTGACAAAAAGGGCGAATGCACCTTTTGTCCTTTGCTAGATAACTTGCCTAATGCAGAAGAACGTGCCAGAGAAGTAGAAGCCTGTGAGAAGGGTGACGAAAAGCCAGGGTCCAGCCTCAGCTTGCCTATTGTGGATGTCTGGGCTGACCCTTGCATTGAATTTGCAATAAAAACTCTTACAGGTGCAATTCCTCTGGATTACAGTCTAGTTGGTCCAGACTTTCGGCAGTCAAGCTCATGCCATTCACAAGAACGAAGTGGCTCGTCCTTGCCAAATGGAGACGACCATTACCAAAACGAATTTGTGTGCCAGCAGTTATGCAGTCCGGGAAGGTCCGTCTTTTATGGAGCAACTCTGGTGGAGCCTGCATTAACGTATGGGAGCAGAGGGAATTCAGGAGACTCCGGTGGAGCTACACGACACCATGGAGAACACAGAGTCAACCAGCATCTGTGATCGGACTGTTAGCCCATATAAACTTGGTAGTGATTCAAATGTACAGAATAGGAAAGTAGAGAACTTTTGTAGTACTGTGTGTTAGCCGGCCCTTCTTAGAACATACTCTTTCTTGATCGTTCACGCAATGCAGCAAGTAATCTGGGATCGGATTTGAACTTACCCAGAAACATTTTTCTTTCAGATGAAAACCTTCGTGTAAGTTGGTTTCAGGTCAATCTTCTGGAGTCGGACCTATCATCTTCTCACAGCCTTAATGCAGAGTGAGAGTTGAAATGATGTTACTTTTGAGTTATCAGCTCATCAGTTATTTTACTCGAAACATAAAATTTGTTTGTCAGCTCAAAAAAGATTTTTAGGCTCAGATCAATTTCTGCAGATCTCAATTATTGGATAAATGGATGATATTAATAGAATAGAATAATGGTAACATCTAAGTTTGACCTGAATGTGATTGATTTGGCCGGTTTGAATATTCGAGTTTGAGTTTGAATAAAAACATTGACAATTCTAAGACATTTTGGACAGAAGTTATGGGCCTGAGATTTAGACTTACTCGAAAAAACAGAACAATCTTTCTTTTCGTAGCCTAGTAGATTCAGAGACCCAATTGTTCAACCGATCCTCTTTATAGCTCAAAGAAGGCGCGAATCCTACTTGTTGCCGCCAAAACTCCCAGTGAACTTCCTTGCATCTCCGATTCATTGATCGCTTACAAAATGCAGATTCAAGTGAAATGTAGCTGCGGAGAAGAGGATTGCCCAGAATGGGCGATCGTGGAACTACAAGGAGTAATCGAAGCACAGGCCTCGTTTCAACATCGCCTCCAAAACCTCCAAATAGGGCAGCTTTGTCGTCCTTCTTCTCAGGTTTTACTCTCTCTTTACTAAAGCACTGATCTTTCCGCTTCTCTGTTAGTGAAGTTCGGATCTTTTCGCTAACCCAGAAAAAGAAGAGGTTGGTTTGAATGAATCTCTCATGATTTGGTTGGATTGTTCAGGAAGTGTACACACTTACTATTGGGTATCATGAATTGACAGGGTCAAAAGTGACCCTGAAGAAGCCTTTGGTGGTGTTGAAGAAAGTGAAGCTTATGGATGTGGATCAAGAAAATGGAAACAGCAATAACTCGTCTAATGTAGAACTGCAAGTTGTGGGGATCATTCGCCACAAAATTTTGTTCAAAACCAGACCCAAAGCCATAACATCCAGTGAGTTTGATATGAATGTTTCACTAAGCTTGGTTTCTGGTCAGGCATGAGATCTTTTAGAAAGCTTGTCTTTTGATCTGATGGCATAAAAACTCTCTAGGGAAAGTTTGTTCATAGGTTTTATTCCCTCATTCTTATGTTTTCTATTCACCATTATTGGACAGAAATATATTGTTGTGCCAGCGTATTACTGAAATTCTGTTAGTCTAAATCTGACTAGTAATAGGTCGTGGGACTCTGCAAATTTGATTGATCACAATTCTGTATATTTTCACAGAACCCCAACTGGAGGTCAAGGAAAGATCTGGTACTGCAGCTTCAATGTTTCCAAACTGATCCAAAGGAAGTATTATGGCATGAAGGACTCAATTAGTGAGGCCAAGTACAGTTTAGGTTATGGATTTCTCAATATTCACTAGATGCCAACTTGAAGTTTGTTGCTTTATCTCATCTTTGTTTCTCCATTCAGCAATTAACCTTTATGAACATATCATATCAGTGAAGTTTCAATTTTAGCTCCAAGATTCTTGCGTACCTTCAGTAATATACTTCATATGCAACTATCAAGGTCTCACAAGGAACCCAGGCCGGCTTCTTTTTTGGACCCTGGATGAAATCCGATTAACGTTGGGCAGACTTGAAAATGTCTCATTCATTTAACAAAACGATATCAGTTTATCAACAATTTCAGATTGTTTCAGGCAGAGCCAAATCAGTGGATGAAATCCTGGCTTAAACCCAGCTCAAATCTCGTTCAAAATAGGCTTTGTCTGTCGACTTCAGGTACAGCCCAACCAGGCATAGGTCGCTTTGCTTCCCTACTCACTGACACTGTCCTGCATAAAACTTGATAATTGCATGTATACAATGAAGAAATAGAACAATTTGAATCACATTTTATCATTTATATCTTCTGAAAATTGGCAGTCATAACAAAAGGCACTATGTTATGTATAATCTGGTAATGTTACCAGTTTAGGTGCAAAAATGATTTATAGTCGAGTAGAATTTTAATGTAAACCCTGTCTATTTACAGAAGCTACAAAAGCAGAAACAAAGGTTTGCCAACTTCATGTAGTTTCCACTAAGCACCAGGGCCAGCTACACCAGCACGAACTCTCAAGACTTCAGTTCTCTTGCTTCGTTCCATTTCACTTACAAGCCATTCTACACTCTCCTTAATACCCATCCTGCAACCAGATTTAATGCATAATATCAGTTTGCCACATTTTGGTTGAGGAGATCACATGATCACATTCAGTTCCTATAAGCACAAATTGATCCTCATTATGTAAAAGCTACTCACCCATCATGCGCTGAAACAGCTTCAAACATGTAAACCCTTTCATCCAACTTCTTAAGATCTAAGTATCGAGCAAGTTCTTCGGCTGACACAGCTTCAGAAAGATCCTGTCATCAGAATGATGTCAATGTTGTGACAACCAAAAACATTCTTTTTGCTCAAAGTTTGTAAATGAACTAGTCAGCAAACATTCACATATAGGTTACTGAAATTTAGTATCAAGATCCATAACATTCTTTGCACCTAAACTGAAATTTAGATATACCTGCTTATTTGCCAATATCAAAAGGGGAGCCCCTCGCAAATCCTCATGCCTCAGAACTTTTTCTGTTAGAAATGGTTTCAGTATATCATAAACATACATGTTGAAAGCAATTAATCTGTATCATAAAGCAACCATGTTGTGACTCACCCAATGCGGATTTTGAATCTTCAAACCGTGAAGGGCAAGCAGCATCGATAACATACACAACAGCATGTGCCTCTTCATAGTATTTCTCCCAAATTGAACGAAGGCCAAGCTGAAAAGACAGAAAAATTCTATGTTAAAAACATAACTGCTTTTATAGACAGACATTGCTGGCTCACCACATTTTGGAAAAGCAAGAAGTTTTTTTTGCAACTTTATCTATTGCTTACATCTAACTGGCACCATATTTGGAGTAAAGATTGATCAAAGAACAAGGTCAAACTCTTAGTTAGGCAATTTATCAGTATGGCCAATGTCTCTATACAGCCCCACTATGTTAGATATTAAACATAGCAGCCCAAATAGGCACTACATAGCCCTCATTGTTGAAACAGTACATTAAGGCTGTTGAAACATACCTGCCCACCTAAGTCCCAGAACACAAGTTTTGCATTTGATACTTCAAGGCGTCCAATATTTAATCCAACGGTGGGAACAATTCGATCAGGAGGCAGGCCTTCCAAGTTTGAGTATGCTGACTTTAACTTCTCCAGCAAAGTCTGCAATTTGACATTGAAAATTAAGTTACCGAACTGCAGAATTCATGATTTATTGAAGGCATTAAGCAGAATAGCACACATTAGAAAATTTATAGAGCTTAAAAGATGAATTACTGTTTTCCCAGCCTTGTCAATTCCAAGAATGAGCACATGGAACTCTGTTTTACTGAACAGATATTTCCAAAGTCCATAAAACAATGAGAACATTTCTGCTTGGTCTGCTTATAGTTACTAATCAGGTTTTCCTCCCAATCGTCACGTTTGCACTTATTCTAATCCAATCTCTCTCATTCTTATAAAAACAACCCTGCAATATAGATATCAAAGGTATGAGTTTGATGTGAAACGAAGCGATAATGTCATGAATCATTGGATGCCAGTCATAATACAATATACTTTCACCAGTTCTATTTCCAACTATTGATTTGATTCAGTATTTGATTGATACAAATCACTACAAAGGGCTATAGAAGGAAAGCAATGTAATATCACATGCAATTATGTGTGCTTCAGTGCTTGCAAGAATAGTATGATAGAGAAATAAAAGATTCCTATTGTGTAGATAGTTTACCTAACTACCTCAAAACAAGTTTAGAGCACATAATAATCTTAAATCTAAATGAACTTAAAAACACACAGAGTTGACCAGAAAATGCATATAACTTCCAGGAGTAAGCACGAATAAACCCAAGAGAAAAGTGAAAAGTGTAAAAATTCCACAAATCGGTGTTGTAACAGAAATGGTCATGAGCTAGTTTACATAACATCTGCGACTGTGAAAGCACAAAGTCCAGAAGAAATCCTCGATGATTACATACAGCAGCTACTTACAATAAAATCACAATGAGATTAGATCACGTTTTTCATTCAAATACTCAAAAGCCTCACTGCAATTATCAAAAACAATGCCACAAGTACAAATTCCAAATCAGATCACTCAATCAACCTTTTCATTACTAACAGATCATTAGAACAAAGCACAAAGAACACAACTTTGACCCAACAATGGAGTTTAGCAACAATCAAACCCTTGATGAAATCAGTAAACGAGCATAGAAAATTCCTCGAGATCTCATCCTAAACTCACGAAACCTAAGTGATTCGTGATCCACACAGAGCAAAGAAAACAACTTTAAAAGAAACCCAGATACCAAACAGCATTAAGAACCCATAAAAAAACCCAGATCAAGAAAACAGATTTATCATGAATAGGTAGCAGATAATCATCAAAGTGGATGCCATGAAAGCCCCAATTGATAAGGTCACGAAAATACCTAAAAATCCAAAAGCAACCCGAGTTCAGAGATGCTTTTGATGCTGGTGATTGATGAACAAAACGGAGAGATCCTACAGAGTTGGCTTAGTCATTTATTAACTCCTTAAGGAAATCTCTCTTCTCTCCGTTTCACCACTAACTCTGCTTCATGTTCCAATTTCTGTCCTATTTTCTTAACACTTTTACAGTATTGCCCTCTCTATAGATTCCATTTTACGAGTTAAGGACCAGATCATACCACGTATCAGCACTAATTGTCTTTGGTCAACAGCTTACGTGGCGTGATCCTATAGGGTCCAGTTTATTTTAATATCTAATTGAATTAATAATCGGTTTAAGTTAATTTTTTAATTTTTAATTTAATTTAACTTTCACTAATTTATCATTCTTAAAAATCATTTGACTAATTGAAATAAAATTAGAAAATTCTCATCTCTTGTCATTACTTTTTACCGATGTTTTAAAAATCAGATCGGAAATTAAACTGACAAGTTAAAAGATTTAAAGTTTAAAAGTTCAATTAGTATTAAACTGTTATAAAATTGAATAAAATTAAAGAATTTAAAAGATGATTGAAGAAAATTATCCTTAATTATTGAAAATTTTAATTTTTAATTAGAAAAGAAATTATTAAATAAATATTAATTATTTTATTTTATTTTATAAAAATGATTAGTTTACCAAAAATAAATTAATTAATAAACTAATCAATTTTATTAATAAATATTATTAAACTAAATCAAACCTAAAAAATAAGAACTAAATTAAAAAATTAGCAAATTTAAAATTTTTTATTATTAAACAAAATTCAATTTTTAAAATATTTATGATACGATAATAATGATCTAATAAAAATCTTCCAAAGATGCGAAGAAAAAGAAAGTCTCTCTCCATGGCGGCTCAATCGTGAATATGGAACTATATAAGGGCAGTACCGGAAAAGAAATATAGTCCATAAGAAAAGTAGAAAAATGGGGAAAGCGCACGAAAGAGGAGAGTCATCGTAATCCCATAAGAAGAAACAAAGCGAATACAGGTACAAATCTCTTCTCCAATTTATTATCCAATTTTCAGTTGAGTTTTTTTTTTTGTAATATACCCATTTTCTATTTTCCGTTTGATTCTCGAGAAAGCTCGGTGAAGTTGTGAAAACAAATGGAAAGATTATACTTTTTGTACTGTTCAACTTTTTGATCCTCTCTTGTTGTTTCAGGGATTAGTTAGATATCGTTTAGCTTCGTTGCATTAGGTAATTTAAATTCATAATATTGTGTTGGGTGCTGTAATGTATCTTTATCATCGCATCGAAACTTAAAAGCCAACCTTGTAAAAGGGAAAGAGTTATTATAAATGGTTTTTCCCAATTTAGATTCGATGTTTTGGCTACTTTCACCGTATAGATATGCTGAAAGATTCATTACATTTTCTTGATATCCCCACGTGTTTTGAGAGAATGGTGTGATTGTTGTAACTGCTACTGATAGGGGAGTTCTTTTATCTTGTTTGTAGGCAATGGATACATTTCTCAGCCTTTTTTCTGTTAGGAGTTGTATGGTTATTGATTATTTACAACAAAGTTGAAGCTTTGTTTTAAGTTGCGGTATTATTGAGTTGAGGCACCTTCAAAATTTTCCAATATTCACCAAATTTAGTGTAAATGGAATGGTTTAGTCTCCTTGAACGTTAGCTCTTTTCGGATATAGTTTTGATCCTTAAATTTGTTCGGTTCAGCTAGTTGATATTTTCCCTTGTTCCTGATACGAGAATTATGCTGTTGAGTCTCAATATCATTGTCTAAAAGTTATTTGACTTACTATTCCTAGAGTTTGTATGGATTGTTGATGGTTTTGTCTTGGTAACTCCTCTTACATGGGCAATCAACTGTTCTCTCTACTCATTTATATTACCGTTCTTGGAATTTGGTGGAGAAAGGCCTTCTGATTATTACATGGTTTCTTATATAACATCGGGCCTTTGTATATCTTTGTTGTTATGCAGCATATCTGTTGCCTTGTTTGATAACCTACATTTAACTTCTGGTTTTCTCATGTCTAAATGCAATCAGGTCAATCAGCAATTGTTTACGTGAGATTGGTGATTGTTGGAGATAGCAAGATCTGAAAAATGAAGTAACTTCAAACTGTTTTGTGCCAATAGTTCCCTTTATTTACTTCACATCTCTTAAGATTTTGTTGCAGAAGTGTTGCTTTTTATGTTACTTCCCTACTGCTAAAAAGATTGCTTCTGTGTTTGGTGTATTTCCTCTGACATTAACTTTATATTCACTGGTGGCACCTTTGATTAATATCACTACATGTTGGATCATAATATGATGTCGTTTGAGATTCTTAGAACTTGCTGTCATTGATATGCTTCTTGCGAATTTGCATGTGCCTGCTATTGGCCTGATTAGTCAATCTTGATCGTATGTTTCTTATGGTCCGCAGAAAGTTGAATTCTTTATGGTCAAGCTTAAGCATAACTAGGCCCATTTACAAAATGTTGCTTTCTGATAGCATGATGTCAATATAATGCATATTCTGGAGAATTAAGTGAACCTTCCATTAATTGATACAGAGAAACCGCAGAATATCTGTTTGCCACAAAAAAAAATGATATTCTTAAGTTGCTCAATTGGAAATTGCTACTGGACACTTTGGCAGGTGCAATTGTTTTTCTGTTAATCTCTTCTAGAAATTAAGTTATTTTTCTCCTGGCTTAGTTCATAAATATGTGCCGCATGGATGGCATTCAATAACGGTATCTTGTCGTAGCGTTTACAAGCTAGAAGACGTGTAATGTTAGTCATGGGAATATATGTGTTAAGAGTCCAAGCTAGAGTTCTAGCCTCTAATTTTTGTTACGTATTCGTGTCATAATTTCTTATACTGATGTGCCTGTTTACTTGCAACTGAAATGTGTTGCTTTATTTGCATTCCACTGACTTGAGCTAGTAATTATGATATGTTAATTCCATCTAATTCTCAGGAGTAGCAGGAGTCGTGTAAAATGGGATGAAGCTAATCTGGGTGAAATTGAAGCCAATAAGCCTGTAAGGCAGAAAATCACTGAACCCAAGACTCCATATCACCCAATGATTGATGATGATGGTATGTTAATTTATCTTCGTTTCTCCTAAACTAAAAGCAGGCAAAGCATTCACTCATGTTTGGTGGATAGAAGTCAATGAAACCCTCCGCTACACCGAGAAAAAGACTTTACGTTAAGCTTTTTCTTTATGAGATTACTAAAACATTACTATCTTCCTAGTTTAAAATTGACAGTTTTTCCTTTATTGCTGTAGGTTCTTTGTCCCCTAGGCGGGGTAGTTTTGATGAAACTACTGGTGATACAAAACATGCCGAGGAACTGCGGAATGCATTGGATACTATGGCATCTTCTAGTAGAAATCCCAACATGCGATCCAGCGGTTGGACATCATCCGAAGATGAGGCAGATCCCGCGGAGCAAGATGGAGAAGGTTCGTCATGTTGTCGTACTGGTTTTCACTTCCAACTTTTTTCAAATTCTCATAAAAAGTGAGGCCATCTGTTTTGATGGTTGATGGTTGTTTCTCTTGCTGCTTACAGATTCTGAAGCAGATAGGAGTGCAAGCTTTAGGGAGCACCGACGAGTTCACTATGATGAGTTTCGTAAAGTCAAGGAACTCCGGCAGAAGGGTTCATTTTTTGACGACGAAGAGGAAGAAGTCAACGTATCGGAGAGGAAAAGAATGGAGTAGTTCGATTGTTCTGCAGTAAGTGCTTGTGTCAAAGATATGAACAACTTTAGAAGGTACAGACAATTTGCCTCTGCAAGGCTCTCTTAGCTTCATCTAGTGGAGAGCAAAACAAGCTATTGAGCCAATTTGATACTCACTGTTTATGGCATTCCCTTCTTTTTAATACTTTTGGTGGTGTTTTTACATTTGCATGTAAATACTATGTTTTATTAGGTTCAATTTATAATTTGGATTTGAATATTCAGGTTCGATCGAGTTTGAGCATTTTGGGTTGTTTTTGTTATAATAGTCATTGAGATTTTGACTAAATTGTTGTTGTTGTTGTTCGAGTTTCGAGTATTCTTGGTTCGGGTTGGTTCCACTCCTATTGTTACTTATAATATTCATAATTTTATGTTAATATTTACAAAATGTAAATAAAGTATTATTTCTATTATCATTTTACGTAATAACTAATAAGTATTATTTTAATATTATAAATTTAAATAATTACTTAAACTTTTTGTTAAATACTAAAATACAAATTATACTCTTTTTTTAAAGTTATGTTGAATATTCACTAACAAACAAATCGGACAATGAATGAAATATGAATCCTATCGAAACCCTTATCTTCAGCACACAGAAGACAGAAGTACAATAACTTCGGACAATGTCCTCCCAAGACTCATCAGCCTCGACTTTAGCGTCTCAAATATGCGGCCAGATAGCCTCTATCTTCTCCGAGCCCACCAATCCTTATCCACCACCGTTGGACACCATAGCCGGTCACATCGCCGTCGTCGCTGGTCAAAAGGGCCGCATCTTCCTCTACGGAGTTGGTCGCGAGGGTCTTATGCTTAAAGGTCTCTGCATGCGATTAGCTCATCTGGGTCTTTCTGCTCACTTCGTCTTCGACATGACAACTCCTCCAATCTCCTCCAAGGACCTACTGATAGCGTCCGCCGGCCCCGGGGGATTCTCCACCGTGGACGCGATTTGCTCGGTGGCTAAATCGGCCGGTGCCCAGGTCCTGCTCTTGACTTCTCAGCCGAAGACAGGATCGTGCGTGAAGCATGCCAGTGTTACCTGCTATGTGCCCGCGCAGACCATGGCCGATGATGAGGGGAAATCACGGCCATTGATGCCTATGGGGAGTGTTTACGAAGGAGCGTTGTTTGTGTTGTTTGAGATGGTGGTTCATACGTTGGGCGAGGCTCTGGGTCAGAGTCCTGAGGCCATCAGGTCCCGCCACACCAATCTTGAATGAGAAGAGGCGACTTTGTGTTTTTGTGTTAGGCTCTATGTTTTGGCTCTTACGAGTGAGCAATAAACTTAAAGTCCCTTTTAGGTTTTGGATAAACTACCAATTGCAACGCAATTTAGGGTAACAAAAAGTTTGGTTCGGTTGATCCCGTGACGGTATTCGGTATTAACCGACATCAGTATAATATTGTATTAGAACTCAATCTGATACTAAATTTATTACGGTATTTATAACATTGCTGTCGCGTATACAAAATTATACTGTGCAGACATGTCACTATTGTGATACACATACTAGTCAAAATAGAATGCTCAGGTTGAGTTGATAATAATCTCAATACATAGTATCTTAGTCATCAAACCTTACTACATTCTAATCTCACATCAACTTTGAATTTAACACCTCCACCAAAATATCTGTCCTTCATTATCGTTTGAAGAACAGCATCTTAGAAGATATGTTCAAACTTGTCTTACAAATCAGATATTAATTTAGATATTTTTTGAAGCTTCTAGTTTGTTTATGAATATTCTTTAAAATTATTGTTGATGGCTCCTTTTTTATTTAGTTTTATTTCTTGTTTTACTTTATATGTCAAGGACGAATCTTAGAATAATTAGTAAAGTTATTCTTTTATAATTAAAAGGTCCGAGTCACATAAATATTTCTTTGTAAAAATGTAAAGAAACGAATGTATATTATTAAATTATATTAATAAAAAAATTATTTTAATTTAGCTAAAATTTGACCCAAAATCTTTAAATAAGATTCGAGTTAATCGAATTTTAAACAAAATTCAAGTTTAAATTGAAAAAAATCAAACCTAATTTTAGGTTCAAGAAGATCATCCCAACTTGATTAGAATATTACCCTAGCTAAAAAATTCAAAAAAGTATGAAAATAAAGAAAAGCTTAAATATAATTTTTGCACGAGTTAAGGTTAGACCATACCTTGGTTGTACTTATGCTTATTTTAAATTGACTAGGCCAAGACCATAAATGCTACATTTGAAGCACCTAAAATTAGGTGTGACAAATTTTGCTTATTTTGTTGTGACTCACCCTGGCTCGACCTAGCCTGAGTTAATTGAGTTTTGAGCAAAGTTATTTTTTTTTTTAATTTGAAGTCAAATTGAGCTCGAACTTAGACTATCAACTAATCTAAAAGCTCAATTTTTTTAAAAAAATAACATTAATTTTATTTTTAAAAATTAAAAATATTTAATCAAACTTAATCTCAACATGCCACCTCAACTCATTGCTTTTGGGGTGCATAATGCTCAAGCTAATTCCAAGAATCGGGAAGCTAGGTGGATTGCGTGGGAGATGCCTCCAGAAAATTTTGCTAAGCTCAATACAGATGGTAGTATTTTGGGGAATCCAAGAAAAGCAGGATTTGGCGGTTTACTTTAGGATAAGCTTGGTAAATGACTTACGGGCTTTTCAGGTGCGATTGAGTTTACAATTATTATGGTTGCGGAACTTCAAGCAACTCGGTGTGGCCTTCAATTTGCTTGGAGCTTCGATTACTCAGACTCTTTAAAAGCTATTAACCTTATACTCGATTCTCCTAATGATTTCTATCCTCTTTTATCTATTATCAAAGATATTCGGGAGCTTTTAAGTAGACAGTGGTGCTGCTCCATTCGTCATATTTTTCGAAAAAGCAATCGGTGCGTAGATTTTCTCGCCAAGCTAGGGTCCTCTTCTGATGATCATTGGGTTATTTGGCCAACCCTGCCTTTGGAGCTTCGAGAGCTTCTCCAAAGCGATCAACGCTTTGTTGTGTTTTTAAGGAGTTAGTTTTTCTCCTCGTCCTCCTTACAAAAAAAAAAAAATTCATTGTCATACTACATATTGTTTTATATATATATATATATATACACACACATATACGTACATACACACACATATACGTACACACACGTACATATGTATAATACTTTAAGAAAGCAACTTTAATTTTATATGATCTAAAGAAACAAGAACATTAATCATAGGTTGTCTAAATTAGACCTAACCTGGAGGATGACTGATCCAATAATTTAACGACTGGATAACCGCCACTCTCCCTCTAAAATATCAACCCCCCAAAATAAAAATCTTTGTTTGTTACTTTTGTTGGTCGTTCAGGCATGGATTCTTCCTCTTCAAAATATCTTTTCCTTTCTGTTCTCTTTCTTTCCGTCTTTAATCTTTAGATATTTTCTTCCTCCCCTCCCTTCTATCCCACCCTCGCGAATACGCTCAACCGCTGCTACTCGCTTAGTATTATTATGCTTTTATTAATATTTAATCATTTGAAGAATCATTTTGTAAACTTTTAAAGTCTAGGATATTAAAATATTAATTATTTTAAATTATTTCATGGTAGTAAAAATTTTGTTAAAATTTAAAATCTAACCAAATTTGAATTATCCTAAATTAATCTTGTCAATTAAATTTTTACTAAATTCTTGTTATTGTTGTTTAATCTTGTGAGAACTTTGTTGTACAATATATTTTAAATGATTCATATTATTAATTATATTCATTTTAAATTTTAAAATTAAATTTATTGAATATATATATATATATATATAATTCATGTATTTTCATTATGATTAGAGGATTTTAGTTTTATAAGAAATTTAATAATTTAAAATAATAACAAATAAATAAAAATAAAATATTTTTAATGTAAATTGACATGATCATCATAAGATAAATTAACAAAAATTTATTATAAAATTGTCAATTAATAGTTTTGAATACTTTTGAGAAAAGAAAAAATAAATTAAAGCAAGAATAAGTCCAACGCGCGTTGGTTGGAATAGCGAGTGTAGATATTTTTGTTTTGTGTAAAAAAATGTTCAATCGTATCGCTATATATATATATATCAACCCCTCTGAGAGTTGCTCTACCTGAATTCCAACCCATAAAGCACCGTATAAAAGTCATAATCTAGGCCCCACCAAAGTTGTTCGCCGGCGACCCTTTTCCGGGAACATGGACCCGAACGACTCCAAGAAGCAAACGGAGCAGTGGACGAACGAGAAGCACTTCCATTTCTTGAACTCCATGGAAGCGTCTTTTGTCCGTAGAATGCTCGAAAATGACGACAGGTTTCTTCGGCTCGATCGTTACTTGCCTGACACCTCGGAATCCACTCTAGATTTGAAGTCACAAAGAAGAACGAAACAACCTTCTTCAGGTATCAAGAAAAGAGTCTTATCTCTTCTACTATGTTCCCTTCTGCTTATGCATGCATTTTGAGAAGTACCATTTATGTTCAAGTTCACGTCTTTGCTCGATCGTTGCTCATGGAATTGATATGTTCTCGTTGTTGTTAGAGTTGCAGAGGGGTAGTGAATTATGTAGCAACCATTGTTTGACATCCTATTTACCAAAATAAAAAAGGTGTTTAATGATCCTTTTTTTGGTTCTAATGTGAAAAGAATCGATTCAATGTTGTTCTTTTGAAGCCAGAAAGATGGGAAGATTTTTATGGAAGCTAAAGATATTTAGCAAAGCACTAAAAGTCTCTGGTCAATAAACGTGCACAAACTGATTTCTGATCCGAGCCATAGTCCAAAGAACGCTTTAAGAATTAGCTTTTGTGCAATTTCCTTCCTATGACTATGAACTATAATAATGGTCTTTAGCTTTTTGGGTATTTGCAAACAGAAACGCTTGGCAAAAGAACCAGAACAATGGAGGCCAGGACCGACAGGAGAACAAGGAGAGTATCATCTCATCGACACGATCCATCCCAAGATCAGGTTGGTGAGAAACTATTATGGAGTTTATGATAAATCAGGATTCAGGATCAGAATTTATTGAAACCATCTCTTTTTTACTATGACCCCACTTCATAATAGCTCCTTTTCTTGAGGCTTTTTCTTCAGAAATTGTAGAACCCATTTAGAGTTTGATGTTCTTGATCATTTAACAATCTGGGGTTTATTCATTTTCGCTGCTGTAGGTGGTCCCTCAGCTTGGCAACAGATCTGGTGATAGAGATTGAAAGAGACGCTCAAATTTAACACCAGTGCCACCAATCAACTTACCAAGATTCCTCCTTAATTTGGTGTTTGCCTTGTTACTTTGGTTTTTCCTTTTTCTGGGTTCATAGTAATTTTAAGTCGGTGACTTAGTCATGGGAGCTGTCACTAGTGTATTGTAGCTGAAAGAGTAGGTGATGTTTCGTGGCTTAGAGAAGGATGAATTTGTCTTGTAAATATCCCTAATTGGAACTAATGGACAACATGTTTGAAAGTTGAACACTTTTCTGATGGAACACTTAATTGATTGGCTTCATTTAGAGATGATAATAGGATAGGTCGGTTTATGAGTGATAGATTAGCCCCCTTAGATTCTCCATTCCATTTTTCATATATCTAATATCATCTGAATCATTTATTTACGTCGGTTTCACAAAAATAGATGGTTGAAATGAAATAGAACAGTCGGTACATAAAAAATATAACAGAAGATCTAAGGGGATAATATAATAGTCAAACGACTCAAAAAATAAATGGTTACAATTAAATAAAACAGAGTTGATACATAAAAAATGGGACAGAAGATTTGAGGGGATAATCTACTAGTCAAACGAACACCTAAACTTTAACAAAAATAGATGATTGAGATGAAATATGATAGAGTTAGTACATAAAAAATGGGACAAATGATCATGTCTCATAAATTACGATGGACAAGCCCAAAAGGTGCTCTTTTGATAAAAAAATAAGTTTTAAATTTTTATTTTTTAAATTTGAATTTGATTTGAAATTTTATCTATATGAATTAAATGAGTTATATTTATTAATTTAAGTTAAGTAAAATTAAGAGTAAAATATTAAATTTATCTTTATTAGAATGTTTATACTTTTTATCAATATTTTTAAATTGATAAGATAAAATGATTAAGGTTTAATCGATATTAGATTGTCATAAAATTAATTAAAAATTTAATAAAATTAAAGAATTTAAAATAAAAAAGAACTTAAAGTTTGATTTAAAAAGAAATTGTTAAATAAAAATTTATTAATTTATTTTAGTTTCTAATAATTTATTAATTAATAAAAATATATCAATTTTAATAATTGAAATAAATCGAACTGAAAATTTAAAAAATTTGAACGGTTTACAATTATACAGATGGAGATTGAATTTTTTAATAATTAATTTTTATTAAGAAGTTGTGACCTAACAAAAGATATTTATTTTGGGCAAAGCTAGATTTTTGTTGATAATAATTGAATTATATACATTTAATATAACTTATATGGTGAAAAGATGATAAAGAGGACAGAGACAGGGGACAAGAAAAGAGATATCAATCTTCTCTTATCCTATTGGAACCTTATCTTCTTGATAGGGTTTGTATCTTTGGTCAACCTTTTCATTAAAGTAATGCATGAGGAGTTGCAGGTGGAAGATGCTGCTCACAAGCCCCCTCTCTCAAAGTCGTAAGACCCTACAAAAGACTTTAATTTCACACTTACTCGAAAATGTGATTTACAGGTTGTTTCAGTCCGAACGATCAAAAGAACTCTGGTAATGTACGATCTGCTGTTAAGTTGATAGCTTTCCTCCATTTCTTTTTCCTCTGATCCAGTTAGGTCATTGTGGTCCAGGTGATCACCATCACTGATGGAATAGCTATAAAACTATAGTTGTACTTTTTTGTGATTACATATAATACTATTTAGTTCGTATAGGAGAATGGTAATAAAAATAGAAATAAATATAGTGAGGAATGAAAGTTGATATTATCATTATAATTATAACAGTTGGTTAAGAGAAATGAATAATTACCATTATCATTAATAGTGATTGATTTGTAAAAAAATTGAAAAATAAAAATTTATTATATTATAATTAATTAATTACAATATGTTGATTAATTAAAATAATATAATTAATTTTAATTAATTATATTGTAGTTAATTAATTAATATAATTACAATATCTTAATTAATAAATGAATTATATTTTAATTAATTATATTATATTTTAATTAATTATATTGTAGTTAATTAATTATTAATAATATTTTAATTAATTAAATTGTAATTAATTAATTAATTACAATATTTTAATTAATAAATAATTATATTTTAATTAATTATATTGTGACTAATTAATTAATTGTATTTTAATTAATTAATTAATTGTCTTGTATTTAATTAATTAATGAATAATTACATTTTAAATTTTTAATTACTTATACTGTAATTAATTAAATAATTATATTTTAATTAATTATATTGTAATTAATTACAATATTTTAATTAATGACTAAATTATATTTTAATTAATTATATTGTAGTTAATTACTTATTAATAATATTTTAATTATTAATTAACAATATTTTAATTAATTAATAATTATATTTTAATTAAGTGTAACAAACACATCCTTACATAACAATGATATTTATTTCTCCAGCTTAGAAGAGGAATGGGGTATTACCTAAAAATGAGCAATCAAAATAATGACTCTATAATCATAGTTCTTTATCAAATTCAATCTTTCATTCCATATCCATTCCTTTTTTTCACACCCACCAAACAAGAACACTCTTAATCATCATCATCGTCATCGTCACACCAGTCTGAAGTCCTACGATGAAACGGAGTCTGGGAGGGTCTGATAGTACGCAGCCTTATCCCTACATACTAGAGAGGCTGTTTCATGTAAACCCACAAGCAGATGTAACAAAAAATAATGATGCAAGTTAAAAGAGTAAATAAGTTAAAAAAAGCACGCCAAATATTTAAGTAAATAAAATTACCATAAATACATAAGGATAAATAATAATAATAATAATAATAATAATAATAATAATAATAATGACGATGATGATGATTATGAAAAAACTATTACTGAAAAAGAAACTCAATAAAATAATAATAATAATAATAACATGTGTTTATTTTCACTTAAAGGACTACAGAGAATAGCTGGGGAATGAGTAAAACACATACCTGGATCGATGATCGTGAAAAACTCACCAGTAGTGAATGATATCGGCATAGGTGATAGAAGCGTAAACAACATTAATTTTTGCACATTACCCAAAATAAACACAATACCTGTGACCTTAATCCAACTATACATGACATGAGGTATTTTTCCATCGAACACTTACATAGTATCGCAATAAAACTATGTAAAGGAAAAAACGAAAGAGAGCTACATAGAATAACAGGATTAAAGAGAAATCTAGAAATTAGACGCATAAAGTTGAAATCATACACACACATGATATGAGAAAAAATAAAAATAAAAATAAAAATAATCAGATTTCAACAAACAATGACAGAAAAACAGATCCATAAACCAGAAAATCTCAGTAAAGACGCAACATCTTGAGAATGCGAAGATCAAAGGGGATTTGAAGCAAGACCATTTAACGATAACAACAAAAAGAATGAAACTTTACTAGTAGTTTTGTTATAATTATCAATATTTTATTAAATCATGTTTAAAGTTTAAAAGTTTCAAGCAGTATTAGACCGTCATAAAATTAGTCAAAGATTAAATAAATTTAAGGAATTTAAAATACGATTCCTTACTTATCGAAAAATTTGAAGTTAAATTAAAAATTAATTGTTAAATAAAAATTATTTAATTTATTATAATTTATTAATTTACAAAATTGATCAATTAATTCGTAAATTTATCAATTTTAACAACAAGAGTTATTATGTGTAAAACATAAGGGTAAAATGAACTAAAAATAGATTTATTAATTGATCTGAAAAATTACCTAAAAAAATACTTTTTTAAGAAGCTCCAAATATGAGCTTCTTAAAAAACTGTATTTTGACAGCTAAAAAAATTATATCTACTAAAAAAATAATTTTTATTTTACAGTCAAACACTCATTTAAAAAAAAAGTTTTTGCGGTGAAAAAAGTATTTATTCACCCTTGAAAAACTCAACTAAACAGACACTTAAACTCTTTTACCTACAAAAAAAAATCACAAAAGAATAACTTTATCAATTATTTTTGATCATATTCTTTGTTTTAAGAAAATAACATGAAAGACAGCAATGTAATTGTGATGGATAATTTTATTTTGTTTTTTATTGGTGCAGAAGAGATAAACAGAATAAAAAGTTGGAGAAATTGTATGGTTGTGAAGATTGCAATTATTTGCATATTAATTTTAATTTTAGGACCCATAGATCATGTCCCATTCGAAACATCTTCAGATTTTGGACCTTTTTGACAGCCGCAATAAAGGAATGAAAACGACCATTTACCCAACATTTTTTAACAACAATTTTAAAAACTTAATCGAAAATTTTCAAATTATTTTATTTTTAATTCAACCAAAAACTTCTATTTATTTTAATAATTTTTATTGTTAAATTAATTTATTCATTAATCAATAAATTTTTATAAATTATAATTAATTAATTAATTAATTTTTATTTAACAATTTTTTAATTAAAATTTAAAATTTTGATAAGTAAGGACAATCTCTTTCATTTTTATACGGTCTAGTTATCTTTTAAACCTTAAACTTTTCATCTTATCGGTTAAACTTTTGGTCCAATTTTTAAAATATTAAAATTTAAATAAATTATTAATTATAAATTAGTATTTTTTAAAGACTATTTAATTATTAATATAAAAATTTATCGATGAGTTATAATAAAAATTCCAATTGTCTTTAGTTGATAAAGCTGTGATATATGATTTTAAATTAAAGAATATAAATATAAATTTTATTTAATGGCATTATTAAATTAAAGATTATGAATTAAATTAAGGATGGAGTTCAGAATTAATAAATTATTTAAATCAATTAAGCTAAGTTTAATAAAACTCGAATTTGTTTCAAATTGATTTAGCATCATATGTTAGGGCTTTATTGTTTGCTCTTAGCTTAGATATTAAACACTAGGGAAAGAGCAATCACTCATTTTTTGTTAAATCGATTTTTTAAGGATATTTAATTGTTGATGTGAAAGTTTATTAATAAATTATAATCAATTATAAATATGAATTATCTTATAAGTAACATTTATTAAGCCAATTGCATAATTTAACTACAAATTATAAATGATATAAGTATAAGAGTAACAACACAATTATGATAAATTATAATAATTTTCACAAGTAAACAATAAAATGTTTTTCAATTAAGTGAATAAATCTTTTAAAATCTTAACATAATAACACAAAATTTGTTACCTAAATTAATAATTTATTTTTAAAGATTGATCACTTAATTGAAAATTTTAGAAAGTTTGAAAAACTAAATTAAAAAATATATAAAATTAGTTTAGAATTGGAATAAATTTTATTCAATAATATCAATTGATTAAAAAATTCAATCGATTTAGCCGATTCAAATAGAAAAATCTTTCAATTAAGTGAATAAATCTTTTAAAATCTTAGCATAATAACACAAAATTTGTTACCTAAATTAATAATTTATTTTTAAAGATTGATCACTTAATTGAAAATTTTAGAAAGTTTGAAAAACTAAATTAAAAATATAAAAAATTAGTTTAGAATTGGAATAAATTTTATTCAATAATATCAATTGATTAAAATATTCAATCGATTTAGCCGATTCAAATAGAAAAATCTTGAATCTTTCAACTCTTCGGTTCGATTTATTTTAATAAAATTTATTTTTTAAAAATGATTAATTTATTAATTAATTGGTTATTTCATAAATTAATAAGTTAAAATAAACTCAAATAAATTAATTAATTTTCATTTAATGACATTTTCAATTAAACTTCAAAATTTTTTGTAGATAAAAAAATCAATATTTTAAATTTTTTAACTTTATTTAATTTTTAATTAGTCAGTCAAATACTAATTGAACATTTTAAACTTTAATGAAATGTTTGATTTAGTGGAATAACTATTCAATTACCTATGTATTCCTAATGAATAATTATTCATTTGTTTGGTTAAAAAATAATATAAAGAATAACCAGTCTTAGGTTTAGTTATTCGTACACTTTTAGGAATTGTTAAAGATGTCTTCCCCGTATCTTTATCTATTTCATGAAACGCGAAATAGGTAAAGATAATATTTATCCCTATTATTATTATTATTATTATTGTTGTTGTTGTTGTTGTTATTAATAATTTTATTATTCTTGTTCTTATTCTTATTCTTATTATTATTGTTAATTTTTCTTCTTCTTATCATCATCATCATCATCATCATCATTATTCTTATTATTACTATTGTTTTATTATTAATTTTCTTGTTATTATTATTTATTTATTTATTTTCTTCTTCTTCTTCTTTTTCTTATTATTACTATAAGAAAAATAATAATAATAATAATAAGGATAATAAGGATGATGATAATAATAATAATAAATATTATCATAAATGTTTTAATTTTTTTATTAGTTATTCAATTTTTATCTTAAATTTATATTTTTAAACCAAACATTAACATACATCATCATTAAAAAAAATTAGAAATAAATCGAAATAAATAATACCTATTCTATTCTATTACTCGTATATTCTATTCCTAAAAATAATCATTCTATTCTTATCATTTTTAACAAGTGAACTAAACACTTTGTAGTTCTTATCAGGTTAACTAGAGGCATAAATGCCATTTTACGGAGAAGTTCACGTCCTACCTATTTTTGGACAGTCGCGGTCGCACTGTAAATTCCAAATGTTTACCACCGAGCAGATACCAATAACTTTTCGACACGTGGAAGTGACGCGAAAGTTTGAATAATGAACAATAAGGGGAAGTTTCTCGAAGAGACGTAACGCGACTTCTAGTTGTTTCCTCTATCTCTCTCTTTCTCTCTCTACCTTCAGCTTCTCCACTTGCCGTTTCTTCTTCTTCTTTATCTGTCTCCGTTTCTCTTTCAGAACATTCTAGAACCAGCTTCTCTCTCTTTGTCTCGTAATCTCCATTGCTATACCTGTAATTAATCATTGAAGACCCCTCATCTAGTGTTTTAATTAATTATCCAACAGAGACGGCCATGGCGCCGCCTCCGCCGCCCCCATCGCCGTCGCCAGTGGAGCAAAACGGCGAACCGTCCCCCGGAGACTCGCAGAGGTCCTTACCGACGCCGTTTTTGACCAAGACTTATCAACTTGTAGATGATCACAACATCGATGATGTGATTTCGTGGAATGAAGATGGATCTAGCTTTATAGTTTGGAATCCTATGGCTTTTGCCCGAGATTTGCTTCCTAAGTATTTCAAACACAACAACTTCTCTAGCTTCGTTCGCCAATTGAACACTTACGTGAGTTATCTGATCATGTCGTTCACGTTTCGTTCCTTTTGTTAATAGCTTTCGAAGTTATTGATTGAATTCTCTCCGGTTCTCGTAGGGATTTAGGAAGGTAGTACCTGATCGATGGGAATTCTCTAACGACTGTTTCAGAAGAGGACAGAAGAGGCTGTTGTGCGATATACAGAGACGCAAAATCTCGATGCAAACGTCTGGAACTGTAACGGCGCCTCCGTCACCGGTAACTGTAGCGGCTGTAGCGATACCGACTGCTAAACCTAAAATATCTCCGTCGAGTTCTGGAGACGAGCAGGTAATCTCAACGACCTCGTCGCCGTCGGCGGTGCCGCTGGTAATCGGGCCAAACGCAGATCTGTTGAATGAGAACGAGAGACTGAGGAAAGAGAACGTGCAGTTAAGAAAGGAGGTGACGGAGATGAAGAGCCTTTGTAGTAACATATTCTCCCTGGTTTCCAAGTACGCGGGCTGTCAACCGGAGAGCGGTTACCGGCCGTCGGAGATGGAAATTCAGCTGGTGACTAAGCCGTTGGATTTGTTACCGATGAAGCAACGTGCCGGCGAGGAGGAGTCGAGTGCGAGATTGTTCGGTGTCGCAATTGGTACTAAAAGAGGGAGAGAAACGGAAAACGGGGCCACCCTGGGTGAGTCGCCGGAGTTGCACCTACAACAACCGGGATCTGACGTGGTAAAATCAGAGCCGCCTGATTCTTCGAACACTGAATGATGTAATCAGATAGCTTTAGAAAGTGCCACGAAGCTAAATCGGAGGGCGTGTAATATATAGAATTTTTTTGTCTTTTTTTGGTGATAAGGTTTAATCTAATGTAGATTTAGCTTAGATTTGTAATTGTAGGGCACGTGCTTTAATCCGGTCACGTGATCTCTGAAACTTTGTGGGGACCAACATCAAGAAGCTTCTTTCTTTTCCTTTTGCTCTTTGATATGAAAGAGACTCTTTTAGGCTTCTTTTTCTTTTCCTTTTATGGAAACTTTTTGATGGGCTGGACTTATTATGTGGAACTCATTTGTGTTTTGGCAATCCAAGATTGGGTAAGCTCTATTAAATTAACCTTATTGTTTGATAATTCTTAAAATGAGTTATTTCAGTATTGCATTGATTTCAAGTCACATTCACTAGCTTATTTTCCAGCCCTCAACTTTTTCCTCTATCTAGCTTTTAACTTCAGTTCCACTTCTCTTCAAGCCACATTCAATTGCTTCTATTTCCAGGTCTCAATCTTTCCTCTACCTGGCTCTTAACTTCCCCCTCACTTCATGCAACGTACGCCTGCTTCGTCTTCTTCACAATCATCTGCTTTTGTCCCTTCCCAAAAACCCTTCCCTCTGTAGTTGTTTGGGTATTTTTGTCATTTCTTACAGTCTGCTTTGACTGGTAACCACTTTTTGAAACTTTTTCCTGCCACTGTTCTGCATTCCATTCTCTTGATTGCTAACCATGCCTGCACTTGAAACTCCTGCTTTTTGTGCAGATTCTCCCACCGACTTTCCATTGTTAGCCTCCCTCACTTTGGCTGCTTCCAAGCTACCTAAAAAGGGCTCCTCTTCTTCCTCTGACCTTAAAAAGAGCTCGAAATAAGTGATAGCTGATGAAGGAGATATTGTACTACAGCAAAAAGGAAAAGGTTAGACTATGCTCGGCTATGTATTACTATAGAAATCTCTAAGGATTTGCCAGACCAAATTCTCATTATGAGGTTAGGCTTTAATGGATCATTATATGAAGGTACTATCACAGTGGACTACTATTGGAAGCCTTATTTGAAGTTACAAGGAAAAAGGTGGATACCAATTGGGAAAATCTTCTAGGAAGGGAGCTATATGGAACTAATGGGTCTAGATCAAGATGATAAGGATGGAAATGATGAGCAGGTAATATATCAAAATGTGACCCAAGAGAACCAGTTATAAGGGATCAAACTTAAATGGATAAGGTTGGAAATGAGGAGCTGAGTCACAATGTTCCAGCACTTATTGATTTAGATGTGGAAAACCAGCCTAAGCAAAACATAGAAACAAGAACTTCAAAAGAAGATCCTAAAGAAGGCAGGCCAGCTGTATAGGAGGGTGGAAAAGGTGATGATATGGAGGCAACCTCATCTCCTTCAACATTAAGCTATGCTGAAGGGAGAGAGGTTGCAGGACAGTTTACTAGTGTCAAATGGAGCAAGGGTACCAGGAGTAAAGGCCAAAGCTCCAAAGCCATTTCTATATGATTGTAGTTTAGAATATTAAGGGCTTTAATTGCCACAAAAAGCTCTTGGCCCTAAAGGATTTTTTGGCTAGGGAAAACATTTCAATTTTTGCTATTCTGGAAAAAAATCAGATCGGAGATTCTCAAGTATCTTAATAAGCTAGGCAATAAGTGACAATTCCTCTCTAATTGTCAAGTTCATGCTTATGACAGAATTATTGTTGGTTTTGGTCCCTGAATAGGAGATATTGAAGTGCTAGAAATGGAGATGCAGGTCATGCACATGAAGTGGCATTTTGTTGAGCAGAATACATCTTTTTTCACCTCTATAGTGTATGGTTTTAACCATGTGTTTCAAAGGAAGGATCTTTGAGGGAGCTTATTGAGTTTCCAATGAAGAGTGGTAGGTCCTTGGCTCATTTCAGGAGATTTTAGTTCTACCCTCTATAAAACGGAAGCAGAAGGTTATTTTTCCTTAAGAAATTACTCTATTGATTTTAAGGATTATGTTGATCAATTAGGAGTTCTAAACCTCAAGACGACTGGTCATTTTTTCTCCTGGAGTAATAAGCAAACTAATGGATGGTCTCTTAGGAACAAGCTTGATCTAGTTATGGTCAATCAAGCATGGTTACAACAATTCCCAGAAAGTAAGGCCTCTTTCTTAGACCCTATGTTTTCAGATCAGACCCCAATAACTGTGGAGGATTTGTTCCTAAAGGTGAAGCGTTGTCATCCATTTAGATTTAACAACTATTTGGTTGATCTAGAGGGATTTTAGGATTGTTTAAGGGAAAGGGTAATAACAGATGTAAATAGCACTCTCCAATTCAAATACATTCAGAAGCTGAAATTAATCAGGGAGGCCTTAAAGACACTAAAGAAACAGACAGGGGAGAACACTTTTCAAGCTATATCAGTAGCCAGAGACAAGTTATCCTAAGTGCAACATACTCTTTCCTATAACGCTGGGGATAGTTTTCTTTTACCTTAAGAGAAATATGCTCTGTTAGACTATTTGCAAGCTTTAAACAATCGTGCTAGTGTTATAGAGTAGAGGGCTAGAGTGAAATGGCTCAAAGAAGGTGACAAAAATTCTAAATTCTTCTTCAGCTCAATAATTTCCAGGGAGAGCCATAACTCTATAAAGGAAATTACTATGCTAGACCGGAGGAAGATAAGTAAACATGAGGATTTGCTGAAAGATGCTAAGAGATTCTTCAAAGATTTCTATATCTCTCGAAATACAACTGTGCACACTCAATTCTTGGATTCTGTTATTCATAACAAGCTATCCAATGAAGAAAAAATGTTGTTAACTAGAACTGTTGAAGATTCGAAAATAGAGAAGGTTGTCTTCCAAATGAATCCTAAAAGGCTCTAAAACTTGATGGGTTCAATGGGATCTATTTTTCGGAAAGCTTCGCTTAAGATTGGCTCGATGGTAAAAGTAGCGGTCAAAGAATTCTTCTCCTCATGAGCTTTTTTAAAGGAAATTAACAAAACCTATCTTTGCCTAGTCCCTAAACTAAGCAAATCTAGCATCTTTGGAGGACTACAAGCTTATTGCTCAAAATTCTTATATAAAGTGATTGTAAAGATTATTTCCAACAGACTGAAAAATTTCTTGGGGTCTTTGATTAGTGACAATCAAAGTGCTTTCTTACAGGGCAAACAAATAGGGAATAACATTTTCATAGTACAAGAATTGCTAAAAAGTTACTCCAGGAAGAAAGCTCCAAGGAATTGTGCTTTTAAGATAGATTTTAAGAAGGCTTTTGACAATGTAGAATGGAACTTTATATTGAGACTATTTGAAGTGATGGGTTTTCTAAGGGTGTTCATTAAATGGATTGAAGCTTGCATTACTACCCTTTCTTATGCTGTTATGGTTAATGGAACTCTTATAAAAAAAATTCATAGGAAAAGAGGACTTAGGCAAGGGGATCCTATGTCTCCTTATTCATTCATATTATGCATGAAGGCTTTAACTTCTCTCTTGAAGTATAATACTGGCAGGGGTTCACAGTTTAAACATCATAGCTGATGTAAGAAAGTCTCTTTGGTGAACTTATGCTTTGCAGATGATCTTTTCCTATTCTCTAAGTTTGATGAGGCTTTTATCAAGCTCTTTTATGGCTTCTTTGAACCAATTTAGCTCTATGTCTGGACTGTTTGTTAATTATAATAAAAGCCACTTTGTTCTTTCTAAAAGTGCAGATCATATGGAAGGACGAGTTTCCTCCTTAATTGGAATGCTACGTAAACAAACTCCTCTATACTATCTAGGCTTATCAATCACTTCCAAAAGGATTTAGTTTTGGGAATGTTACCCACTTATTGAAAGAATTCAAAAGAGATTGTCCTTTTGGACCAACCGTGCTCTATCTTTTGGGGGAAGGTTACAACTAGTAAATTATGTGCTTAACTCCATACATACTTATTGGTCCTCGAATATGGTGCTTGAAATGGGAGTAATTAAATCATTGGAAAAGCTTATGAGAAACTTTCTATGGGGAGGAGGTGTCCCTAATAAAGGACATACCAATGTTAAGTGGATTGATGTCTACAGACCTAAGAGGGAGGGAGGATTGGGAATTATTCCTGTAAAGCTATCTAATAAAGCTCTCTTGATGAAGAAATTCTAGTCTATACTGCAAGGAGAGGACACCTTATAGGTAAAATGGCTCCATGCTTATGTCCTAAAAGGTCAAAGTATATGGACTATTAACCCTAAGTCCTCCCACTCTTGGTTTCTATCACAACTGTTGGAGATAAAGGTGGAATTGTGATATGAAATTTCATGCAAGGTAGGGAATGAAGTGAAGGCTAGTTTTTGGTATGACAACTGAACAGGAAATGGAGTTGTTGGACCCCGAATTTTTGATGATAATTAGAAATATTAAAATGAATATTAATGAGAAAGAAATTGGTGAGACAATTTATGAATTTAAGAAAATTTGCTGAAATTAAGAAAAATTTATGAGAAAAGAATTGTTTAGTTTTGAG
>JANVCQ010000006.1:40371579-40382988 GCA_025531925.1 Erythroxylum plowmanianum | reverse complement strand
ACAAACCCTCTACTTCCCTTCACCACACACGATCACCATCATCTTAAGGGGGAAGGTTTATGCTAGGCTTTTTAGGTGAGTTAAAGGAAGAGAAAGCAAGGTGAAAGGAGGAGGAAAAGGTGAGCAAACTTTCAAACACACCAAAGAAGAGAAGAAGCTACGAGAGAGATGGAGAAATTCACACTTAAACACCAAATTTCCTCAGACAAGAAAAAGCATCGAGAATGAGTAAGGTAAGTGATTTTATTCATAAAAGCAAAGTAAGATGGCATGTTAGGCAAGTGACATGTGTCACTTGCCACATGTCATATGCTTAAGCCCCTATTTAGTCTTTTCTCCAATTAAAGTCCAATTTCTACTCCAATTTCTCCCCAAATTCCAATGGCTCAAATTAATAAGTCCTAAAATCATGTATCTAAATTTTCAGTGTCATTGGACAGTCATTTTTTCTACCGAAAAAAATACTCACACTGCCGCTTGGCATTTTTTCTAGTTCGAAAAAGTACCCCGAAAGTTCACAAAAATTTCACTAAAATTCACTAAAAAATTTAAAACCTCAAAGACGCTCTCCAATCAATTTTTCAAACACAAAAATCACACTTTTCATAACAAGCACATTTATGATCAAAAATATCGAAAATGTCATGAATGCATGTACAGTCATTTACATGTGCAAAAGTCACTATTTACGTGTATGTGTATTCATGAACATGCCAAGACAATTTTAAACACTCATAACCCATTCCAAATGACTATTCTACCCTTTCCATCGGTGATGGGATGTTACGCTACAGGCCTATTGCTTGCTCAAATTTCTTATACAAAGTGATTGCAAAGATTATTGCCAACAAATTGAAAATTGTTTTGGGGTCCTTCATTAGTGACAATCAAAGTGCTTTCTTACAACGCAAACAAATAAGGGATAGCATTTCCATAGTACAAGAATTGCTAAGAAGTTACTCGAGGAAGAAAGCTCCAAAGAATTATGCTTTCAAGATAGATTTTAAGAAGGCTTTTGACAATGTAGAATGGAACTTATATTGAGACAACTTGAAGTGATTGGTTTTCTAATGGTGTTCATCAAATGGATTGAATCTTGTATTACTACCCCTTCTTATGCTGTTATGGTTAATGAAACTCCTACAAAAATTTTTCATGGGAAAAGAGGACTTAGGCAAGGGGATCCTATGTCTCTTTATTTATTCATATTATGCATGGAGGCTCTAACTTCTCTCTTAAAGTATAATACTGGTACGGGTTCACGGTTTAAACATCATAACTAGTGTAAGAAAGTTTCTTTGGTGAACTTATGCTTTGCAAATGATATTTTTCTATTATTTAAGGTTGATGAGGTATCTATCAAGCTCCTTATGGCTGTTTTGAACCAATTTAACTATATGTCTAGATTGACTGTAAATTATAACAAAAGTCACTTTGTTTACTCTAAAAGTGCAGAGCACATGGAAGGACGAGTTTCCTCCTTAACTGGAATGCTATGAAAACAAACTCCTTTATACTATCTAGGCTTATCAATCACTTATAAAAGGATCCAGTTTCGGGAATGTTATCCTCTCATTGAACAAATTCAAAAGAGACTATCCTCGTGGACCAACCGTGCTTTATCTTTTGGTGGAAAGTTACAATTAGTAAATTCAATGCTTAACTCCATATGTACTTATTGGTCCTCAAATATGGTGCTTGCAAGGGGAGTAATTAAATCATTGGAAAAGCTAATGAGAAGCTTTCTATGGGGAGGAGGTGTCTCTAATAAGGGATATGCTAAAGTTAAGTGGATTGATGTCTGTAGACCTAAAAGGGAGGGAGGACTGAGAATTATTCCTTTTAATTTGTCTAATAGAGCTCTCTTGATGAAGAACTTTTGGTTTATACTACAAGGAGAGGACACCTTATAGGTAAAATGGCTCCATGTTTATGTCCTAAAAGGTCAAAGTATATGGACTACTAACCCAAAGTCCTCCCACTCTTGGTTTCTATCACAACTGTTGAAGATAAAGGAGGAATTAGGTTCTAAAATTTCATGCAAGGTAGGGGATGGAGTGAAGGCTAGTTTTTGGTGTAATAGTTGGATAGGAAATGGACAACTAATCAGGAACTAGATTGCTATTCAATCATTAAGCCATCTTCCCTCATCTGCTACGATTAAGGCCTTTATTAGGGAGGGGTAGTGGGAGGCATTCCCGGTAGAAATTCAATACCTACAACCTAACTACTCCCCTAACTTGTTGATACCTGACTAATACATTTAGAGAAACCACGCAATGTATATTCACAGCAAAAAGTTATAGGGGATGGATATTTTGGAGAAATGCTAAAGTGGCATGGTATGAAGTAGTCCAGTATAAAGAGCTACTGCCTAGCTCTTCATTCATCCTATGACTCATTACTTTAAACAAGCTTAGTACTATAGATATACTTTCTTTCCTGAATTCAAATGAGGTTTGTGTCCAGTGTAACTTAGGGCAAGAGAATAGGGACCGTATGTTTTTTTAGCATCCTTTCTTTAAAGACATTTGGTTTTGGATAAGACATAAATATTTATAGTACCTAAGCACAATTCAATTCACAGTGATTCTGCAATGGTTTAGAAAACTAAAGTCTATTTCTCATCCTAATTCTCTAATTAACCTACTTTCCTTTGTGACTTGTATTAAGGAAATATGGGCAGAAAGGAACATGCGTAGATTTCAAAACATTAGTAGAAATACACATCAGGTAAGGGAGTGCATTTTTGCTAAAGTTAGAGAACATGTAATCTCCTCTAGCTTTATCAAGGAATGCTCATCCCAACTTGCTAATGTATGGAAAATATATAGAAACATATAGAGAAATAGGAAAACATGCATACCAAAAGGAGTAGGTAGTTCGAAGCTAATATTTACTGATAATATGGAAAACACTGGAAAAGGGGTTTACCGTTCAGTTGATGAAAAGGAAATGTCATTGGGGCTTGGAAACGGTGTTTGGGATGCAAAACCAATGTCCTAGTACATAAAGAGACAAGAGACAAGAAGAGAAGCTATAGTTAAGTTACATCGGTTCAGATTAAGGGTGAAATACAAAGAAGAGAAAAGTGGTTTTTGGATGATCTATCTTACCTTTAATCACCAAAGGATAGGTTGGAGTTAGACATTTGTCTCTATGCTCATTCACGACGCCTCAAGAGGATGGAGATCTTAGATACTCCAACCCTATTCTAGAAAAAATAAGGAGGATTGTAGGGATTGGGATTGTGTTTTCCCATTTAATCTCAACAATGGGTTTAATCTGTATATGGAATGTTGTCATTTTAGGGGACTAGTTATTTAGGCTTAACGTTGTCATTTTGGTCGCTGGATGAGTTTATTGTCTTCCCAAATACTGTATTCCACCTCTTTCTTTAATCAAACATTTTAATTTTTCAAAAAAGAGAAAATAGAGAAAAGATAGAAATTTTGTGTAGAAGCTCATATAATAACAGCTAGTATAATGTTGTTTTTATTATTAATTTATTGTTATTTGTCTACTTTATTTTCCAATAAGTGTTATAGGAGCCAGATTTGTGACTATGTTTCAAGGAAATGAAAAATGTCCAATATGGATTAGATTAAAATTAAAAAATTTACAAGGACAAATCATGAAAACTGGAGCATCCAAATGAAAGTACTGCTTGAATCACAAGATTTATCAGAGATTATTGAAGAGGGTTACACTAGGCCTAAAGATGCGATTGCTAAAGCATCTTTATCACGTAAAGAACATTCCTTAAGGAATCATGCAAGCGGGACAAGAAAACCTTGTTTTACATCTTTCAAGAAGCTGATGAATCAGCATTTAAAAAATTATCTGATGTAGAAACATCAATTTAATTATGTCATCCTTGCCATTGAAGAATCAAAGGATTTGTTACAAATCTTTATTGATGAGCTTATGGGCTCTCTTTAAGCTTATGAGCAGAGAATGATACAAAATGAATATACCGATGATTTGGAACAATCCTTGCAAAGCAAGTTATCTATTAATGGCAATCAAACTAGTAGTAGTTGCGAAAAAGACAAAGGAAATCTAGGTAGCTACAAAGGTGCATACAGAAGATGACGTGGTGGATAAGGATATGGTGGGAAATCTTTTGAAAGAGGCCAAAAAAATGAAGGCTATTAAATGTATGGTTATGGTCGAGGATTCCAAAACCGAGGAAGAGGCGATTTTCAAGTCCAATGTTATAACTATAACAAGTATGACCATTTTAGTTATGAATGCAGATCAACCCTAAGAGGGAGGAAACAAATCATTTTTCCAACAACAGAAGATAAAGAAGCTTAATCAACTATTTTCTTATCACACAAAGGAAATGAAGGGTGTAAGAAAAATCCCCATCGATCACTATGAATCATAGTGAATGGTTTGGAGGATTTGTATATTGATATAAGAAATTGTGCCTTTTGGTGTTTTGCAAATTCACAAAGTTTACACTGAAAATCAATGAACTGTTTATTCAAGAAAAGGGTGGACTCAAATGTTTCATATAATGGAAATTGGGATGACCCATCATAGAATGCCATAATAAAAGTTCAATATCTTTAGAAAGAAATGCTGAACCGTAACTAATCTTAATATGATATGATATTGAGAAGTGTGACATCACTCACTTACATTCTCCTCCTCAAAATAGTAGAGTCCCTCACACTCTTTAGCACTGCCAATTGTCTTCCCGAATGACAAATCCTAAAAGCTATAATAGGAAGGGGAAAATTACCTAAACAATTCAATGTCCTAGTCAATTGGCTTATAGATAGTAGGTTACAAGTTAATTTAGGGACATGAAGAACATGATAAAGAGCTAGAGTCAAATAACTAAATACTCCCTTTGTTGACTATCGAAGAGATAGAACCATCTAAAATTTTAACTTTTAAATTCCTAAAATAAGATGAGTATGTAGTAAATAAATGATAAGAACTAGTTATGTGATCAAAGGCTCCTGAGGTCAATAATCTATGGCATATTAATACAAGTACTTAAGGCTTTTAAACAACTAACTCATTGGGCTAATAATTAAGAAGCAGATGATTGACTAGATGTTTGGGAAGTCGAGAACAACTCATAGAGTTTCTCCAACTATTCAGAACTAAAGCTACCATTATTATTTTTCCTCCTGAATTATTTTTATCCTGAGAATTAACTTTGACTTGATAACCTTGATTTTTCTATCTGGGTGTCTAGTTTGCTGGTTTCCCATGCAATTCCTAGCAATCGTCCTTTAAGTGACATGATTTTTTGTAGTGCTCACACTAAGGACACCCTTTCTATTATTTTGGGCCTAAAGCCTGTTGCTGGGTTTGGCCAGAGTTTGTAAGTTGTTGATTTTGGCTGAAGCCTACTTGCCATTTACTTTGTCAATATCATGACCCACGAGTTACTAGGGTAGAGGACTCATGCGTTTCTTTTTCCTTCAGCATAACTCGTCGTTGGCTCTCCTTATGGCACACCTCTGCAAATGCCCCTCTCGTCAATGATAAAGGCCGTCAACTCAAGATTTAGTCCCTCACTTCATTAAGTTCACAATTTAACCCTGCAAAAACTCAAAAACCCGTTCACTTTCTACGTTCCTCTTATAGCATGTGTTGTTGTTAGGGCATTCCCAAGCCTTATTAAACTTAAATCGAGTTCTTGCCAAAGCCCTACCATTTCTATATAATACTTAGTGACTTCCCTTTCACCTTGTTTTAGTTGTCACAACCTAGTCTTGATCTCGAAGATTTGGGAAGCATATTCAACATTCGAGTAGGTCTCCTAAATGGCCTCCTAAACATCATGTGTTGTCGATAAAAACAATTAGGCCTTTCTGATTAAAGGCTACATTGAATTCACCAGCTATGCAGTCACCATTGAATTTTTAGATCTCCAACGTTGCAGAGCCAACACCTTAGTGGTGAGTGGTTCTTCATCTCTCTGGTAAGATAACCCATTTTTCCTTCTCCGTCTATCATCAACTTCATTGTTTGGGCCCATTCTCAGTAGTTTCTCCCATTTAGTTTCTCCATAATGAGATTGAAGGAGGAAGACTCCAAATTTTGTGTGCCCAGGGTAGGAGACTCTTAGTGTCTTTATTTTCTATCTTTATGTTCTTAATTTTCTTTTTTTGAGGTTTGAAGTTATACTTAATGGAAAATGATCTTATTTTATGTTAAGGTGTATTTTGGAACCAAATAGAAAGAACTACAAACAGCTTGGGACAAAAAGAATTGAACCAGGTGGTGAACCTAACTAGACATGGTCTCGTGTAGTAAATTAAGTGATGAACAAACCAGACCAAAATGCAATGCACATTAGGAACATCTACCAAGGAAACACAAAATGACGCAAATGAGTAAGAAACGCAGCAGCATGATAGAAGCAGCAAGAAATGCAACATGCAAACACGTCCCACACTAAGACGACGACGCACAGCTAGGTAAGGAGTTTTTCTTTAATAGAAAACGACAGTGTAGAGAGGGCGTGAGGTTTGCAGGGTTTTAAGTGAATAGTGGGGAGGACCAAAAACCCCAAGCTTTATTCGTCACATCAAGCAATAGGGAGGGGGCAGCATAAATGAAGGGTGGAAGAAGAGAGTTTGCGAGAGAGTGGTGAGGCATAAATAGTAAGGTGGACCAAAAACTATGACATTAAATTGTCCATCAAAGCTACAATAAAGAAAAGAGGAGAATAGAGGGCTTACAGCAGAGAGAATAGGAGTAGCGTGAAAAGGAGAGAATAGCAACGCCCATGATAGTCCCAACGCCCATGACAATTTCAAATATAAAGCAAGCCATAGTAACGTCCATAACAGTCCCAAATAGTTGGAAAAAATTATGATATTGGGTAACTAAAATTTTATTTCTTGGTTTACGGAATCCTTGTTATTGAACTTTGAATGTTGTGAGACTTTCGTTCTTTATTTAAATCGATTTATTAGTCAAGTACTAATTATTTTTCTGGATTATTATTTGATTGTTTGATTTTACAGCTAAGTGCGCAACTAGTTTATGATTTCATTTAATCAATCGCTAGATTAAACAGATTGATGTTCAATTCTTTTAATCCAAAATAGTGACTAGGATTTTTATCTACTACATTAGGAACATGATTCTAGGAAAAATAATTGTCTAGGCTAAATATACATCATATGTATGTGGTCTAGCTCGTCGATTTTCTTGATTCATAAAGCTATTAAATAATTAAATTTGAGATTGTATCTAGGTTATTGATTAATAAGGGTTAATTCAAATACATATTTTGGTTAACTAAACATAAGAAAAAATAGGTAAAGAAATTTACCACAACAAATGCTTAACTGATAAATTGGATATTTTTAGTGTTGATGATCAATGTAAGTTCAATAATGAAGGAGACCGAAAACCAAGATTTGCTCCTATTGATTGTTAGATTATCATTATTTTGCTATTAGTTATTTTTTAATTTTGTATTCCAATTAAATTATGTTTAATTCACAATTTAAAACCCCATTTTTATTGCGTAACTACTAGCATCTGAATTTCTTGTGGAAACGATCCCTACTTTCCATTACTACATTAATTTGTGTTGTAGGAAGTTGGTTTCTTTTTATATTTTGTTGTAGTCGACAGTAGTCACCAAATTTTGGCAACATTAATGGGGATAAAAGTTGGGTCTCTCGCATGATAGGTGGGGATACTCATCACTATACGCCGTTGTTGGGGACTTTTTGACATTTTATGTACGTTACTCGTTCGAATCAATATAAAAATTTATAATACAATCCTGAAATTGAGAAAATAGCAAAGGCATTAAGAAAGCAGAAGAAAGACAGACAACAAGTATTGAGAGAAGAACAACTGAGGGAAAGGAACATTGATGCAAATCACACTTTACGCCAACTGGCTACTCCAGCTGAGGACCGACAACCTCACTGCATTAATTTTCCAAATTTGGATGATAATAACACTTTTGAGTTAAATTCAGGATTGATTCACTTATTACCCACTTTTTGAGGCACATTGGGAGAAGATCCTTATAAGCACTTGAAGGAGTTCGACATTGTTTGTTTAGGGATGAAACCTACTAATGTCACTGAAGAGCAGATAAAGCTGAGGGCTTTTCCCTTTTCATTGAAGGATGATGCCTAAGATTGGTTATATTATTTACCTGCTGGAAGTATTAGAACATGGGTAGAGATGAAGACATTATTTCTAGAGAAGTTTTTCCCAGCTGCCAGGGCCGCCAATATCATAAAAGAAATTTGTGGCATCCGATACAACACCAGGGAGTCATTATATGAATATTGGGAGAGATTTAAGAAGCAGTGTGTAAGTTACCCCTATCATCAAATCAGTGAACAACTATTGATTCAATATTTTTATGAAGGTCTTTTACCAACTGAGAGGAGTATGATAGATGTTGCAAGTGGAGGAGCGTTAGTTGATAAAACACTAACAACTGCATAGGATTTGATCTCAACTATGGCTTCTAACTCTCAAAAATTTGGAGCTCGAAATGATTATAGTTCAAGACATGTTAATGAGATGGGAGTTTCGTCGTTGGAAAGAAGAGTAGATGATTTGACTTCTTTGTTGTGTCAACTTGTAGTATCTAGGAAAGAGGAAATTAAGACTTGTGGTATTTGTTCTATGGTTGACCATCCCACATATATGTTTCCCACTCTACAAGAAGAAGAAGCCAAGGCAATAGGTGGTTATTTGGGATAAGCTCAAAGGAAGTATGGCCCATTTTCAAATGCATATAATCCGGTTTGACGAGATCATCCAAATCTCCGTTATGGCAACAATCAGGGACAACAAGTAAGTTCTAATTTTCATCTATATAAGTAGCCTTATGTACCTAGACAACAACAACAAATGGGACAAAGTTTTGGTGAAAATAATTCCTTAGAGGATATAGTCAAGACATTGGCCACGAATACTATGAAATTTCAATAGAATAACATGAAAATTTAGTAAGATACGCAAGCTAGCATACAGAATCTTGAAACTCAAATAAGCCAAATGATGATTGCCATCAATAGGTTGGAGGGACAAAATTTAGGAAAGCTCCCTTCTCAACTCGAGGTGAATACAAAGAAGGTGCTTGTGCTATCACACTTTGAAGTGGTAAAAAGTTAAAAGAACTTACCCTAAAGGTTTCTAAGCGAAAGGTTAAAGAAGAAGTAGAGAAAAAAGTTCCAAAGCAGTTTCAAGAGAAAAAGGAGGGTGATTCTTGCATTGTCACACCTAAGTTTAGTGTACAACCTCCTTTTCCTAGTCGTTTTGCCAAGCAAAAGAAAGAGGAGTAATGGAAATAAATTATGAAAGCTTTTCATAAGGTACAACCCAATATTCCTTTGCTTGATGCTATTAAATAAATTTTTCGTTTTGCTAAATTTCTTAAGGAACTTTGTACCTTAAAGAGAAAGTTAAGTGGCAATGAAAAGGTACAGTTGGGTAAGAATGTTTCTGCTATGTTTCAAAAGAAGTTAACCCCTAAATGTCCAGATCCAGGTGTGTTCACAATTCCTTGTAAAATAGGTAGTATGAAAATTAAGAAAGCATTGTTGGATTTAGGTGCGTCAATTAATGTTATGCCTCAATTTATTTATGAATATTTTAATATGGGGCCTTTAAAAGAAACTGGTGTCATAATCCAACTTACTAATCGATCTAATGCCTATCTTAAGGTTGTTCTTGAGGATGTCCTAGTTTAAGTTGATAATATGATTTTTCCTACTGATTTTTATATCTTATACATAGGTAACGAAGATTCATCCACTTCAGTCCTAATTTTATTGGGAAGATCATTTTTGAAAACTTGTAGAACAAAAATTGATGTTTATGATGAGTTTTTAACTATGGAGTTTAATGGTGATGTGATTAAGTTCAATATTTATGATGTCATGAAATTTCCTAATGATAATCAATCTTCTGTTTCTGTGAGTTTTCTTGATACTTTAGTGTAGGAAACATTCATTTAGAGGGACCAAATAAATTATGGATTGCATTGGAAAATAGCTTGGATATTTGGGAAGGAAAAATACTAACCAATTTTCTTACCATTCCTGAGGAGATGGATACCACTATCCAGATTTTACAGCGGAGCAAATACTTGAAGGAACATGTATGTTTTATGGAGCTAACTAGAAATATTTCAAAGTTGTTGCCATCTCTTATATAGCCACCACAATTGGAGTTGAAGGCTCTTCCAGATAATTTGAAATATGTGTATTTAGGTGAGTATGAAACTCTTCCTGTTATTATTTCGAGCAGACTAACATCTTTGCAGGAAACATAATTATTGGGTATGTTAAAAAATTACAAAGATGCTCTTGGATGGATTGTGGTTGATTTGAAAGTGATTAGCTTATCAATTTGTATGCATTGAATTCTATTGGAAGATAGGGCTAAGGAAACAAGATAGCCTCAATAAAGATTGAACCCACCAATGATGGAGGTAGTAAAGAAGGAGATTTTGAAGCTCCTCTACGCAGGAATAATCTACCAATTTTAGACAGTAAATAGGTAAGTCCAGTACAAGTGATTCATAAGAAAATTGGAGTAACTGGAGTGGAGAACACTTTAGGTGAATTAGTGCCCACCCGTATGCAAAATGGGTGGAGGGTTTGTATAGATTATAGGAAGTTAAATTCTGTTACTCGTAAAGATCATTTTCCACTTCTTTTTATTGACCAGATGTTTCAAAAACTTGCAAGAAAAACTCATTATTATTGTTTAGATGGTTATGTAGGTTATTATCAAATTTCTGTTGCACCAGAGGACCAAAACAAAATAACTTTCATATGTCCTTTTGGCACCTTTGTGTATCGAAGAATGCCATTTGGACTATATAATGCACCTACCACATTCCAAAGGTGTATGGTAAGTATTTTCTCTGATTATGTGGATGCTTGTATTGAAGTTTTTATGGATGACTTTACAGTTTATGGTGAGTCTTTTGATACTTGCTTGATTAGCCTTGAAAAAATTTTAAAAAATTGCATTGAAAATAACTTGATTCTAAATTATGAAAAACCCATTTTATGGTTGATCAAGGGATAATATTAGGCTATGTAGTGTCTTCTAAAGGAATTGAGATTGATAAGGCTAAGATAGAAATCATTAAATCTCTTCCTTACCCCATTAGTGTACGAGAAGTTCATTCTTTTCTTAGACATACAAGTTTTTATTAATCCTTTATCAAATATTTTTCAAAGACCACTCATTCCTTATGCAAATTACTTAAAAAAGATGTGGAATTCAAGTTTGATGAAGCATGTAGGAAAGCATTCAATGAATTAACAGAGAAGCTTCTTAAACCTTTAGTTTCTTTATTTTCTTGTGTTTTTCTTTTTTGCAAGTACATTGAGGACAATGTAGATTAAGTTGGGGGGGGGGGGGGGGGGGGGGCCC
>JANVCQ010000006.1:40352484-40371479 GCA_025531925.1 Erythroxylum plowmanianum | reverse complement strand
GAGCATGACCTCAGTCCAATTTGTGCTTGTTCGTATTTATGTGTAAAGTTTGATGTTCGTATTGGATTTTATGAATGGTTAGAAGGCCAGTAAAGTGTATTTAGTTCGAATGTAAAGAATGTATACAGTTATGCTGAAAATGAGTATGAATTGAATTTATGATATGTGTAATTAAATTATGGAGTTATATATGAGTTAAAATGTATGTGAATGGATTTTGCTCGTGGCCAGTAAATGTATATGATTGTATTGTGTTTGAATTATGAGATTGGGATATTGATTTGGGCATTATGGAAGTGTTAGGCATAGATGTGTGTTTGCCGGTGTTTGGATTCCGGACGGGAGAGTCCGATGATTCTGAGATCTGTGTGGCATTTAGAAGTGTATTTTGTACCATTTGCAGGTTTTGGGTTAGGTCAAAGGCAGCCGTTATGCTGCCGAATTTTCGTTAGAAAATAAAGTGAAAATATAGAAAATTAAGAATCCGATGTTTAAAAGATGAATTTTGGGATTTGATTGTATATGTAAGAAGTTTGTATGAATATATAAGTTTATGATCAAGTAGTGAAATCTGCATGAGGATGAATTCCTAAAAGTGGGAATTAATTGTATTTGATTGGCATTAGTTTGAATAAAGATGAGAAAGAAAAAAAAACAATTATACCGGGTTTGGATAGTCTAGGTTTCCAACGCGAATGTGTTTCTGCGTTCTTGATTGTTCTCGGATGTCGGCTCCGTTTGGTAAGTATCGATTCCGCTTCGCTTCGTTTGGCTTCGGTACTTTTGTATTTCGTTTCGCTTCGAAATTCGTTCGTTTGGTTCGATTAATTATTGCTTCCGCTTTCGCTTTATTCTGTTTCCGTATGTTGAGATTTTGTTTCTGATTCGAAGTTTTGATACGAAATTTTCGTTTCCATTCGCTTCCGTGTCCTTCGCTTTCCATTTTTTGGTTAGGATCGGGTTCCCAGATCGGGTCCCAACAGGAGTACTAATCACGAATCAGATTGCTATTCAATTATTGAGCCACCTTCCCTTAACTGCTAAAGTTAAGGCTTTTATTAGGGAGGGTTAGTGGGAAAAATTCCTGAGAGAAATTAATTACCTACAACCCACCTACTCCCCTAACTTATTGATACCTGACAAATACAATTGGAGAAACCACTCGCACGATATATTCACAACAAAAATTTATAGGGAATGGCTATTTCGGAGAAATGCCAAAGTGGAATGGTAAGAAGTGGTTTGACATAAAGAGCTAACGCCTAGCTCTTCATTCATCCCATGACTCACTACCTTAAACAAGCTTAGTACTATGGATAGACTCTCTTTTATGAATTCAAATGAGGTTTGTGTCTTGTGTAACTCAGGACAAGAGAATAGGGACCATCTGTTCTTTGAATATCCCTTCTCTAAAGACATTTGGTCTTGGATATGACAAAAATGTCTGTGGTCCCTAAGCACAATTCAATTCATAGTGATTTTGCAGTGGTTTAGCAAACTAAAGTCCATTTCTCATCCTAATTCTCTTATCAGCCTACTTTCCTTTGCGGCTTGCATTAAGGAAATATGGGCAAAAAGGAGCATACGAAGATTTCAAACATAAGTAGAAATTCACATCAGGTAAGAGTGCAATTTTTGCTAAAGTTAGAGAACAGGTAATCTCCTCTAGCTCTATCAAGGAATGCTCATCCCAACTTGCTAATGTATGGAGAATATAGAGAAACATGTAGAGAAATAGAGAAATGTGCATACCAAAAGTAGCAGGCAGTTCGATGCTAATATTTATTGATAATATGGAAGGCACTGGGAGAGGGGCTTATCGTTCAGCTGATGAAAAGGAGACACCATTTGAGCTTGAAAAAGGGGTGAGGGATGCTCAACCAATGTCCTGGTACATAAGGAGACAAGAAGGGAAGCTACAATCAACTTGCATAAGTCAGATTAAGGGTGAAATACGAAGAAAAGGAAAATGGGTTTATGGATGATCGATCTTACCTTTTAATCGCCAAAGGATAGGCTAGAGCGTTCATGCTATAATGGATAGGCAGAACCTATTTGTTGGGTCATCTATCTCTAAGCTCATATACGGCGCCTCACGAGGGTAGATATCACAGATGCTTCAACCCAAATATGGAAATGTTCGAAGGAAGATTGTAGGGATTGGGTTTATGTTTTCCTATTTTGATCTAACGAAAGTATTAATCTATAAGTGGAACGTTGTAACACCCCATTCCCATATGACATATGCATGTATGTCCATCGGATACACGTGTACATGTTTGACAAAAATGACCTGTTAACTATCTCACCTTCACTGTACATAACATGGCATCATAAACTAAACTATCAATCACATAATTTCTAAAATCTAAAATGTTATCATATTATATCAAAACCATAATTTATATTGTTTCATATAATACAATATCATCCATATTTATACAACATTGTCCTATGAGCATAAACAACTCAGTACACACCGAATACTATAAACTCGAAAGAAACAACTATGTCCTCAATCCCAGCTGACCGACCTTTGAGCCAAATCTAACTGTAACAATTGCACAAAATATGCTTCCACCGAGTCTTAGAAGCTGGGTCGTCTCACTCTCGAACTTGAAAAGTAACGGAGCAATTTTGATGAGTTTTGCGAACTTGGCAGAATAACCATCCTTGACGATTCACTCTTGTTATAAAACAAGATCAATCATAGCATGTAATCATACAGTTCAGATTCACTTGATAAGTATCAAATACTATCACAGATAAAACATTTCTCAGTTAAGCAACTCAATCATATGACAACATTCACACAGTTTTGTAAATCATTCAATGAATTCAAATCATATGCAAATGCTATATGTATGAGACTCATATTCATTGTTATCTTATTGTGACTGTGTGCTTTTTACAGTATCCCGAAGCATTGGGTTCAGTCAGTCAGTCTGTGACTCATTGATCACAATGAGCCATAGGCTCAAACCACATATGCGAGAGCTTAAAACTCTTATCAGTAACAGTATCAATAGCAACATCAGTCACAACTCCGTTATATTACATGCATTAGAATGAAATGCATGCCACAATTTAGTAATCAAATTCAATCATTTTCATTTGCAAGTATTATTACAATTCAACAGTCACAGTATCAATCACAATAATAGTAGTCATCAGACTAGGTTCGGTATTCAACTTTTCAGTTAAGAATCAGAAAATCATTTAGGCAAACGCATTCACATTCAGTCAACACTTCTAATATCATTCTCATGCATCAAAACGCCTTGGATAAATATTATCCGGATTCCAATACACAATCAGTACAATTCAGTACAGTTCAATAAGATAGCAATATAGTTCAATAATGTACAAAATAATAAGGTGAGACTATCTTATGTTACTCACAGTATGCTCCAAACAGCTATTGCCTGGAAGTCCCGGCAATGTCTGGATGCTATTGTTCAATGCGCTCCTCTATACAGACAATAAATTCACATATCACAATATTGCACAATTATGTATTCATTAATGCACATTCATGTATACTAAATATTTACAATGCATGTTCATGACAATTCTGGATCTCTTATCATTAATCTTGTCACAATAATCATTCAGATATCCACATTCAATTGATTAACTCAAATTTGTTTAAAGGTACACTTTCAGGTCCATTTTGCAAAATTAATTTCATTAGGAAAGTGAAGGAATTTGGTAACAATTCCTTCTAACAAATTATTCTCCTATGTCTTAAGTCTCTATTGATACCAAGATCATTCAACTTGATTCATTATTCTATGAGTTATGCTCAAAATACCTTAGACTGTGTACATTTGACATTTTGGTTATTGCATGATCATGCATTTAAGTTGTACATCTCATATCTCTCAATTTCAGTATCCAAAAATTACAAACTTTATACCAATTTAAAGCTAAGAGAACAAGCTACAACTTTGGTATAGAAACCTTAGCCCAATTCAGTCTACATCAATACAGATTATTCAAAAACAATAAGATATGATTTCTATCCCTGGTAGTGCTATAGCCTAAGCCAAGACTCAATTTCATGCTGATTTTGAAAGTATTAGAGATAGAATTAAAAATCTACTTCTTCAAGAAAGTTGTAGAATATGTCTCTAGTTTAATTTGAATTAAGAATCAACTCATTTAGAAATCTACAGATCAAGTTATAATCAGAATACCGAAGTATGTTCATGAAAATTCTCCAATTCATAACATTTCAACAGACTTCTACACTTTCATCCTATCAATCATTTTTAAATAAACTCAGATAGCTCTAAATTTTCATGGAGAGAAAGAAAAATGTCTTAAGAATCTATTGGTTTAAGTTTCATGTCGTTTGGATGCTAGGAGAAAAAGTTATAATAAAAAAACAAAGGATGTTCAGAGAAAACGCAATAACTAACATATTCTAACAATTCTTCTTCACCGATATCACATGCGTTTCAGTCCAATTCAAACATTATTCTTATGCTAATAAACATACCGTAAAGATCAGGTTTGCTACCTCCTTTTTAAGCTTCCAATTTCATCTCACAACTTCAGATTTTCGAAGCCTCCATTCATGCACGATTCATCACAAACTCAAGGTGGACAACAATATGAAAACCACGTTGGACTGTTTTTTTTTTTACTATTTTGTGAGGATTTAAAATCTAGCTTTTCTGTAGTAATTTGAGCTAGAGTTTAACCACAATTTCAAAGAGAAGAAGGATGCAATTTCGGTGAAGAAGGTGAAGAATAAAAGAGAAAATTGCAGAACCATCCTTGCTGTAACTTTCTTTACTAGATGCTAGGTGTCAGAATTTGGCCAAGGCACTTGTCTTAAGGCATGTATGCCCTGTATCAACCTCATATGCTGCCATTTATCCACACTTTAAGTTGCCATATGTCACCAATGATTCAGTCCATATGTTTCCTAATTATTGATTCACTTGTCCATTAATCAACTATGTCATTTGTCACACAATGATTGATCTATTTGTCAATTAATTACTAGTCCAAATGTAACGCAATTTTTGACAATTTTTGTGAATTTACTAGTCCAAATGTAATGCAATTTTTGAAAATTTCCTAAAATTCACAAAAAATTCCGAAATAATAATAAAAATTTCCAAATAAATTTTCAACGTAAATTATTCACAATTCACATTTTAATTGTATTTAACAATCAATTATACCTGAAAAATGACAATGAATGCATGCACAATTATTTTAATGTATCAGAAATAAATATTCACACGTGTGTGAATATACAATGATACATGAGCATGAAATTTCTCACAATACACTCAATTCACTATTCTCAGATCTAGCCCCGAATATGAAATATTACAAACGTTGCCGATTTAGGGGTCTTATTACTTGAGTGTAACGTAATTGTTTTGGTTGGTGGGTAAGTCTTTTGTCATTCCAAATTCTGTAATCCTCTTCTATCTTTAATCAATTATTTTAATTTCCCAAAAAAACATACTTGGAGGAGAATGAGAAGTAGCCTTAGGATTTGACCAAAAACGATTCAAATCCAAGAACAAAACAACACATCGGTTTGACTCAAAAACCGTCGAGATTCTAAAGCTAACAACACGTGTTTGACGTCTGAAAAAAAGGTACAACTCAAGATCGAAAAAGCAAACTTAATTTACGCTGGTGAGTGAAGATATAGGTCAAAAACTTGGAATATGCTTCTATATCTCTTTATTCTTTGAAACTCAACTACGTGTTGCGTTTAAATCAATCTGATCAACCCACGAAAGATGGAAGAACCCTTTACAGTAGAAAAGGTGAATTTACGTGTTATATAAAAATATAGAAGGTTTCTTTATCGAAAATATTACCCTCAATAAAAAGTTTTGACATATTAGGATACAGATAAAAGATTTCATATATAGAAGTCTTTCTCGTTTTTTTAGATTTTGTAAATATTTTCTTTCAAATCTTTTATCTTATATTTAATATAAACTTTTAATACGCAATACTTCGTTATTTAGTTTAAATATTTTTTCTTGCAATAACTTATTTGATTATTTACGTATTTGTCTTCTTTCTTGTTTATGTACTTATCTTTTATTTTTACTGTTTACTTTGTTTAGTATTATTTAGTTTAATAAATATTTTATTTTAATTTTATCACTATTATCTTCTTTGTCTTTCTATTTTGTTTTTAATTATATATATATATATATATAGGACAAGTAGGGCACCTATTTATGACGTATAGTTCCATAATTCCAACCCTATTCACCATTATCGCCATCTTTCTTAGCAACCAAACAACATAATTGTCTGTCCCAAGAAAATGATAGCAACCTTTATATTTACCTTGAAGCTAGGTTGAGACAGGTAGGGCACCTGTTTAGGGCGTACCGTTCCATAATTCCAACCCTATTTACCATTCATCGCCATCTTTCTTAGCAACCAAACAACATAATTGTCTGTTACAAGAAAATGATAGCACCCTTTATATTTACCTTAAAGCTCTTGAATCAATGAGAACGAAAATGCAACAATTAACTAATGTAACTGATCATGACTTACCACATTCATTCAAATCATGACATCGAAAAATACATAATTAAATATATTAGTTTTTGACTTTGTTATTTTAGTTATTGTATTCTAAGAAAAGTATTATTTATTTGTATATTATTATTTAAGTGACACAAAATTTATTTTATTTATTTAAACTAACATGTACTTACAATTTTAATAAAATATAATAAAAATTTTAAGTATTATAGTTATTTTTAAATAATTATATTTGTTTCATATATAATTATCGCAATCAATAGTTACCGATTACACAATTTAAACTTTATTGTTATCACTTTCATATTTATGGTTGACAAGGCATATGTTTGTATGGAGTGGAGCACTTTAAAAGCTAAATTCCATTTTTCCCAAAGATATTATACAATAAAGTGAAAAGGTGCTTAAATTCTTATTCCTATCAACCCAATAAGCCAAAGACCTGTTAGATTCTTAAAATTATAAAATCTTTTAAGTCAAATTCTCAATGTTTGTGAATATATAAAACTAATTAAGTTGGTCTCATACAATAACTTAAGCTATTGTAGTGAAACGTCACTTAACATCGTATCAGAACCTTCGTGATCAAGTGATCGTGAGTTCAAATTCTACCACTCATTTATTATTCAACACAAGGTACAGCGACTCTGTGCAAGTTTCAAGTTCAAAAGATTTTCACTTGAGGGAGTATGTTAATAAATATATAAAACCAATTAAATTAGCCTCGTACAAGAGCTTAAACTATTGCAGTAAAACGGTCAGTTAGGACTCGACAAAACGAATCCTAATGCCTTCTTCCATCTTCTCAAACATGTCCTTTCAAAAAATAGACGACCTTTTACATATTTGAAGAACAATAACAGTAATATAGGATTAGGAAAGTTCAATAGTAAGCAGCTTACAGCGACAGCAATGCAGGTTTAAGCAGGTTCAATACTATACTACACTACGTGGCCTTGCTCCTAATAGAGATGACTTTTCCATGTTTGAAGCATTACTATTAATGTTGTTGAGCTCATGTTCATGTCCCTTACCATATTGTGCCTATAAAAGCTCTCTAACTCTTTAACATTTAGTTCTCATCAACAAAGAACGTCGCATCCCTAACTTTCTCTTCTCTTCATGTCAAGATTGATGATAGATCCACTCATTATTGGGAGAGTAGTAGGAGATGTTGTGGATCTATTCACTCCAAGTGTGAAGATGAACGTAATCTACGGCTCCAACAAGCAAGTCTGTAATGGATATGAGTTTATGCCTTCTTCCATTACTACTAAACCTCGAGTCGAAATTGGTGGCGAAGACATGAGAGCTGCTTATACACTAGTAAGTGCCCATTTCTTTAACGTAAGCACTGTGTATGTCAGAAATTTATACGAAATACTGTTCTTTCTTGAGTGATCGTTTGTTTTCTGTTTCCAAGATCATGATAGACCCTGACGCTCCAAGTCCAAGTGATCCATACCTAAGAGAACATCTCCATTGGTATTACTCAAAATATATTCATAAAGCACATTCTCTTATGGTGTCTCTGATGATAACTCTTTTCATTCTCCAGGATGGTCACTGACATACCAGGAACTACTGATGTTTCCTTTGGTGAGTTGCAACTTTCTCAGTATGATTTTAGTACAAAACTAAAGGAAAGCTAAGTGGGTTTTGATCAAAAAACAGGGAAAGAGATAGTGAGCTATGAAATTCCGAGGCCAGTGGTGGGAATCCACAGGTACGTGTTTGTTCTATTTAAACAGAGAGGAAGACAAACAGTGACGCCAATGTTTTGGAGAGACTACTTCAACACAAGAAGGTTCTCAGAAGAGAATGGATTGGGACTGCCCGTGGCTGTAGTGTACTTCAATGCACAGAGAGAAACTGCTGCAAGAAGAAGATGATCGTATCCATCTCCTCTCCTGGTTTTAGGGTTTTGGTTTCGTAATGAGTGTATCAGAAAACGTACTGTACTTTGTTAGCTACTATCAAAAGTAAGAGATATTAGTTAACAAAGCTTGAGCATTTAATAAATTACAAGAGGTCACTTAAGAGTCATTTTTTTAATAGTTTTTATAATTATTATGATTAATATTGTAATAATTCGTAATATTATTGATTTACATAAATAGTTTTAGACATAAAAATTATTAGAATAATTACTATAACTCTTATTGCTTCAACAAAAAGTATCATAGTCAACATGTCATAATTTCTTATTTAAAAATATAAATTCTTTGTTTTTTTTTTCACAAGTTCTGTTAAAATAATTTGGTAAGTATTCTTATTATCACAAGATATTGTTGTAATAATTTAAAATAAAAAGATATTTCTTTTTAAAAAGCATAAAATTATTGAACATAGCATCACAACAATTGAGGGAGAACCTTAAAATAATCAATAAAAGTTAAGTTCAAATCATGAAAATGTCTCTTTATAAAAAAATACAAAGAAAAGGCGATAACTCTCTTTAGACTCTCGTAACTCTCTTCAGACTCTCGTAAAATAGGAAATTTTGTACACCGGATATATTGAATTTGAACATCAATGTCATTAGTTATACACGAGATCTAAATAGATCTAATAATACGTAATCTAAACTCAAAACTATAAAACTATTTAACATAATGTGCGAGAAAACACAGTTCAATGCTTTGTTAGTCGAAGAATTAGAATAGAGACATTAAAGCTAAACAAACCCATAGTTGTGGAACGAAAAGGATAGCAGAAGACTAATTGTTCATTGATGACATCAATTACAATAGATCTATAGACCTCCCAACACCATTTTTTTACAACTCTCACCAAATATCTTAGGACACTTACAAGGATATCCAACTATCAAAACCCAGATCCATGTCCATGCAGCCAGCCGAACAAAAAAATGGAAGCAAACATGGTTTCTAGATATCTGTCTGTGAGATGTGACCCATACGATGACGAAGACATCATCTCAGCGATCAGAATGTCGAACGTGAAAGTAATTATGCGTTTATTTCTGAATTGCATTGATGCTCTCTGCTGCAGCTTCTTCTTCCCCAGAACATGTTTGAGCATGTTGTTTTTTCCAGTCTTGGCTCTTCCATTTTGTCCTGGTTCAAGGATGTTTGTGAATGACGCTGGGTTCCGTCTTGTGTTTCAACCACTCGCGGTTCAAAAGATGGGCACGGTCCATCATTGCAAGTGCACAAAGGAATGGTGACAGAAGGAAATGGGCTACAAGTTACTGGACAAAGGTAATCAGAAGAAACAGAAGTCTTTTGAATCTCTGATAGACATGATGGAGATTGCGGGTTTGCGTCGCGAGAATGAAGCATGCATGGCGTGCAGAGACCAAGGGAGAGAGGAAGCTTCATTTCCTTTGCTTGAGAACCAGGCAATTTAACGAAAGAAATGATGCCATGCCTGCAAAGAGGACATGGGATAGAACCAGGGGGACCCGCCATATTAGAAGGAATGTTGCTTGTTGAGCAAAGATAGAGTGCACATCTCACACAAAGCTCATGGCCACAACCTGTTACGAGTACGAACTTTATCGATCAGATACACAAAGCCAGTGACAAATCAGATACGCAATGCATTGTGAAGATATATTACCAGATGATATACTAGCCTTGTAAAAGGATTCAGATCATAAAGACGGTGCAGTCGAAGAAAGCGCATAGCACCATTCCACATCCACGACCAAGTATCAAAACTTGGTGGTATTTCAGGGCAGATATTGTGGCACAAATTAATCGAACAGAAAAAGAAAGTACTTAGCAGGTCTTCCTAATTGCCATTTTTTACTAAATTCCAATGTTATGCAAGTATCGTTTAACCAATGCAATATTTGGTCTTGATTAAAATAACTCAGAGATGACCAGAATCAACATAGAATTATTTTTCCAAATTCCAAAGGTTTGATTATCCACATAGTCCGAAGTAGAACATGGTTAATACAATGGTGTCCAGAATTGTAACTTTTCAGGATAAATCAAACATTATCACGGTACTCATTTATCCTAATTATGTTATCCTCCTCAAAGTAACAATCATAGAGGTATCCGTCTGAACTGAGGCAAGAGATATTCATGGCAACATTTGAGACTTGCAGTCAATGATTTATGTAACATCAGTACATCACGCATGAAGGAAGCAGAGTTACAGGGTCAACAGAAATAATATTAAGAGTGAAGACAAAAAGAAGAACAAACCTTCTGCAGCTACATTGCAAACTCTCTCCAGGCAAACAGCACAAATATCAGGGTCATCAGAGGCAGCTGTCGAGTACTGTATCCCACTCTCTCTGGAAGGAATAGTTCAGAAGATATTACTGCTACTGGTTTAAGTAAGCATTCATTAACTTCAATAAATCACATAAAAGATAAATTTAAGTAGGCTTATGTTAGTTGAGTTAATAACAATAAAAAGAAAATGTAAAACCATAACATGAGAATCCCTATCAATCAGTATCCTGACATTTCTATAAGGGAACATGTACATATTTTTCCAGTGCATTAGATGCATGTGCACGGCTGTAGTTTTACTGCACCTGCTGGTGTATCAATTTGCAGAGTAAGTTACCTAGCAATGTTGATTACACTCAAAAGCGGTAACGATAAGTAATTAGAATGAGGAAATTGTGGAATGCTGGAGTTAGAATTTGGTATCAACAATGGTTCAAGCCAATGACGACCCCACATCCTGGCAACGTCAATAGGCAGCCACCTGAAAAAAGAGCACATTGTTTACATGGCTAGCTGTTTCCCACAAGTACTAGATACCAGACAGCATATGCTACTTAGCCAAACAGAGAAAAAAATAAGGAAAAAAGCAATTTACCCATTACAGTTTAATGTCATTCGAGAGGCACCTCTTGCAAGGAGGATCTGCAGAAACAGAGAAATCATCATTCAGAACCAACAGAATTATAAATAAATTCATGAGCAATTTAAAGGCAAATCACTCTTGCCTGACAGCATTTCAAATTTCCCCCACAGGCAGCATAATGCAAAGGAGTGCTTCCAGCTCCTGCTTGTGGACAAATAAAAGGTTTCAGAAACCACAAATCACAAGAAAATGATTCATGAAGCAAACAACATAAAGCTTAAAGACAAATGCACACCTATCAAATCCATAGTTGTGCCATAATGAAAAGTCACAGCTAATACATTTGCATGAAGGTCAAGTAGAAGTTGTACACAATCAAAATATCCATTCAATGCAGCCATGTGAAGAGCAGTTATGCCACCGTCAGCTGCCTTATTTACAAATCTGGAGAGAGCACTGCAAGATAGATGATCCAAACTAAGAAATTACAATACATTAAACGTCAATGAAAGTTTTCTGAAATCAGAGCATCTAGACCACAACAAAGGTTCAATCTTTTTCAGAACAAGTCTTTGCCTTTGATCAAATTTATTTTTTATGCTGGAACCATCCCCTGTATTAACTTCTCTCTGAGTATGCAAGACTTCAAAAGGGGCACTGGGGACAAAGTCAGCCACAACTAGTCTTATACATCTAGTGTGACCATTTACAGCTGCAAAGTGCAGAGCAGTTCGTCCACTGAGATAATCGGCTCGTGTAACCTAGACAGAGAAATAGAGCCATCAATTACCCATTCTCAAATCAATTAGCAAATGCAAATGAAAACAGGAAGCTAATCCAGCAGCATCAATTTAAACAGTAGCAAATAAGCAGAAAAGGGAAAAGGAACTCACATTACATCTGAAAAGAAGAAGAGTCTGTACAACTTCCCAGTGACCATATCGACAAGCTTGCATTAATGCGGTCTTCAAACCCGACCACAAAAAGAAAATAATCACAGAATTTGTTAGATATTGATCCATTTAGCCGTAATTCAGATCTTACTGTCACATTGAATTTCTCACTCGAATTCAAATTATAGAAATGATCGTAGGCAACAACATGAAAATCGAAAAAAAGAAGAAGAGAAAAACTGAAGTAGAACCAAAGCGATCAAATCCAGCTCGATTCTTTCAGTTTGATGCTTAAAAACCATTGAAAAGCTATACCTGACCACAGTAATTCCTCGAGTTGACGTCAGCTCCATTCTCGAGCAAAAGCGCCACAATCTACATAAACATCTCCCAATTAACCAGCAAAACTCAAAATCGAACTAAAAATAAGCTATAGTTACCAGGAAAAAGGATCACCTCATCGTGACCTTTAGCGGCGGCGAAATGTAGCGGAGAATTGAGGCCACCAAAGGTGGAGTACTTAGCCAGACAAGGATTGCAATCCAGAAGCATCTTCGCTTCCACCAAATCGCCATCTCTCGCCGCCGACACCAGCCTCTCGCCGGAGGCCGAGCAACCAAATGAATTCCCCATCTCTCTCTCTCTCTCTCTAGATTCAACAACACCGTTTATGGCTTTCTTCTATCTTCAAGAATTTTCCTTTCCTTTTCCTTTCCTTTCCTTTCCTTTTACACTTCTGCTTTTTATTTTTTTTATTTTTTAATTGTCATGTAGTCAAACGTGGATTGACCATCTGAAAAGCTTGTTTATATTGTAATAACACACGTCTATTGATTGGACGCTGTGGCGTTGGCGCAATCTGATTGGATCTCAAATCCTTTTCGTTAATCATCGCCAATCAAATCCCATCGTTTTAATCGGGTGCTTAACCATCCATCAGCCACTATGCTGATGACTGTTCGATTAAACCTCAGCGGGATTAGGTGAGGATTTGGTGGGGGATGTGGGCCGTTGGATTTGGCTTCTTTCACAACTACAAGGAGGGATATAATAGCAAAATCCAACTTTTTGAGTAAGGCCAAATTGCAAATTCACAAAACAGGAGCGATTTTCTATTTTAATTATAAAAAATGGTGAATGAGTCACTCTTGTGCTTGTTTCCACTACATTTGGGTTCTTCATAAATACGTAGACGAGATTTAATAAAATATAATAGAAATATTATAACCGAAATAGAGGATCTAATCCCGTTTGTTTCTTAGAAAGAATCTATATGGGTCATAAATTTACTTTTGTGATTCATTAAGTAATGTTTGACACAAAGTTTAAGGTTTAAAAGATTTAACAAGTATTAAATTACCATAAATCAATTAAAAATTGAATAAGATTGAAAATTTTGAAATAATATTGAAAGAAACTATCTTAATTTAAAATTAATTAAATTAAAAACTGTTAAATAAAAATCAATTAATCAATTAATTTATAAAAATTGACTAATTAATTAATTAATTAATCAATTTTTAACAATAAAATTAATTAAAATAAATCAAATCAAAAAATTAAAAATTAAATTAAACAATTAACCGAATCAATTTAATTTTTTAATCACATGTTTCTTCAACAAGAAATTTGTTTTAATATGATAAATACTGTAATAAATATTGAAGAAAAAGTGATGAATTCGATATATATTATAAATTATTTATCCAACATATTTCTAGAGAATATTAAGTTCATTACTCCATTATAAATTATGTATTTAATATATTTGTAAAAATAAGTATTGTATATATTTTAAAGCCACTAGCTCCACAAAAGTTGACTTTTATTTTGATGGTTTTGACTCTTCTTACTTAGCTTTCTTAAATTACTACTTAGTGGATTACATGCGCAAGACTTAATATCCTAATCTAGTGGATTGACCTGTAATTTACAATTCACCTCCATCTTAAAGATTGTGTGCAGCACCATTTGGATTAGTTCATCATTTAGTTTTGAGTCGTTGACTTGATTAAATCGTTTATCCGATACAATAACAATCCAGTAAAAATTTCACTGAACGCGTAATCCGGAGAGGTTCAGAAGTCACAATTATGCCCCCAACTAAAAGAAGCAGTTAAGATGAAGGACAAGTAACTGACAGATTCAAACATTTGGCTAATGTTAGTACTGCCATACAAGTGACAGCTTCTGCAGTTGTGTCCAAAGTTACCAGAATTGTATAGAGATTTAGTAATGGTAAGAGGCTGTGATGTTTCAGAGACTTAACTAGAGATCAGAGTGGCAATCACAAAGCTTTCACACAAGGCAGAATCCAGATTAAACTGCCATACAAGTGACAACTTCTGCAGTTGTGTCCAAAGTTACAATTGTATAGAGATTTAGTAATGGTAAGAGGCTGTGATGTTTCAGACACTTAACTAGATATCAGAGTGGCAATCACAAAGCATTCACACAAGGAAGAATCCAGATTATCCCCTCTGCCATATATAATTATCTCAGTGAGATCAAACAGAGAAAAATCAGAGAACTTTTAACGTAAGACCAGAAACCATTCCTTCGAATAAGCTCTGTATAATCGATCTACGGTTATGCACATATGTTCAGGCTTACCAATATATGGAAGTAAGGCCATTGTGTCCCAGATGCAGCTGGAAATTGGAAGCTACTTGCTGATTTCCCTTTGCAATGTGCAAATAGGATGGGAAAGCAATTCTGATTTCTGCAAGCAAGAAAGGGAAATTAAGTCGATCAACAATCATAAGCTTTTGCATTAAATCGAGAAATTTCAGAAAACAGTGAGCTTGAAGGAAAGGAGGAAACCTATTAGAGACAGAGTGACATGATTGAGAGGGTTGTTACTAGAATTGTATAGGTTGCAAGAACAGTCAGCCAGTTTCTTTTAAAGCTCCCGAATAGACGTAGCAATGTCGAAACAATGGGGTAACTCTTCCAGTATGAAGAGTGCACAAGAATCACTCGATGTGTAAGAATTTACCTACAAAACTCAGTCATCTTAAAGAACCCTAAAAAATGAAGGTTCCTTGTCTAATACACATTGACTACAGTGTTCATCAGCTCACTATCCAAAACACCAACTTGATTGTAAACCATCATCAACTGCCGATGCTATGAAATGGTAATGACTGAGGTCATGCAAATTGCTAAGCAGGTATTATACCCTTACATGCTAGTCTAGTCACTCAGTTAACGAACATCTTCTGCATTGCCCATGTGATATACACCATCGTCCTCATCAATGGTGTTGGAGCTGAGATCACAATCCAAGTCTGAGTTTGAAGCATACTCCATGCCCTCGTATTCGCCATCTTTACTTAGCTCAAAATCATTTTCTGCACATTCTCTTCTATAGCGCTCCATTCCATCCTCTCCTCTATTTCTCTGATAACTAACCAACTCTCCATCAATTTTTGCTTTCCTTGGACTCAATAACACCAGCTCACCCAACTTCCTCCGTGCCAAATACAGATCATTTGGCTCCAACAACTCCCCTCTCCGATATGCCTCCCTAAGAAACACAGTATGAAGTTTCCCCTGATTCCCTCTCGTAGACACGTAGAATATCCCCTGGTGCTGAAGCAAGAACTCCTTCAACTTCGACGGCAAGTTCATAGCCATCCGAAAATGCGCAATCCTCTCCAAAGTAATCTTTTTCTCCACCGTTATTGACAACAGTTCATGAATTGTAGCCACTGCCCTCTTCTCCAACCTTTTCTGAGCCTCAATCGACCTCATATCATATCCCTCGATACAATCATAAGGTGACCAATAAGGCGTCCTCTGCCATTTCCACACTGCAATCCTATAATACTTCCCAATCTTAAAACCAGGTGGAAAATTGATTCTGAAGTAAAACCTCGAATCCTCAGCCGCCATTCCCTTCTCTCTATACTCTTTCTCCCTAACTTTCTCTATTGCACAAACAGTTAAATTTGGGTCTCTATCAACAATCTCGATGTACTTGTTCCTAGTATCCTTAGCATCAATCAACCTAAAATACTGAGGGTACTTAAGAATCACCGAGAACTCAAAATCATCAGGTAACCCAAACTCATACCTCGCAATCCTCACATGTTCCAACCGAATTCGGCCAGTGTTGCACATCATTATCAACTTCCTCAAACGGGTCACGGCATCGGGGACTTGGGCAAGCAACACTTCTTGCTCTTGTTGAATCTGGACAAGGGCTTTGCGAGTTAAACGACAATACAATATCCGTTGAACAGGGTGTTCGAAGACTTCGAAGACGTGAGGGAATTTAAGGATGAATGCTCCAGCCTCGTACTGTTTGAAGCCCAGGCGACGAGCGAGTACGTCGAGACGAGAGATGGGCAGTGTCTGGTTGACTTGGGAGAGAATCAAAGACTGGAATTTTAGGACTTTGCGGGTTTTCTTCTCGACTTCCATGTAGTTGTCGTAGCCGTGATCGCGAATTCGCTGCTGTTTCTTGGGGATGGAGGTGGATTTGGACATGGGTCTTATGGATTCCATTTTGTAGAGAGTGTATTGGACATGTTTCAAGGTGTTGGCTTTAGACTTTAGGAGATTCTGAGAGATGAAGGACAGCATTGTCTGGATTTAGGTTTTGGTCAATGAAGAGTACGAGCTTCGGGGCATTACAGAGAGTTCAGTAACAGAGATTGCCAACAATGAATAGTTAATGAGTTACAATAATGGATTTTCTTAGTGGACCAAATTGATGGGCTTAGAAAATATTTAATGGCTTTATACGAAGTTGCTGAATCAGAACATAATCCAAAAACATTGGAACTAAACTGTTACAAGAGCACTAACAGTAAAAGCCCGAGACCTAACTGAAAAACTGTTGTCTACAAATCTTCTGTAAAACCTTAAACGATTCACTAAATAGAGAGATGGGTCCAAACAAGTCAATACCCGAACCACTTACATAATTCCATCAACACCAAGTATAGAGCTTGAGCACTCGCTGCCCTTTCCTGTAAGTTCAAGGTTTCCCTCTTTCTTTGCCTACTCGCCACCGTCTAACAATCATGTCGGTGAGCGGTTCGTTCTTGACTTGAAACCCTTTTAACGGCGGAAGTTCACACCTAAGCTGTTTCATTTCCGTTCTATACTGTTTCTACACTTTTCTTGTTCTTCTAATGCTTTTCATGTCCAAAATGAAGATGAACCAAAACTACAAGTAAGCTGATAAAAGCATGAGTTGCCAATCCCTTCCAGCTATTTCAGTTGAAGGGCTGCTTTGATCCTCTGGATTGTGCATGAAATAAGATTGTTTACCGTCTCCAACGAATCCACATTGATCTTTGCTGTCGGAAGGCTATTGACCAGTATCTGGAATCCTATTGTTAGAAGAGATCCACCGCCGACGCTTCCATCGCTGTCTCTTTTGAACAAAGTTCCGTTGCAGATGTTTGAACTGCACTTGTCGAATGAGTTGTCTGGAATGATCACAAATCCTGACGGCAAAAGAGCAACATAGTTGGAATCGCCACCGTTCATCACTACATTCATCGACGCTGCGTCAACCGGTGCATACACTATCAATGAACTCGAGTCATCATTCCAGGTTTCTTGTAGTATCAGCATGTTGGAATCATTTGTATTGCCATTAGCAGCCTGATGATGGAATTGAAAACAATCAATCAACATTACTGTATACAAGTATGCATCAACAGGTAGATTACAATTTACTTGCCACTTACATTAGCTCGGAGAAGGGAAACCCGGTTCCCGTGTCCCTGGCCCTTCGGAATGTTTATGAACTCTTGCATAATCCCACCGTGTGATAATATGTCCCATTCACTCCTCACTCGATCATCACTCAAGAAATCAAATAGTCTCTGCCAGGTTACCGGCAACCAAACAGAAGTTGCAGCACTCAATACAACACCAGATGGCTCACCAGGGTCATTGCTACTCTGTCTCGTCAAAATTCTAATATTGTCACCTCCATTTCCAGCCAGAAGCTGATCCCACCTACGTGTAGACGAAGCACAAACCCCGGAACAGAAGTTGTCCACCATACGATGAGCCAGCTTCAGCATGCTCCTCTTGCCATTCAGACTAAGCCCTGCAGAATGGTGCTTTTACACATCAGCAGGAAAAGCATGTTTTTTCTTACATAACAAGAAGAGTTGAGAAGTGAGACCTGTCTGATCCTCACCAGAAATGTCGGGAGATACAAGGACAGCCACGCACTCACAGTACCTTTGTAAGGTGGACACCCACCTTTGGGCACCAAAACCCCTGCCGGTACTAACTACCAGTCGATAGAAATGGTGGACTACACTCTCATCGTACTCAGAATGTTCCACCCACGTAACCTGCGTTCAATTAGAAGTCAACGTAACAAGAAAAAGAAGACAAAGAGGAGGTGCAATCATCAACTCCACTTGTTATTACTGAGCTTGACAGCAAACTTGAGACCTTACCACTCTCCAAATTGACAACTATTAACAAATTGACAACGGAATATCTCACACAAAATTGCTGAGGAAAACCTCGACTGGCAAAAGTGTATACACAGCAGATTTACTTGCATTGTGAAGGCTATAATGAAATGACAGGGAGAGGGTTCATATCACCTCGTAGACAATAATAAAACATTAGAAACTGGAATAGAAACATCATATACATAGTTTATACACCAGTTATTGAAAATTCCAAGGTCTTGCCTGGATAGAAAGATTACGATTACACCAAATTCAAGATGAAGGAATCATATAATGATATCTTAGACACACGGAGATC
>JANVCQ010000006.1:40331210-40349535 GCA_025531925.1 Erythroxylum plowmanianum | reverse complement strand
TGGGTCTCCAAGCAAACCCATGTCACCTTTAATGTCCATTTTGCTTTTCTGCAGACGAATATACCAAAAAGTTTTAGTCTTTGAGAAGAACAAGAGGCAAGAATCGACACCCACAATCAATAATGACAAAGGAACCGGGAAAAGAAAGAAACAAGTGGGAGATGAGATAATTAACAGACGGGAAATACAACTGCGACAGAGAGTGCGAACGATCTAGGGATAGCGATAGGTGATCGAAGAAGAGGCGGTGGCTGATGAGCAATGACACCACTAGACATGGTATTTACTGTGAATGACAGCATCAGCCACAATCATACTCCTTCTGATTAGACCCTCAAAACTCTAAAAGCTCCTCTCTTTTTTTATATCTTACCATATCAACTTTCCTGCAAGTCTAGGTACTATGATTGCTATGGTCTCTCTAGGTTTATGAAAAAGGTTTAAAGTGAAACGATACCGCTGTCACTTTCACAATGGTTTTGCAGATTTGATACCCTTTTCTCTGCAATGGTTTTGACTTCGGAAGCTCTTCTCTTCTGTTCCTTCTCAATTCTTCATGCATGACTCATCATTCTTTGTCTTAATAAATAAAGGAAAAGTTTCAGACAACGAGGAAGAGAAGGAAAAAAAAAATTACAAAAAGACAAAGGAAACAGTTGTTGGCCTCTATCTTCACACCTGTTCTCTCTCAGTCTAGTACGTGATAAAGCACAAACCCGTGAAAGGAAATTCTGCGGAACTCCATGGAGATGATGTAGATGAAACAAAACCCTAATTGCCCATCAGCTTTATATCAACGTAGACAGAGCTTGACCAATTGATTGTCGGTATTGAAAATACCCAAAAAGGGAAGGAAGAGGGTACTAAAAAGGACTTCAAGAGATGCGAGAGTAAAAAAAGGCAAGACAAGCCAAAGAAGACGAAAAGGTCAAGCCTTTATCGCTTCCCACACTCACTACAAAGGTCAAGCCTTTATCGCTTCCCACACTCACACTACATTCCACATACACAAACACATACAGACGAAGAAAAGGCAAGGCAAGCCAAAGAAGACGAAAAGGTCAAGCCTTTATCGCTTCCCACACTCGCACTACATTCCACATACACAAAGACGAAGACTTTTCAACAATCCTGTGATAAAACCAGCCAAAACCCAGTACGGTAAAGGAAAAAAGTTAACCTTTTTTATAAACTCCATCTCTCTGACCAGTACATGCAGATATAAATACACATGTACCGGGATCTGCAGAGAGCTAAACGACAAGAAACATAGGTTTTGTGCATTAGTGCATGATATGGTGAAAGTATGACATTATTATATTAGTAAAGAAGATGAGAGAATTCAAGGTATGAACTATGAACTGACTTACATGGAGTCCAAGGAGGAGGAGAGGAGATCAAGGATCAAAATGGGGACTGTTCAGTGTCTTTTTCTTGTAATTAGTTATATGATTTAATCAAATCAACACCAACCCAGAAAACCTTAGCTTTAGCTCCTAGATAGTGACGTGATAGGTGTACGAATGGCTCCGCTCGTCTCTCTCTCTCTCTCACTCAATGGCTTCTCCCTCTATCTCTCGCTCGTTTTACACTAATTTATGCAGAGAGTAGAGAGAGGATTTCTGGGGTCCACTTTCAGAACTCCTAAAACAGAGTTTCGAGATGTCCGCCCCACGTCTTAAACCACGCTCAGTGTCAAGCGCGTGCTGTGGCCTCTACTTGGTAAGAAGATTGTGACTCGGTGCGGTCGGGACTTGGTTTGGTAATTGCAACCATTACAGTAGCTTTCTTTAGATTCGGACAAGATTACGTTTCCTATGACTAGATATGGTTTTTAGATTTTCTCTCGTCTTTATTTTTTTATTTCTTGTACCAAAATCCAATTTCTTTTCCTAATTTTGTCAAGTTAATTATGAAAAAGAATATGAAAGTCCTTAATATTAGTTTTTTTCTAATTACTTTTTATGAATATAAGAAATTGTTGAATTTTTAATAAATTTTATTAAACAAAGATTCATTGACGAGGAGTCTTGAGAGGTCCAGTATTACACAGACTTACCCTTAATTAGATGAGAGATTGTTTCTTAATTAAAACTTTTTTGTTCCATCTCTTAAATATATATTTTATTTCCCTTTTTGTATTCTATAAATAAATAAAATCTAATAAAAATGAATTAAAAATAATTAAGTTATGAGAAATATATATCATAAATTATTCTAATTTTCCTTAATTAAATAACTTATGAATAAAGTTTTTAGTATTACTATGTTATAGTCTAGTTTTTAATCAATAGGGCTCCTAAATGAACAAAAGAAGAATTGAATCTTTATTATTATTTTTTCATGTTTGATTTATAGGATTCTTAAATTGTGTATTTATCAAACTCCAAGAAATTTAAATATTTTATAAATTCGTTTTAAATTTCTCTAATAAAAAATCTAATTTTAGTATAGTTTTTGAAAGTTCATAAAATGGGATGAAATCGGATATAGATTTTGTTTCCTAAATTAAGATTGAACCAAAAATCGCCTCACTATTTGCTTCCTTTTGAAACAAAATAATGTTTAGGACTTCCCATAATTGGTGAAGATATGCACATGTGTGCCTAAAAGGCATGCGTTAGGTTGCTTTGTATCCAAATTAGGAGATTCTATGTAAAGGAAAAGTAGGTATATTTTAGGGTTAAATACAATGTGATTTTATAATAAATAAACAATACTATAAAATAAAATAATGAATTTTGAAATATGATAATTGAAATTAAAAGTTAAACTACGAGAGCAATACGATTCATACTATCATTTTTTTTATTATTAGTATTATTTTCATTATTATATATATACACACACACACACACCAAGTATACCCTCTTATTTTTATTTTCATTTATTTACGTATTTATTGTAATTTTATTTATATAATATTTTATTGCGCTAGTTGTATCTTCTTTTTTTCTGTAAGCTGCATCATTTTTATATTGTCTCATTTGCATTTGGGTTTACCAAAAACAGCCTCTCTATTATATAGGGGTAAGGTTGTGTACTATTAAACTTTCCCAGATATTGCTGAATTTTAGACTGGGTGTGATGATAATGATGATGATGAGATGTTCAAAGTATCAATGGTAAAATTATATGATGGGTTATTTTTCACAATTGAATTATAATATTTACTTTCCTTTGTAGAAAATGGGCATGTATAACTTTAATCAATACAACACAATAACAATTTAGTAAAAACTTCACTAACACACAGGTTTCAGAAGGTTTAATATTACGCAATTTTACCCATAACTAATTGAGAGGTTATTTTCAAGCATAATCACTAACCGCTAATCACAATTAATGTAATGGTGTGAATTAAATATTATCATGTGATGGAATTTATTATCGATTATTTTTATTACAAACGTGAAATAAATTATAAATGACAATTATTGTTAAGAGAACTACTTAATTAAAAAGTTTAAAATACAATAAAAAGCATTAATTACAGCTACAATCATTTAAACAATAATAATAACAAATCTATTATTAAGTCTTTGATATGTCATCAATCAACACAAAACACAATTTAAACAAGCAATAAATGAGAAAACATGAAGGATAATCCGAAGTCTAACTTAAATAATTAAATTTTATTATAAAATATTTATTGATGTTGTTTTAATCTAAATTTTAAAATAATATTATTTTAATTAATTACATTAAAATAATATTATTATGCAACAAATCAAATTCTATTTCATATTTAAAAATTCATCCAACCATTACCATCCATTTTGCAACCTAACTCTGCCTTCATTTATTTATTCAATAAAGCATAATTTTTTAAAAAATTGACCCGTATGAATTTTCTAACAAGAATAACAAATTAAATAGAAAAAGATATGCTTGCCTTCTAACTAAGGTTGATAATTAAGCTCAGGTTAGTCCAACCTATTTCAGAGTTAACAAGCTTGAACCTTTTTTTTCTTTCTAATTTTCAAAATTCATATCGGATAACCTAGACTCTCTCGACCCGATCGAACTAAAGTCGTACATCTCAGGCCCAACTGGGTTTCGAGCAAGGCCTCGACTTAGACACTAATTTTTGGACCACTCAAACCTAGCTCGATCTATTATCAACCAGATTTTAACCTCTAAAGATTTACTTAGGTAACATTACTCGGGTCAATTTGCTGCCCCCATAATACAGCTTGGAGTTAGGTTTGGAACTGTATCGTGATGGTCCATAACTAGACCCCTCACAGAACTTTTAAGTTATTCTCTACCTCAACTTGATCACCTAGTACTATTACAGGGCATCGTCTTTTGTCAGGATATAAATGGGAAAGTCAAAGTTGAATAGTCGTTGGTTCATTGAGCATCCCTTTGATTGGGAAGGTATATACCTTCCTGCCGTTCTAGCCTGTGGGGTTCACTTTGATATTGCATTATATGTCCATTGCATTACCGCCCAACTAAAAGTTTAGGGATAAGTAGGTTTGGTAAAAATAAGCCCAAACTGGTCCAGTCCGAAAGTTAACATGCTTGTTTCAAGTTGACTGAATTTTGAGCTAGACTTAGACATTTTTTTAAGTTTGAATTTAGATTTGAGATTGGATTATTCGGTTTAAATTTTAAATTTTAAAAATATATATTTAATTGAATTTGATTGAACTCAAACCTAAAAATTTAAATTAGACACGGGCCATAACACATTATTTTTGGCCCAATTGTTGTCAAACGCTTTATTAAATTCAAACATGAATAATTTTAGTGAAATTGAGATCCAACTGTTTAAATTTTGATATATTTTAAAAAATTTAAAATCAACATGCTCGATACACAAGACTTTTCGTTTTGCAAGAAAATGAGAAGAGTTATAATATACGTAGCTTTTCATTTATATTTTTATAAAAAAACTATTTTCGTTACTTAAATCTACGACTTTATGATAAACTATATATGTATAAAAGATGAATTTTGGATTGTTTAAAATTATGATATATTTCAAAGAATATAAATTCATTTAGGCCCCGTTTGGTTGGCAGGAAATGTTGTCAAGGAAAGTAATCTTTTTCTTAAATTTTAAATTATTACGTTTGGTTCGTTTTTTTAGGTTGTTAGGAAAGTAAAAACTTTTCTAATTTAAGGAAAGTAGTAGCACTTTCCTTGGATTCTAAATACCAACACCCTCTTGGTATTTAGATTACTTTCCTTAGGAATTTAATCTTAAAATTTTACTGATCAATTTAACCCTTCTTTCTCTCCCAACTTTTAAACAACTTTTTTATTAAAACACTACCACTTCATCACAACTTTTTTATTAAAACACTACCTCTTCATCAACTATTCTTATTCTACAGCTCTTTATTAAAATCACAACCACGTCTTCGAACATTCTTCTTCTTCTGCCGTTGGTACAAAAAAGCACAATACAAATCTCTAAACCTCCCTAGACTGCACATCTCTTCCCATCGCCCTCCAGTAAGTGTCTCATATTTATTTTCCATTTGTATACGTGTAATATCGAAGATTTCAACCTTCTCTGCGCAGAAAATATACTGTTGCAGAGTATCGATATTGGTGTTTAGTACTGGACGGTAATACCATTTACAGAATTGATTTTAGACTCCTTTCAATCATGGCCAATCCCTGGGAGAATAATATACACAAGCCTGCCTTGACTCCATTTTGACTAGGCAAAACATTCAAAGAGATTGGCTTTCGGTTCACAAGCATTAATTTGCTAATACTTTCCATTTGCTTTGCTCATTTGATCAAGTACGAGAATGCTGGCGTTTCCTGATTCAAAGCTTATGTCTATTCCTGGAAAGTAGCCTATTCTCGCGGGATAATTATGATTGCTCACAATTTCTTATTTCACGATGTCTCCCATCCTAGATAAATACGCTGTCGCCCAAGTTTCCAAGAACAAAGATCCAATGCCAGACATCCCACAGAAATAAAAACACCGATCCTGACTTAAAATTTTATGCACCATTGATTTGATTTGTCGTATAATCAATAAAGAAAAAAGAAGTAATTTGCCTCAATTTAAACGACCTTTCCACTTTGGATTTTTCTGATATCGAAAAACGATTGGATGAGGGTTTGGATTTCCCGACTTCAGTTGCCTCCTTAATGCTCTATCCATCAAAGATTCTGACTCTGACAATCGATCCGAACGTGGATTTTCCAGAAACCTCTCTTTCCGTGCAAATACTACAGCGACGAATCGGCAAAGGCTCACGGAGAATCATTTAACCTCGCAAGTTCTAAGATTTTGATTTGCCATTGGACCTAGTTTTACAGTGATTATTATTAGATTTTTAATTTAATTTTTGTTTTATTTGTAAAAAGGATATAATTGGAAAAATAAGTTAAAACTAAATTATATTCTATAAAATATTGTTGTATACCAAACATCGTAATAAAAATTCACCAACTTTTCAATTAAAATTTTTTTAAGTACCCAAACATGTAAATATCTTTACTTTCCTATAGATTTATTTTCCAAGAAATCAGATTTTAGATTAACTTTACTTTCCCGCCAACCAAACGGAGCCTTAGTGTGTATTGAATTTTTTAAATTTAATTTATCTCAAATATACATATATAGACATGTGTATATGATATTTTTGGTGAATTTTGAGTTCACCACTAGTGTGCTTTAAAATTTATTATTATTATTAAATTAAGACAAGTTACATTTAATTTGAATTGACTTCAAAATTTTTAGAGATAAAGTTACGTACAATTAGACCTTTTCAGACTCTACGTATCAGTAGGATTGTTATTATTGCTATCGAAATTATGTTTAATTGTCCAATTTAGACTTTTAAATGTAAACATTGCGATCATTAATTTTAATAAATTACATGCTTTTGATAATTTTAAATATTAAACTTTTATTTCAAAGCAAAAAATCATCAAATAACGAGGAGTGACTTAAACATCATTCATTTTATGTAAATATTAAAAAGAAAACTTTCACAAAATGACCGACTCTTACAAGATTTTTGAAAATGATACCGAAACTGACTAAACATCGAATTGAATAAAACAACTTTGTACTATGCATCCAATCCAATCCAACTGAGATCTCAATCAATCCCTAAAAACAACTGTGTTCTGACACTGTCCTTTTCAGTGAATTGTTCCGAGAAAATGAATTGACAGAGAAGAAGGGACGAAAATGTACCTGGAACGTGTACTGAACCCGAAACGACGGCATAGGGAAGGAAAAAAAAAGATGGCGTCGCCCGGACTCGAACCGGAGACCTTCAGTGTGTTAGACTGACGTGATAACCAACTACACCACGACACCTTGTTGGCAAGCGCTCAAGCATCCACCTCTTAGGGTTTGACCATGGTTCTTGAGATAAGCATAATAAAAAAATTTGAATAGGATACTATTTGGAATTAATTGGTTAGTTTAAATGTAAAGTCATAAGTTAATTTGTGATCATAAGATTACATGTTCAAGTTATGTAAATAATCTCTGTATAAAAATATAAAAGGCAATATTGAGTATATTATAAACTTTCCTAAACTTTAGCAAAGTGGAAATTATTAAACACTGAATATGTTGACTTTTTAATACATTTTAAGTTTAGTTGATTATAAAAAAATTAATTTAGATCAATTCGACACGAAATCAGCAGATAATAATGTGATTAATGTTATGCAATTCAAGTCTTTTAACAACATTTGAACACTACAAAGTAAGTCATAAATTTGAAACTTATATTAAGTTTACATAACCAAAAAAAAAAAAGAAAATGAATAAAGATTCAAAATTATCTGATTAATTTGAATTCTTGTTTGATAGATTATTTCAATTCAGACTAGTTATGAAAAATCAGGTCAATCAAATTCTAAGTTAGCATAACAAAATATGTTTGATGCTATACTTGTAAGAACATTTGAACACGATTGACAAAATCATCAGTTTGGAACTCATCTGAAATCCACCCGACGCACTTACAAAGGCCTGAAGGAGGTTCGGTTCATCAAGAAAAATTTCTGACAATGGACAAATAATTACAACACGAAGCATCCACACAGTGAAAAGGAAAGATCAAAAGACGAATAGTGAGCAAAACGCCAACTGTGTCATCGTAAGGTGGAAACACTCCCTAGTCTATGCAAACGGCCAGAAGCTACGTAACCTCGGCTCCTAAAGCTGGTATTTTGAACAAAACTCCTCTCTGAATAGTTATCTGCATCACCAAAACCTTGAAAAGATCTTCCACTTGCACTATATAGCCTCTGCCTCGGAGCACTCTGCGACCTAACTTTCGCACGATAGGATTCAGTGTTAGCCATGTAGTTTGGATAACTTGAGTAGCCATTGAAGTACCCGAACATGCATTCGCTCTTTGTGGGTGTGAAAGGACTTCTTCTGCAACTACTTCCAGGTCCAGACGAGGCAGAAAGTGGTCGGGGACTGTTCTCTGCAGGAAGCTTAATAGAACTTGGCGGCTTCTTTAATGGAGATTCAAGCACCGTGAAGTTTTGATGATTATAATGTGAACCCAAGACGTGAGCTTTTACCTGAGGCTTCCAAGTATCCACTTCCAGGATCTTGTCATTCTTGTAATCATCTGCACATCGGTTTCTCGCCGGAGTCTGCTCATTGTCCCACAAACTTTCTTCCATCCACCGCTCTAACCAATCTGAACCAAACTTTGTCCCGGCTTTTCCGATGATGTCCCCAAGGTTTGAGCTCGATCCACATCTCTGCATTGAATTTAGCAAACTCCTGATCAACTCGGGCGAACGAATGTGCAAACAGAAAACACCTAAGAAACTGACAAGAATGAGAGCTCACAGCGTAATGAGAACGGGAGGACTTGCTAGGGGAACGCCAAGATTCTGATAAGGAAGAACGAGTGGCACGAGCTCTAGCCTGCACTCTCACCAACGTCTGCATTCGCCTAAGCATATCTGCTGTTTGCTTTCTCACAATATGACCCCTAACTAGTGCTTGAAGCTTCACTAACGCCTTCAGAGCTCTCAGAGCCCTCCTTGCCTTTTAGTATCAACAAGTAAACACCAAAAGAGAGAAGATCAGATCTCCATGTCATAAGTATAAATAAGGTCGCTCCTCATTAAAATGAGGTAAAAGATAAAAGAGTCATCTTATAGTTTAAATAATTTTAAAGAAACTCTTAACTCCACGAAAATTATGTAAATTTTAATTTAAAACAAATTAAAAATTTAAACTTTTTATTAAAATTAATAGTAAAATATACATAATATTGTTAGAAGGCCTAACTCACCCCAAAAGTTAGCTCAAGAGGGGAAAGTTTGCATATTATTATAAATTGTTAAATGTTCTCATGCTTATCAAATGTGGGATTCTTGACACACTCCCTTAATCCAGAGCAAGAATGAATATCTGATCGACATATTGAACAAAGGAGCATAATTGAGCACCGCTCTAAACCATCGAGACAAATCGACTCTGATATCATATTAGAAGGTCTAACTCACCTCTAAAAGTTAGCTCAAGAAGAAAATGTTTACACATTATTATAAATTATTTAATACTCTCGTATTTATCCAACGTAAGATTCTTCACAAATATAAATATTATTTAAAGAATTTATATTAATGTATAATAATTTAAATAAAATATAAAAAGTGTGAGAATCAATGCATGTGGGCACCAAACTCACAACCTGTGAGCTGTCTTGTCTTTTCTGGAGAACTCTGTAGACTCACGAACACGTAAGAACAGTGTGAAATCAGCAAACAATTATGACCAGAGAAGACAGACAACCTTACCACATTGACTGCGAGTCAACACACCACCGACTTGTATTCGATTTCAGTATTAAATATGTTATTTATTTTACCTAAAAAGTTATTATTTTAAAATTAAAAATAACACGTATACACACAGAGGGAGTAGAAAAGCACGACATCACATCACATCACACACGTGTGAACAGAGGTTAAAAAAGATGCTTAGATGCAAGAAAATGACATGTTCATTTTATTGATCGAAAGACTTTTGGAAAACAGAACCGTACAAGGGAATAAGGACTGGTCGCTTTAGGACATGATTGTGATATCACTCCAACAAACTTAAACTGTCGGCGCTCATATTCCTAACCTTTTCTCCCCCATTTTTTTAACTTTATCCTTCCTTTTCTTTTTTTAAAGTGCCTTTTTATGTCGTATATTTAATAATAAGTAATAAAATAAATTGATTACAATCATATAAATATCTTTTTAAAAGTAAGAACAAATCAAAAAGATACTTTAAAAAATATGAAACAACATCATCGGATGGTATGAAACTCGCTGATACGAAAACGTAACTCCGACAAGAAGTTGTTTAAAAAATTATATATATAATTTAATTATATTTTTTGTATTAATTATCTTGATTAAGGAAAAATGGAAAATAGCTTAAATTACAAAATTAAATAAATGAATTAGAATATATAAGACTAACCAAATAACCGCGAAAAGCCGATTGTATCATAACCGCCGCCAGTTCCACCGCTCTCCGAGGACGACTCCCACTAGCGGTAGTAGTCGCGGGAGAAGCAGCGCTGGTCAACCTGACGACCTCCGCGGCGGCTCGAGCCGCGGCGAGTGCGGCCTCTGCGGCTGTGGCTGCGGCAGCGGCGACGGCTATGGCGTGCTTGCTAGCGTCCAAATTATCATCAAACTGATTTGAGAAGGGCTCCGCCTTGGGCGTAGCGGCGGTGCTTGAAGATCTAGAGAAGCTCCAGCGCTTCTTTTCCTTGGCAGGAGACGGGGTTCCGGCTTTCTTAGCGCCAAAAATTCGCCGGAAGAAGCCCATGTCTCATAGCTTTTGTGTTAAGAAAAGACGCCTTTGGAGTGAGCAGAGAACTTAGGGAAGGTCGTAGCTTTTAAGGAATGAGGTGTGTAGGAATTTGGAGAAATCTGTCTCACTTGCATTAGTAAAGTTGGTGTACCACGCGCTGACGGATCAGTAATGTTCTTTCTTTCTTATGATAAGTTTTAATTTTTTTTATTACGGTGGAGGTGTTTTAAGAAAATTCTAACTATAAGAAGATACTTTTAAGTTATTTATTTTTAAATTAATCCTCGCTAAAATTAGGTAGCTCTTTTGTAAGAGGTAAAGTTATAACAATAATTTTTAATTATTAAGATAATCTGTATTTGCTAAAACTAACATGAATGCATGATAGCCTTCGTTAAATGCCATATTTGTCCTCGCTTATGGGAATTGGGTCACTTCATCTCATTAGTAGCCAAACTGAATGCTGCTAAGCCCATTGTGTTTTAGTATTAGGAAGCCCATTTTGACAAAGAAATGTAAATAAGTGTTAGCGTTTAACTAAGATTTTTATTGAATTGTTGTTATTGTTGCATCAGTATTTATAAGATTGAGGAGTTGAAAGCGAAATTTCAGCATAAGCTCTAACCAGAAGTGATGTAATTTTATTCTTGAGGAGCTTCAGCTTGGTTGCAGACAGGGTTACATTTTAAGAAGGAAACTAAGAAGAAAGAAATTAATAACAAAGAACTAGTGTCTAGAGCTCGAACGTGTTCCTTTCAAGAGCATGATGCTCCGACATTATTCACTGGTGGTCACTCCTCTACTGTGTTCTCCATTTACGACTGCAAAAACAAGTGAAGTTAGAGTGTTGGATCCATTTTTGGGATTCAGGATGACCACCATTGATGCAATGAAACCTTAGCCTTGTTTAGGATTAAAAAAATATTGTAAATAAGTTGCTTACCGTAGGACAATTAAGTGGTGGAATGTTGCACTGAGATGGAAGACGAGCGGCAATCTGGACGGTGGTGCAGAAACAGTCCTGAGGAACTGCCTGGAGAGCATTACAGCAATCAGGGCTGGGATTGGGGTTGGATGTTCCAGGCACCAAAAATGGTGCACATACGTTGAGGTTGTTAAGCTGAGTTGAGCATTCCTGAGCACCAGCAAGTTGAGTCTGCAAGGGAAGTGCAATGACCAAAAAAAGCAACAGTGAAGTAGCTTTCAAGGTTAGGGAGATAGGGGACGTGAGAGCTGCCATTTCTGATCTGGGACGATTCTCTTCTTCTTGTTTGTTTCGTTCTATCTGTTTCATTCTCCTGCAGATTTGGCTCAATTTATAGATGGTGGCTCAGTGGATGTCATTGACTGGTTACGTGAACCACCTAATCTCAATTTTGGTTTATCATCAAGGAAGTGTTGCAGTGCTTTAGATAGTTAAAAAGATAAAACTACACGATTGTATAAAAATATGCAAATTAACATGGAGTTCAACTTGTTAATGGGTTGGAGCTAATGCTAGACCAGAATTTAAAAGCAAATTCTAAATTTAATTTAAAATAGATTATTAATTTAAAATTCAATCTAATTCTAAATATTTAAAATCGTACTGAAATTTTGATTAAACAAAATTTAACACTTTAATTTTGAATCAGACAGATGCTAAACTTAACTAGCATCTGAGGTCTCATTTGTAAGGATTCTGGTTAGGCAGAGATTGGCTTCAAGCTACATTGATTGCCTTTCACTGACCTAAGAAAGAATCATCATGATCAAGAACAATGATGAACAAGTAAGGTGGGGGAAAAAAAAAAAGAAACATCATATTCATATAGATTATAAGCAATCAATCTATATATAAAAAGAAAAGATTTCCTAAGATGTGTTAATCCCGTGTTGATCGGATCCAGCAGGGGCTGTCCAATAGGACTTCACTGCAAAGAGCAACTTCTCCCTCACAAGAGGTCCATCTTCGTGATCAACAATCTGACTCTCCCAGTTCAATCCATCTGTTACTCTCTTGATCTTCACCAACAAATCAACGTCTTCTCTGATGATCACACCTCCTTCAGGCCTCAAAATCCTATCCATCTCTAACAGAATATCTTCCATTTCACATCTGTAGCAAGCCATTGCAAATTCACATCAGGTTTCGTAACATTTCTCTGGTTTATGTAATGGATCTTAGTGTATGATATGAGATTTTTAGTTACCTGCCCTCGTACAGGCTGAAGACTGAAGCAGCATGGATCAGATCGTAAGTTCTTGGGTAAGTAGACATTGCTTCGCACCTGAGATAAAAGAATTGAGAACAAGCCAAGTTTCTGTAAGAACCCAGATTAGTTTTTACCAAAAAAGTGGATTTGAGTTCAGGTTTTACCAATCCTGATAAGTTCCAATCAATCCTCGTTCATAAATTGCTCCAAGTGTGTTAACTTTGGCTTGGACAGGAACAGTGTTCATCACCCAGACCGTGTCATTAACAAGAGCTGCAGAGAATCCACCCAAGTAAGCGTTCATGTCCAAAAGGTTTCGATACCTTCCAGGTTGTCCTAACTGGTTGTTCACTGTTTTGTAATAAGACAATCTCCTGTTCCAGAGTTGTGTATCTTTCTGGAAATCTTCAGCTTTCACTCCCTCTACTGTTCCTCTCATGATTCTTGGTGGAATAGCATTCAGTCTCTCGGGCCACTTGGCCAACTCTCCACCAGCAACTTCTTGATTGGTTGACACTTCAGGTAAATTCGTCAAGCATGTCTCCAGCTTTGAGTACCTGCAAAATTTACTTGGACTCAGTAACTCAAATAACTTCATCAGGAAAGAAAATTTTGAACTTACCAAGCTTTGTCAGGATCCTGTGTAGCTGTGCAGAGAGGTGGGTTCTTCGTAATCTTCCTGTTAACTTTACAATTCATGTGATTAACAGGCTTTTGCCAAATAGCAATATCATCTTTCTCCGCAAACTTCTTCCAACACAAACTCTTAGCCACATTCTCGATCCTAGTTTGCTCATCACTCAAGTTTTCCTTCGTTCGCTCCCAACCTTTCCAGTATTTTCTCCAGCGGATCGGAGGACCTGACAGAATCCAGTACCCACCAGGCCGTAGAATTCTATCCACTTCAATCAAGTATTGCCCATCTGCTCAATTGGAGCAATAGATTTGATCACAGACATGCTCCAACTTCTGATAATGTAACAGTTTTCATCAGAATAAACACACAAATGTACCTGACTCGGCCCAGGGAATCAGGCATCGAGAGCAATGAGCCATGTCGAATGCTCTGGACGGATATGGAAGTCTCTTGGAGGCTATAACTCCTATCAGAGCAGGAACTCCACGTTCCAGTGCGAATTGCACCTGAGCTTCATGTGTGTCTCTTGGCGCAAACGACATTGTCAGGATGTTTCGTGACAGAAGATATGCTCCCCAGCTCGCCACCTGCGTAAATTTCAGTATTATCCTTTAGAGTCTCATTTTGAAACAATCATTGATGCATATAATTAGAGTTCAGCTGATTCCTCGTATATGTAAGTGTTGGATTGCATAGCTAAACAATCATATTCAAGCTTGAATCCAATTAAATATAATTTACTCAAATTGATTGATTTAAAAATTGTTGTCCAAGTTCAACCTTAAATTCAACTCTAGTCAAATCTTAACAGTCTTTAAGTCTATAATTATAATTTAGTCTAGTAATTGAATTTATTCTATCAATTTTAAATTAAGTCAAATTAAAGCAGATTTTAACTAATTTATAATTTTTGTTAGCAAACCAATATCATATGGAACATCTAAAATTTTAATCTCATTATTATTCTAATAGTCAATGAGTAAAAGATTCAACTAGTTTGATCGGTTCTACTATAATAACTTTAAACCGTTTAATCTTTCAGTTCAATATATTTTAATAATTTTTATTATTAAAAATTAATCAATTAATTAATCAATTTTTGTTAATTAATAAGTTTTTATATACAAAAACATTAATTAATTTTAGGAAAATTTCTTCAATCAATTACATATTTAAGATTTTTTAATTTTATTCAATCTTTAATCAGTTTTATAACGGTTAGCGGTTGAACTTTTTAAACTTCGAACTTTTTATCTTACCGATTTAACTTACAGTTTGATTTTTAAAACATTACTAATAACAATTTGTTAGTGTCGATTTTGTGTAGATTGATTCTAAAAGTTTTGTTAAATTCCACTCTAAATTAATTATGAATATTTGAATTAAAATCAAATTGATTTAAATTAAGTTTATTATTTTAACCTTAAATCGAACTAAAATATCTATTTTATCCTTCCTACTAGCAAATTAATGTCATAGAAAATCTAAAATTTTAAACACCATTACCATACTAATAAAATATATTAGTTTGAATTAGTAATCTCTCAATCTCCACTGTCATCCTTTCCAAGAAATCCAAGAAAAGAAATAAAAAAATAAATACCAAATTAAGCACATAGGTCATTAACAAGACGCGTCAAATATATTTTAGAGATCACAAATCATAATTAAGAACAAAGATAAATATGGTAATAAAGTAATTAAGAAGACAGATAAATATGGTAATAAAGTAATTAAGAACGCAGTCTTACCCCACAGCCAGTATCAACCGCTGTTCTAATGGACCCGTCTTTGAGATTTATCAACTTTCCAATATCGTCGATATACGCGTCGGCGCCGTTCGGGAACATGGTTCCGCCACCGGGAAATCTGAACCGTTCACCCTCGTACCTGATCCAATTCTGAACCGCCTTCTCTACCGTTAAATGTTTGTGTGGCACGTTGGCGTACCAAGCGTAGTCTCTGCTTCTCGGCCAGGGGAAAGGGTTTTTGTACCCGTACGGAGCCGGAATACGGCACTTCAGAACCTCGTCTTTTGTCGGGCAGTGTCGTTCTCGGTATATCAAGCGGCGTCGGTTAAATTTGAGTGATCTTTTCTCGTCCTCACATGGGGTGTACTCGCTTAAGCTCACGTTGCATGGAGGGTAGGTTTTCGACTCTAACGACGACAACACAGTGGCTTCATCGTCGGCGACGTGGTGGGACGAGAAGTCGAGGGGTTTCTCGAGTTTCTCTGCTCCGGATGTTTCTTTGGTGGGGTTACATGGGATTGAGAAGGTGTCTGTAGCGGTTTTGGTGCTTGTCCGGAGGGTGACACCGCCGTGTTGCCAGGCTCCGAACAAGTAAGAGCAGGTACATAGAAAGAGAGTCAAAGCTAAGGAACATAGGTTGGTGGTTTTGAAGAAGAAGGGTGAGGTTGTCTGAGGCTTTTGGTGCTTGGAAGTGGAATGGTACTGTGTGAAACCAGCCATGGATGTGCTGGTTATGAGATCGAGTTGATCAATAAGTACAAGTCTGATCTCTTGCTTGTCTTCAGAAATATGAATATTTATTATGGTGCAGAGAAGACGAACAAGTTCTTAGTACATAGACTAAAAAAGGTAAAAAAAATCCAATATTGGAATAGTCACAAAAAGAAGCCATTGAATGCTTAAACAAGAATGGCGTTAAGTGTGATTTGGGGAGTGTTTGCTAATTAAGTAGCTATTTACGAGCAGCAGTAGGCATTAAAAATGGCAATGCACGATTTCTTTTATTGTTCCCATCGTTGATACAGAGCTATAGATTATTTTAGGACCAATATGGCATGACCCAAAATTTCTTGGGCTAAGTTTCGGATTTGGATATTTAAGATTTGTTAAGAGTTTGCTTTAGTTTGAGTTTGGATATTTTGGATTTTTCAGGAGTTTGATTTAGTTTTTTATTTTTCAAAAAAAATTCTGTATTAATTTTATTAAATTCATTAAGTACAATACGAAAGATTAAAAAAATAAAAAACTTAGAACTACGAAACGTCAACGCAAAGGTATGATATATAATTTTATTATGTTTGATGAATGTGACGTTAGTTTTTAATTCACAAGTTGGGATAATTATATTCCAATTAGATTGTGAGAGAGAGAAAAATTACGAAAAGAGTTATCTATATACGTAATTTTACTTTTATAATTTTACAAAAAGACTGTTTTTAAACCTAAAACTTTCTTATTGCAAAAGAATCGAATGAAAAAATTATTTTCTTTAAGAATTTTTTAATTAAGAGTTTGAAGGTCTTGAATCTAAGAAATTACAAAAATAAGAAACATTATTTATAAATTGCTAATTAATTTGTGAATTTAATAGACATACCTAATAATTTAGGAGGCGTTTAGTTCACAAAGGATAACGAGAATAGAAATAGGAATAAATATTGCACGGAATGAGAATGGAGTATAATCAACAATGAATCACATTATTCTGATACCCAAATAAATGGAGTATTGCTGAAAATAAAAAAATAAAAGTATTACTTTTGTTAATACCAAACATAAATTTTTATTCCATATCTATATCTTTTTTCTCGGTACCTCCAAGCAGGCACCCCTTAGACTTTGTTTTGGTCAAACACTCGTGATTCCGAATTTAAGTTGATGAACATTAATCACTTACACGTGGAGCACCATCATTGCACCATCTCCAATATCCTCTTGCTCCATTTTCCAATTAACCTCACGTTGTGCGTTGTAAATATAAAGGGATGAGAGATCTTAAATTGTTCACTTTTGGAATATACTACGTTGTTGAGCTATTCTAGAGATGTAGATAGGTTTAAAATTGATTTATTTAAAAATCCGATCCGAGTAGTTTAAACGGTTCGACGGTCATAGCGCTTTCAACATTCCACGGGGTGAAACGCGTTGGGATCATTAAGATGGTCAAAAGCTTCTAAAAATGGCAATAGATCCAGTTATGTCATTGCTGTCATTTAACTGGAAAACTCGAAGTTGGTGCTAAGTAAACTGAGGATTGTGGATTTCTAAATTCAGCAACTTGTTAGTACTTATTGTTTTTACTCGATGTTCGTGAAAAAAAACTAATATTAATTGAATTTTAATAAATATTACTTTCAATCATAAAAATTAATATTATTTTAATTTATAGATCATTTATTTTTCTCTACTAATTAAGAATAAGTTTACATAATACTGTTCGACTTCTTTGTATCATCAGAATTCATATCACAGTCTTATTGAAACGATTACATTATAAAGAGGGTTGCCTTTAAATGGCAAGTTTGCGCAACAATTCATAAAGATAAAAGTAATGAATTAAGGGGTTATAAGGATGCTAATATCCCTATGGAGTTATAAGGTTGGATGCCATGTGCTAGAGCTGTGGAGAGATAAGGTGTATTATTGTAAATATGTCTAGTTTGAATAAGTCTTAGTGGTTAGGATCCTACGGGTAATGGGTTTGATTACCTAAAATAGCTCAGTCATTTTCTCCACTTTCTCCTATTTACTTGCTACAGCAGTTGTTATTATCATTATTTAAAGCAGTGTACTATAGCTCATAGGGTGTTAGAGCTACATTCAATAATATATTATTCACTTTTTCATAATTTCTTCTTGGTATCAGAGCTAGGTTCTGTCCGCCCCCATGGCTTCTCCTACTTTGAATGTAGCTAATTTCGTCACTCTAAAACTTCAACAGAAAAAT
>JANVCQ010000006.1:40277243-40305001 GCA_025531925.1 Erythroxylum plowmanianum | reverse complement strand
TATATATAATTTACCCACATGAATTTTTGTTACATGTATATGATTAATTAGGATAAAGTATCACATTATATTTCTAGATTTACCTACAAGAATTAAGCAAAAGGAACATAATTTGATAGTTTTATCAAATGGATCTAATTGAGTAGAATTTTAGTCAACAGGCAAATTTTATGTCACTAAATTCTTGAATTTATACATGATTTACATTAATAAAACATAACAATTTTGATCTCATAATTTTGTTAATAAGCATGTATGTTTAATAATTTTGTAGTTATTTTACCTACGAATATCTTTGAAGTTAAGGGTGACATTCCTGAATTAAAGGGGTCACTAAAACTAGCACTTCATATGCAATTAGTCTTTATGACAAATGGGAGCAATCCAATCGTCTCTCTGTGATGTTCATAAAGACTAAGATATCTGGTAGTATACGTGGTTCTGTTGAACAACATACTAAGGTGAAAGACTTTTTAAAAGTCATTGATGAGCAGTTTGCTACATCTGACAAGACTCTTGCCAGTACCTTAATAATGCAATTATCGTCTATAAGGTTCACCGAAATAAAAGGTGTGTGTGATCATATCATGCGTATGAGGGACATAATAGCTCAACTAGAAGCTTTAGAAGTAAAAATGTCTGAATCTTTCTTGGTTCATTTTATTATGAACACTCTGCCCCAACAATATGGTCATTTTAAAATTTCTTACAACATACATAAAGACAAATGGTCAAGTAATGAGTTGTTGATCATGTGTGTTCAAGAAGGAAGATTGACTATGGAAGAGGGTGAAAAAGTGATCTTAACTAAGCAAGGAAAGAAAAATAAAGGAAAAGGCAAGATTCCTCGTCAGCTGAAGATAAAGAAAGTATTAAAGTGTTTCTTCTGCAAAAAGAGAGGACACATGAAGAAAGGATGCTCAAAAATTAAGAACTAACTTGAAATGAAAGGTACTCAGCTTTCATTTGTTTGTTATGAATTTAATATGACATAAGTTTGCTTTTTTAAAACTAAATTCATTTATTAATTGTAAACCTGGAAGTGATATTTTTATTTTTGAGTCAATTCCTAATATAATGATAAGAAACTAGATGTAAATTAATAGTTTTAGCTAAACACACTAGATACAAGTGTGACTTAGATTTGAATTGATTAACAAATTTCTTTTTTTATTAGACCTAAAATATATTTCAAGTATTTAACAAATAAGATCAATTAAGACTAGAGTTATCACATATGAAAATGGAGTAATAATCAAAAAATAATTAAACTTTCTCGTAAAATTGAGTTCAAACTCTATTATATAGTTTGTAATAATAATTATAAATTTGAACTGGTTTAACAGTAAAAATTTTGAACCAATTAACTTTTTAATTTTTCAGTTTAATTTACTTTAATAATAATTGTTATTAAAAACCAATTAATTTATTATGTTAGTTTTAATAAACTAATTGATTTTTTAAATCAAAATAAAATTTAATCCAACAATTTAAATTCTTCAATAGATAAGGATATTTTTCTTCAATTATATTTCAAAATTTTCAGATTTATTCAATCTTTAACTAATTTTATGACAGCTAGTTGAGCTTTCTAAAAATTAAACCTGATGTACATTAAACTTGATGTCTTACTGGTTTAAGCTCTGGTTCAATTTTTAAACATTAGTTTGTAAGAAAAAACTCATTTAAAATAAAATTTTATTCAAAGATTAATTAAGTTTTCTAATAAAATTAAATTTAAATTCTATTAAAATAATTAGATTTCAACTATATTTTTAAATGGTCATCTATATAAAAGAAATGCTCCAAAATAAATTTTATAACCTTTATCACTAAATTCAATTTAACACCTATTTTTATTAAATTCAATTTAATACTTACATTTGTAAGTCCTCATCCATAAGATCATTCTAATATACAGATTTCGGAAGAGTTAACTTCAATTACATCAAAATTATAACAATTAAACTATTTAATATAAAGTATAGTTAATTTCAATTACATCAAAGTTATAACACGAATCGTTTATTTTAAAGTTAAAAATGCATATTTTAAATACTCACAAAATTGAATAGAAATTGCTAGAAGCCTTGTTTTTTAATTTTAGTGTTTTCCTTCAACTAAATCATTAGGTTATTACACCTTTTCTTCAATTGAAATATCGACCAATTGTCACCTTGATCGTCCTTATCATTGTCGTAAGTACAAAATGATCTTTACAAAAAAAACAAATTTTCTTAACAAAACTATATTTGTCGCAACGCGAGTTGATTTTCTAACTTAATAAACAATTTACTTTCAATTAATTTCAAAACCTTATCCTGAAAATATAATTTACATTTCAATTTGTTCATTATGAGTATATACATTTTATATTCCATAGAAAAAGTACAGCTGAATTTGGTCGTTCGCTTCAATTTTCTAAAATACCATGTTGCCTAACAATTTATTTTTTTTATAGAATATTGAAGCAATTGTTATACGGACATGTTGAACAATAAAATAAATGTAATATAAATCATATAATAACTATATTTAACTACAATGAAATAATTATAAATAGCAAAGTTAGCATCTTGAATTTTTTTAAAATTAAAGATAATATAGAAATATGATTCAGCCGTACATATGAGGAGAGAGGTAACATCTGTGAAAGATAGCATTCATTTGTTAGTTAGTTAATTATATAGTTAATTGTATACAGTTAATTGTAATTAGAAAGTGTACAGTTAGTAGTACTTGTTGTATAGTTTAAGTCATGTACAGTTCAAGTATTTTGTTACAAGTCTTTTGTATATATACAGAACACGTGTGATACAAGCTGAATAAGAAAATATTATTCAGTAACTCTGTTTCTTTCTTCGCATGGTTAATAGTTTGTACATGGTATCAGAGTCAAATTAGTGCTCTCGATTATGAAAAAGGAAAAAGGGGTTTTCTTGATTCCGAGAGGGAGAAGGTGATTTAGAGATAGGGAGAAGGTGATTTAGAGATAGGGAGAATGCGATTTGATAGGGAAAAAGGAAAAAAGGGCTCGAAATCCTTCTTCCTTCTTGATTTCGAAGAGAGCGGTGCAGGGAGAAAGCAGCGATTTCTTGATTTCGAAGAGAGCGGTGGTGATTTTGAGGGAGAAAGCAGCGATTTCTTTGATTTTGAAGAGAGCGGTGGTGATTTTGACGGTTATTTCGTTCACCCATGGCTGATCGCGCAGAGACTCGATCTCGACATACTGCCTTTGTAGATGATGACCCGTATTTGCTCCAACCTTTGGATCATCCAGGAATGACGTTGGTGCTTACGTCATTGACTAGGTCGAACTATTTCAGCTGGAGCACAGCCATCAAGACTTCTCTTGAGGCCAAAGACAAGTTATGCTTTATTGAAGGTACACTGGAATCACCCACAGATCCGACTCGATACAGGAAATGGTAGAAGGTTGACTCGATGATTAAGTCTTGGCTTCGAAATTCTATTTCTAAGGATTTAGGGGATAGCTTTGTTTATTCACCGAGTGCCAAGCATCTGTGGGAAGTGTTGGCGAAACGTTTTGGGGTTAACAATACACCTCAAATGTATCAAGTACAGCGTGAAATGTTATCTACTGAACAAGGTAACAATTTGGTTACTCACTATTTTAGTAAGCTCAATCAATGCTGGGATGAGTTAGACAGACTCATGCCTTTACCCGGTTGTGAATGTGTTGGTTGTTCTTGCTGTGCGAAAATAACTGAGAAGCTTAAGGAGAGGGCCGATGCATCAAAGTTGCTACAATTTTTGATGGGGTTGAACAGGACGTTTGACAATGTTAGGAGTCAAATCCTAAATCTGGATCCTGCACCTGATATTGATCGAGCCTACAGTATGGTCTTGAGGGTGGAAAGTGAAAGAGCAGTGAATTTGAATTTTTGTACTGAAAATATGGATGTAGCTTTGCTTGCTAAGACTTTTGGCTCTAAAGGAGATGATAAAGTTAGCAGCAGGAAGAAGGATTCTGGAAAGAAGTCTGATAAGCAGTGTGATCATTGTCACAATGTGGGGCATACCAAGGACACTTGTTTTAAGCTTCATGGGTATCCTGATTGGTATGAAGAGTTAAAGAAGAAGAAAGGAAATGGATTTAAGAAAGCAGCAAATGCTAATATGGTTGCTAACATTGCTGAAACACCTTTTGATCCACAATCTTCTTTTGAAGGAAGAGACCTTGGGCATTTGATGATGCAAATGCAGATTATGCAGCAGGAATTGGCTAAACTTGTGAGTGGGCAAGTGCCAACATCTGGAGCTGCAGGAAAGGAATTTTCAAATTTTGTTTTTGCAGGTAATGCTGGTTTTCCAAACACAGCACTACATGCATTAAGTGTTTCTGGCAGCAACATTTGGATCATTGATACAGGGGCATCTAATCATATGTGTTGTGATGGTGTGATCATGAAACACAGAAGACAACTTAGACATAGTGTGCCAGTGCAATTGCCTGATTCTAGTACTCATATAGCTACTCATGCCAGTCGTGTTATATTACATCCCAAACTTGTTCTTGAACATGTTCTTTATCTTCCTTCCTTTCAGTTCAACTTACTGTCAATCCAGAAACTTGCTGATAGTGCTGATGTTTATTTTACATTCTTTCCTTCCCATTGTCTCATACAGGACCTGAAGAATAATAAAATCATTGCCGTGGGAGCTGTAGTGGGCACATTGTATATCCTCACATCCAAGTCCTTTGATTCTTTTGTTATCCGTAGCTATCTGAACACTTATATGAACCATAAACCCATCAGTAGAGTTGATAGTACTGTTTTCTCCAGCCTTGTATTCTCTAATTCTTGTATGAATTCTTCTCAAATAAATACCAATGATACATTGTGGCATTCACGACTTGGGCATGCTTCTTTAAAGGTGTTACAACATATAGGATGTCTTGATATTACAAACTTAAATGATCCTTGTGATGTATGTCACTTGGCAAAACAACATCGTTTGCCTTTTCCTGTGGTTGATGGAAATACTACACAAGTATTGGAGCTTTTACATGTTGATCTCTGGGGTCCATACAAACAGGCAAGTCTTACTTCTTGTCATTATGTTTTAATTGTGGTTGATGACTTTAGCAGGGCAACTTGGACTATCTTGTTAAAGTACAAGTCTCAAGTATCTGAAGCCCTACACGGTTTTATTAATATGGTGGAGAATCAGTTTGACAGTAAGGTCAAGAAGGTGAGGTCAGACAATGGGACTGAATTTGTTAACCAAACTTGTGAAGCCTTCTTTGTTGCCAAAGGGATTCTTCATCAACGAACATGCTCCTATACTCCACAACAGAATGAAGTGGTGGAACAGAAGCATAAGCATTTGCTGGAGGTTGCTAGAGCACTGATGTTTCAAGCCAAAATGCCTAAAGGGTTTTGGGGAGAAGCTATATTGACTGCTGCCTACATCATTAATCGCTTACCATCTTCTGTTCTTAGTTGGAAGACTCCTTTTGAGGTGTTATTTCACAAAGTCCCAGATTATAAGCACTTGAAGACTTTTGGTTGTCTTTGTTATGCCACGGATATCACTCCAAAGAAAGGTAAATTTGAGGCCCGAGCATAGAAGTGTGTTATGGTGGGTTATGCTTCAGGTCAGAAAGCATATAAGGTTTATGCTTTGGATACTCATTTGCTGTTTAGTTCAAGGGATGTGAGATTCTATGAAAGGGTGTTTCCTTTTGCTGAATCTAATACTTCTACCACTCATATTTCTGATTTTTCAAATTCAGATCTTAGTTTGCTTGATCTGGCTCATACTATGTTGGAGGTACATAACTTTGTTGATCCTGTTGTTCCTGCAGTAGATAATACGAATAGAATTATTCCTGCTATTTCCACTGATTTGGTTAAAGGTCATGGTGACTCTGAATCAGCAGTAGGTAAATGTATGGCAGAAGATGTATCTGAAAACCTTATACCTGCTCAATAACTTCGATTGAGTTCAAGGAAACGGAGATTACCAATTTGGATGAAGGATTATGTAAGTTGCAGTATTTCTGATAAAGTTATTGAGATTGCTTCGAGTTATGTAGCTTTTATGGCTAATATCAGCAGGTGTGTGGAACCACAGACCTATAGTCAAGCTGTTCAACACACCGAATGGGTAAATGCTATGAATAAGGAGTTGTTGGCTCTTGAACAGAATCAGACATGGGAAATAACCAAGCTTCCACCTGGGAAGAAAGCCATTGGGTCAAAATGGGTTTATAAAGTAAAATTTAATTCTGATGGCACTGTGGAAAGGTATAAAGCACGGTTGGTGACAAAGGGGTATAATCAAACTGCTGGGATTGATTTCTTCGATAGCTTTTCTCCGATTGCTAAGTTAGTCACGGTAAGGACATTTCTGGCTATAGCAACTAAAAAGAACTGGTTTGTGCATCAGTTAGATATTAATAATGCTTTCTTGCATGGATATCTCAAGGAAAAGGTTTATTTGATCCCGTCAGAAGGTTATACAAAGGCTGGTAAAGGTGAGGTGTGTCGATTGGAGAAGTCTTTATATGGTTTGAAGCAAACCTCTAGAGAGTGGAATTCGGAGTTTACTGCTCAACTTTTGCAGTATGGGTTTGTTCAATCAATGAATGACCATTGTTTGTTTACTAAAGACACTAAGGGTGGTTTTATGGTTCTCTTGGTTTATGTTGATGATGTGTTAATTGGTGGTGATTATGAAGCAGATATTGTTGCTGTTAAACAATTTTTATACTCTCTTTTTACTATTAAAGATCTGGGAAATGTTAAATATTTTCTAGGAATTGAAATTACTAGAACTCCTACAGGTACTTTCATCTCTCAAAGGAAGTATCTAATGGATATTCTAGCTGATTGTGGCCTTATTGGTTCTAATGCTGCTATTACTCCTTTACCTCGTAATCATAAGTTTGATGAGAAGAGTGAATTGTTTCAAGATGCTGACAAATATAGGAGGTTGGTTGGGAGATTATTGTACCTGAATATGACTAGACCATATATTACTTTCAGTATACAACAACTTAGTCAATTTGTGGCTTCTCCAACGCATGCTCATTGGGAGGGAGCTTTACATGTATTGCGGTTCCTTGTTGGGACCAAGGATAGAGGTTTGTTTTATAAAAATGATGATTGTGTGCAACGTACTGCCTATTGTGATAGTGATTGGGCATCTTGTCCAATTTCTAGAAAGTCCGTGAGTGGTTATTGTGTGTTTTTGGGGCATTCTTTGATTAGTTGGAAAAGTAAGAAACAAACTACTGTCTCACAATCTAGTTGTGAAGCCGAATATTGAAGTATGGGTACTGCTGTCTGTGAGCTTCAATGGTTGGTTTATTTGCTTAAAGATTTCAGAGTTATTGCTTCACTGCCAATTGATCTTTGGTGTGACAATCAGTCGGCTCTGCATATCACTGCTAATCCGGTATTCCATGAATAGACCAAGCATCTTGAAATTGATTGTCACATTGTGCGTCAAAAGTTTAAGGATGGTTTTGTTACTCCTCGATATGTTTCTACACATGATCAAGTTACTGATGTTTTCACTAAATCATTGGTTGCTCCTCAGTTTCATCAATTTACTGTCAAGTTGGGCTTGATTCCTCATCCATCTCCAACTTGAGGGGTGTGTGTGAAAGATAGCATTCATTTGTTAGAAAGTTAATTATGCAGTTAATTGTAATTAGAAAGTGTACAGTTAGAAGTACTTGTTGTACAGTTTAAGTCATGTATAGTTTAAGTCTTTTGTATATATACAGAACACGTGTGATACAAGCTGAATAAGAGAGTATTATTCAGTAACTCTGTTTCTTACTTCGTACAGTTAATAGTTTGTACAGCTCGAAACTAGGACTTCAATGCAGTTTCTTCTTAAGCTTAAATCCCTTTAGGAACAAGAAGTAAAGGCTGTTGCTTCTGTAATGTTATACCAAACTTATCATTCATATCCAAATCTTGAGGATCTTCACCATTTGGAAGAGACCAATTAAATGACTAAATCAAGGTGGCTAAAATCAAAGGAACTTGCCTCGCAGACATGGGTAGTCCTGGACAAATTCTTCTTCCTCCTCCAAAAGGTAGCAGCTCAAAGTGCTGACCCTTAAAGTCCAAGCTTGTTCCAATGAATCTTTCAGGTTTGAATAATAATGGATCTTCCCATACAGAAGGGTCTCGCCCAATCGCCCAAACATTTACTATTACTTGAGAGTTCTTTGGAACTATGTAATCCATGACCTTGCAGGTCTTAGCAGCACAACGTGGAATGAGAAATGGCACTGGAGGGTGTAACCTTAAAGTCTCCTTCATGCATGCATTTAAATATTGAAGTTGACCATGAGATTCCTTTATGGGATTTTGGTTGAATTCTCTTAGCTCTTGACGAACTTTGTTCATGACTTGCTTGTTCTTGATCAGCTCGGCCATTGCCCACTCTACTGTTACGGTTGTTGAATCAGTTCCTGCGGTGAAGAGCTCCTGGACAAAGTTCAACGATCAATAACACTTAACACAACATATGCACGTAGATTAAAGTGAACTGAGAGAGGAAGGGAATGGACTATTATTTGTATACAAGAAACAACCAATTGATCTTCTGGTCATCAAATCCATTAGCAATAAAAACATCCAAGAAATCAGCTTTCAAAGAGTCCTGGACTTGGATTTCTTTTCTTTCCTTGATGTGTGGTCCCCATGTTGCAGAAATTTCTTTGATGCATTGCAACGTTTTTCTTTTCAGATCCTGAAGATCCCATATTGGAAAATAATCAAGAAGATATGGAGTTGCTCCTATCTCCATTATCTTCCACACAAGGCACTTCAATCCATGGCCTACGCCTTCATCTTCGATACTCGTGACATCTCTAGAGAAAAATAGATTACCTAGTATGTTGAAAACAATTGCAAACACTGCCTCTCCAATGTTTACAACTTTCCCTTCTCTAACTTCCAAAAACTCGACCATCTCTGCAACCTTCTTCTCTCTTAATATGCCTTGTGACTCGATTGCTTTTGCAGAGAATAGTTCAGTTCTACAAAGGGCTCGTAAATACTTCCACTCATCGGTGCACTTACTGGTCGAAACAATTGCAATTCGATCAAGAACATCAGTTTCATAAGGAGACCCTTTTGATACTCTTCTAACAGAGAGCAATTGATCTTGAGCTCTGAGAATTTCACTTGCAACTAGTGGGGAAGATCCAACAACAAGAAGTTGGGTTCCGAGCCTTAGAGAAACCAAAGGGCCATGAACTTTGGCAAGGTTTGCTAATGAAACGTGAGGATTTTTCCTCAGTTGGAGAATATTATCGATAATAGGCCATGGCTTGGGACCTGGTGGAAGATTATGCCTTTTGGAAAATGGAGATAAAATGTTCCTGATTTGGATCAAGATAAGAGGTAGTAGAAGAAGAAGTAGTAGTAGAAGAAGAAAAGGAGTGGCTACAGGAGTAATTAATCCTCCAGGACAGACCATTGTTAAGATGGTTTAGACTTCGTATCAGCAACTATTAGAGAAGTTCCAGATTATCATTGCATTGGATACTGAAATAACCAAAATATAATATAATTATTTCAAGATCCAAAGTCCTTAAAACAATGTTTGTTATATACTTTGATTATTTGTCTACCATGTGATTTGCATTTTAATTTAAATGTATATTTGTTTTCCTTTTTCAGCACAGCTACTCAATTCATGTAGATTCTGTTGTAGTCTATGCCTTTAATTCATGTATAATGTGTATAGTCTATGTCTTATAGAATTCATAGAGGAAAGAAATGTTTGAAATTGACTAAATGGGTGACAAACTCATTTGTTTCATATATATTTTCATCTCATTTGGATGAGTTTTGTCACTAAAATCGGTATTTATAGTTTTATTTGATTATTATTTGAATTATTGTGCCTTATATTAATGTGTATTTATAGAGGCAAAAATTATCGTGTTTTGGTTTAACTGTGATAAATTGATTTTTGGACAATTGATGTGTCTTTATTTGTTTTTTTAGGGTATTTAAAGAAATTAAATTAAAAAAATAAAGCATTAGAAGAGTTAGAGAAAAGAGGCATAAGGCAAGCATCACATGACCAAAAATATAACAACTTGGAGATACAAAAAAAAGGAGCAGCGTGGCACAAATGACACCATGAATATAAGAGGTATGCAAGGGTTTAAATTGTCACATCAATATATAAAGAAGGAAACAAAAGGTAGTGGCTTGTGAGGTACATTGGGTGTGCAACGTGGGTGTGTGAGTAGGTCATAAAAATAGATAAAAAAGAAATCTAGCAGGAGGTGTTGTCTAGAAAAGTTGCGTGATTGAGGGAGGGACCTGAGGTGTAGTGCGTGGCTTTTAAAGTGAGAGGAAGCTAGTGCTGCGTGAGGGGGCTGAAAAAAATAAGAAGAAAGTGAGTTGTGTAGTGCGTGGTTGGCTGAAGTGTGAAACAGAAAATGAAGCAAGAGAGGTGGCGTTGAAAGGCAGAAACGTGAGAGCAGCTGGGCAGCAGGTGTTGTGTGTGGTGTGTGACTTACGTGAGTGTGTGGGCTGGAGAAGAAAAACGTAAAGTGTGTGACTTTGGAAGTAGCTGGTAACGTCTAGGTGCAGAGGAAAGGAGTGTTGCGTAATCTTTGTGTGCTGGATGTGTAAGTAGCTTGGAGATAAACAAAATATATCACAAGCAAAAACAAAGGAGGCGTGTGTGAAGCTGTGCTATGCAGTTTTGGCTGACGTTGGAGGAGCTATTGCGTGAGTTTTGCATGAAGGTTGTGGACATCTGTTGGATGCGTGGGCTACTGTGGAGAAAAGAAACTGAGCAATTAATTAAGTCACACATGAGATAGGAAAGAAAGGAGGAGGTGGCAGCTGGGTAAGTGCGTGAATGCTATAAAAATCAGAAGAGGAAAACGCTGGTGTTGTGTGTGCACGACATCTAGGCTGAGAACGTTTGGAGATGAATTAATTTGTCACGACAAGGAGGTGTTGGCTGTGGTGTGCGTGGCTGCAGAGAAGAAAAATGTCGCAATTTCCTATCTTTTTGGCTGATCACCGGATCTCAAAGTCAACAACGTTTCTAATGAATTTTCGTGACTAATTCATCCTAATCCTTTGGTTCAATGGTGAAGGGCAGGAGCTTGGATTTTTTTTAGGGGAGTTTAATCTGCATTTCTATTCTATCCATTTAATTAATTAGCTATTCCTAGATCTTAGGATAACTATTTAATTATTTGGAATTACGTTTTGATTATATTTTTGAATTGGAAGATTTTGTGACTGGATTAATGTTTGGCAATTGATGTGTTGATTTTGATTTAATTTCATTACTTTGTTTTAGATCAAAACTTTGTATTGAAATTTTAGCGAAATTGGTGATTATTCAAGGTGACTTGAATTATTTGGAACATTTTATCTGTTGCTGGCTTTAATTTTGTTTCTTAATTACTGAGTAAAAATCGAGCATTGGTTTTAGTATCCTTAGTTCTATTTTACTAGTCTGGTGGCAGTTAGTAAATTGGGATTTTTGAAAAATATTTTTGTAACAATTCGAGGTAACTCGGTTGTTAGATTAAAAACTCGATTTTAATTCTTGGTTTAATTGTTTTAACTCCCATATCTGTTTGAGTGATGATTGCATGCGCTATTGAACTGAAGGAATGCGTTTATCATTGTTAATTACTTGTGTTTGTCTTCTTATTAATTCACTCATTGTCATTTCAAATTACTCATTTCAATTTTAAAATACCAAAAACAAGTCCTTAGCGTTTATTTTCAATTTGTTGCAAACTTTAGCGGTAATTGTTCAGATAACCCCATTTTATAGTTTCGGTTGCATTGCATCTAATTACTTAGGAAATTAATTTTACCTTTGGTTTTTCAAAGAGAACGAGCCGAGGTTGTGCTATATGCAATCCTTGGTTAAATTTTTGAAGTAACCCCAAGGCGACAATCTGACAAAAAGGTTATTTCAATGGGACTCGAACTCATTTTGATTCGATTTGACTTGATTTGTACTAAATTTTTTTACCCTTTTTTATTTATAAAATTGAGTCTTTTGAGTTAATATTCGAAACCCTATTAAGCTTATATTTTCAATCTTTTTCAAAACTTGATTAAACTAAGTTTGAAGATGTTTTTTTAGACTTGATCAAGTTTTGAACTAAATTAAAGTTTATGATTTAAATTTGAATTAATGTAGGCTTAAATCGATCGATTATTATCACTAACTACATGTTATAATCAATTTGTAATCTCCAAACTTTTCATCCATGTCTACATCAATCTAACGAATTAATTATTTAAAACAATGACATTTTAAGAAAGACGTTTAAATAATTTGAATCTAGCCTTTGGGCCGTTTCTCAAAACTTTACCCAAAACTTGATGAATTAAATTTAACCTATTCACTTCAAGTCAGGCCAAATAAGTAGGATCAAGATTGTCTTCCCTTAAAAAAGATATATAATATCACATTGTGGACCTATAACATTTTTAGGTTCATATATATATAAGACATATTTGTCTTAAATTAGGGATGGTAAATAAGATTTGACTTGATTCAAAGTCAATAAATTAGGTTTGAGTTAGTAAAATTTTGATACAGACTCGAGCTTGGAGAGATTAACACAAGTCGATCTAATTAGAATTGGACTTCAAACAATTAGCCAAAAATTGTTAAAGATAAGAAGTTATGATCTTTACATAAATAGTTTCAAATTAGACTATCTTTCTTGAAAAATTAAAAAAAGTTTTATAAATTTTCGAGTATATCTTATTAATTGAATAATTTAAAACCTCTAAATCATAAATAAGAGATTAAATCACATATGATTCAAATGTCTGCAAAACATCTTTTCCAATTGTCAGACACAAACTATCTATGCGTACACTTCAGTCGGTAACAAAACTTTTATGTCATTTTTTATTTATAAAAAAGATAATAGAGTTTTTAAAATAAAATTAAACTTCTCAATTATAAATATAGTCTAACTTTAGTTATAATTATGATTTAATTTTAATATAATCAAATTTCTAATATTTAATTTTTTAAAATTCACAATTAAGTCTAACTTAATTTTTGATTTTCTCTTTTTAATTGTTTTTTATGTGTTACCAATTAGGTACTTAATTAGTTGACAATAATGATAAATTATAATTACACTTCATTTTCATAAATATAACTATAAATAGATAAATTAAAATAAAGCTTTATTTAATTATTTATTTTATAATCGTAGATTAAAATTCACATATTGTTATTATCACTCAAATATCAAGAATGCCAAAATAATTTTACTATCTATATATGGTTATGATGCATAATTTAATTTTTTTGTCATCTAACATTCCAGTTGGACATAAAATATAGAATTAGTATGTACTATTTTAAATCTAGTCATGTTCGCTCTTATTGATGAATAATTTATTTATAATTAATATTTAAAATATCCTTATCAAATCTTGATTCACAAAGAATTCTTTAAATTATTATTAATCAAGAATAATAAAATATTCTCCCCAATTACTTAATGATGAATTTTTTATTGACTTATTCAATTATGTCCTGATGGTTCATACCATATATATCTAATTATTACCGACTAAATTATATTAAATAGAATAAATTATAATTAGCATCAAAATATAATAATCATCACGCAATTGATTCCGAATGTCTCTTTAATGGTAAGACATAATCTCATTAACTTATTATCACTTTATGTTTTACTGGAGAAAATATTGTTGTTTATTATGTAGTGTATTAAAATGATTGCAGAGTTTTAATCTTATAATTAAAAAGAAAAACAACAAAGACTCGAACCTAAAATCACAATATGAAGATCGAAACTAAAGACTTTGCAGTTTCTTCTTAAACTTCAAATTCGTTTAGGAACAAGAAGTAAGGGTCGTTGCTTCTGTAATGTTATGCCAAACTTATCATTCATGTCCAAATCTTGAGGATCTTCACCATTTGGAGGAGACCAATCAAAGGACTGAATCAAGGTGGCTAAAATCAAAGGAACTTGTCTTGCAGCCATAGGTAGTCCTGGACAAATTCTTCTTCCTCCTCCAAAAGGTAGCAGCTCGAAGTTCTGACCCTTAAAGTCCAAACATGTTCCAAGGAATCTTTCCGGTCTGAATGATAATGGATCTTCCCATACAGAAGGGTCTCGACCGATCGCCCAGACATTTACTATTACTTGAGAGTCCTTGGGAACTGTGTAATCCATGACCTTGCATGTCTCAGCAGCACGTCGTGGAATGAGAAATGGCACTGGTGGGTGCAGCCTTAGAGTTTCCTTCACGCATGCATTTAAATATTGAAGTCGACCTACTTGAGATTCCTTTATGGGGTTTTGGTTGAATTCTCTTAGCTCTTGGCGAACTTTGTTCATGACTTGCTTGTTCTTGATCAGCTCAGCCGTTGCCCACTCGACTGTTACCGTAGTTGTATCAGTTCCTGCAGCAAACATTTCCTGTACAAAGTTCAATGATCAATGATACAAGATATGCAAATAGATCAAGTGACTGAGAGAGAAAGGCAAGGGACTATTGTTAGCTTACAAGAAACAACCAACTGATCTTCTGGTCATCGAATCCATTAGCAATAAAAACATCCAAGAAATCAGCTTTCGAAGAGTCCTGGACTTGGATTTCTCTTCTTTCCTCGATTTCTGATTCCCATGTCGCAGACATTTCTTTTATCAATTTCGATAATTTTCTTTTCTGACCTTGAATATCCCATATAGGAAAATAATCAGGAAGATATGGAGTTGCCCCTATCTCCATTATCTTCCATATAAGGCATTTCAATCCATGGCCTACACCTTTATCTTCGATACTGATGATATCCCTAGAGACAAAAAGATTACCTAGTATGTTGAAAACAGTTGCAAACACTGCCTCTCCAATGTTAACAACTTTCCCTTCTCTAACTCCCAAGAACTCAACCAACTCTGCGACCTTTTTTTCTCTCAGGATGGCTTGTGACTCGATTGCTTTTGCAGAGAACAGTTCATTTCTACAAAGGGTTCGTAAGTACTTCCACTCATCGGTGCACTTACTAGTCGAAACAATCGACATCCTATCAAGAACATCAGATTCATAAACTGAAAGTTCTGATATTCTCCTACAAGAAAGCAAACGATCCTGAGTTTTGAGAATTTCACTTGCAGCCTGTGGAGAAGATCCAGCAACAAGAAGTTGGGTTCCGAGCCTTAGTGAAACCAAAGGGCCATGAACTTTGGCAAGGTTTGCTAATGAAACATGAGGATTTTTCATCAGTTGGAGAATATTACCAATAATAGGCCATGGCTTGGGACCTGGTGGAAGGTGCTGCCTTTTGGAAGGAGACAAAATGTTCCTGAGTTGGATCAAGATAAGAGGTAGAAGAAGAAGAAGAAGAAGAGTGGTTACAAGAGTCATTAATCCTGCAGGACAAAAAATTGTCTAAGATGGTTCAGACTTCATATGAGGAACTATTAAAGCATCTCCATATTAATATCATCTTATCGGATACTAAATAACCAAAATATGATATAATCATTTCAAGATCCAACGTTCTTAAACAATGTTTGTTATATACTTCAATTATTTGTATACTATTTGGTTTACATTTTCATCTTATCTTTCTTTTGAAAGGTTTATAACTTAATTATATAATCAATTTCAAGGATATTAGGATTTATCAATAATACAACATGGAGGATATTAGTATTCCAACACAAAGGTTTAAAAAAAAAACTTTTTGTTTAAGCAAGACTCGGTTTCTAATTTAAGAGGTATAAATAAAAGGTAGAAATTTTTTTTATAGTTTAAATTATTCTAAAACGTACATTATCATTTTAAATTATTTAATTAATATTTAAAATATCAAAAACTTTAAAATAGCTTTTTGTTGAGTTTTCTTCCAATTATTTTAATTTAAATTATAATTCAAATCAAGTTTGAGAAGTCATAAATTTTATCACATGTACAACAACCGATTATATGAACATCTAAATTTGATGTTTTTAAAACATGATTTACATCCATAATTACTCAATTCAATAATTCAATATGAAATAGACATATCATTTTAAACAAAAGATTCCCAAAATCCTGATAATAAGCAAGCTGACAAGTACTTTAAAGTTTGACGTTTCAATATCTTCCATTGTATATTTTCTTCTCTCGATCATATATGTGGCTTCTGTTTCAGGCAAATAGTAATCCTCGGGAATCTGAGTCATCTGATTGACAATTCAGAACTCAGTTATTACATAACATTATCATTTATACGGAGACTTGCCGGTAGATAGGGTTGGTTGTGTTAGACTAGATTTCACGTCCGTCCAAAATTAGTACATGTTCCTGAGTTGGATCATCAACAAGAAGAAGAAGAAGAAGAAGAAGAGGAAGGAGGAAGAGGAGTGGTTGCAAGAGTAATTAACCCCACGGGACAAAACATTGTCTAAGATGGTTAGAATTCATATGTAGAACTATTAAAGAAATTTCATATTAACATCATTGTATTGGATACCAAACTAACCAAAATCTAATATACTTATTTCAATCCAAAGTTCTTAGACAATGTTTGCTATATATACTTCAATTATTATTTGTCTACCAAGTGGTTTACATTTTAATTTAAATTATGTATATATTTTATCCTTTTCAATACAGGTACTTAATTCATGTATATTATGCTACATTCCACGTCTTTAATTCGTGTATATTATGTATACTCCATGTCTTAATTTATAAAGGGACAAAATATTTGAAACTTATTGAATGTGATTCGAACTCGTTTTGACTCAATTTGAATTAAGCTTGATTTTCTCGAGTCGACTAAAACCCGATAAAGCTCATAATTTTTGAACTAACCCAAAACTTGATCAGATATGAGTTTGAATATGTTTTCCTGAAACATGATCAAGTTTTAAACCAAATTTGAATTATTAAATTCTAATTCGGGCCTTACAGCATCTAGGCTTAACTCGATTCATTATCATTACTAATTGCACATCATAATCAATTTGCAATTTCCAAATTTTTCATTCAAGTCTAGATCTATTAAGATATTTGTTAAGATATATAATTAATTATTTTAGGCATTATTTGTAGTTGGATATATTTGGTATATCATTATGATAAGAAATTTACCTTGTATGGGATATGTGAAGATAAGATATTGTGAAGGATAAAATCTTAGAGAAGATAAGATTTATTAGAGATAAGATCACCATGTTTTATTGAAAATAATGGAATTGTATTTTTTGTGTGATTTAAGCTATCTTTGACAGCTATATTTTTGGTGATTTGAGCAATCCTTTGTTGTTGTGTTCCATATACATAAACATGGATTTTTGGACAATTGTTTTAGCATTTTCATGAGGGAAAAGCAAGTAGTAATTGTGTCAAGTGTGTAACTGTATTTTTGTGAGGTTTTTAGTGGTGAAATACTTATCCGATTGATGACTTCTTGAAGTTGTCATACGTGGACTGTTCGGTGGTTATTCTAAAAGATTCATAGTAGATGTTGTTCTACAACATTTCACACTTTCAGTTGATAAAGATGCATAGGGGAGTGTTTTTATCTCAAGTGTTTCCTTGTTTACGTTATTTTTGATTCATTCACTTGAGTTTTTATTCTTATCTTTATTATCAATCATTGTTGCAAAAATCCTTTGTTGAGGTCAGCACGAGGTAGTTGTATTACTAGGAGTGACATACTTTTACGGGATGTGAGTACAAGTGAATAGTATCAATGGTTGAGTGTGTCCTTTCAGTAAACGCTTGGATAAAACTATTATATCATAGTGAAAGTTGATTAAGCTGAGTGAGGCTCTGTAAACGTAAGTCAAGACTGTTGATCTACATTATCAAATTTTAGTGGTTAATATACTTGTTGCATATTTGATTTTTCTACTTGTGACTTAATTTGGAAAATTCTTAGTTGTTGATTCAGTTGTTTTCTAAAAAGCCATCAAGTTCAGTTTAAAGCAACTGTAATAGAACACATTTATTACAGAACTACATCCTTGTGGACTTCCAATTAGTATCAGAGTAGGTTCATTTAATCAGAACTTGGCATGTCAAGTTGATATAGATCGATGTTTCGTAATCATGGCTACTAAAGAAGCTACATCAATCACTACGCCACCGTTACTATATGGTTCCAATTACCTTGCTTGGAAATCAAGGATGAGAATATTTATTCAAGAACAAGGAACCAAAGCATGAAATTCAGTTTTGAATAGCTTGATACATCTAATGACAATTGATGAAAAAGATGAAGCGGTACTTAAAGATCCATCTAAATGGACAAGGGCTGAAGAAGACGGAGTGCTTAGTAATTCTCAAGCAATGCATGTTATCTTTAGCGTGGTAGATGAAGGTTACTTTACTTTAATATCAACCTGCGAATAAGCAAAAGAAGCATGGCACACGCACACTCTGCAAACAATACATGAGGGATCAAAATCAGTGATAGCTTTGAAACTTCAGATGTTATCCACTAGATTTGAAGAGCTTAAGATGAAGGAAACCGATATTATTGGAGACTTCCATAAGCAACTACATGATATTGCAAACTAAACACATCAACTTAGGAAGAAATATTCTATTATGAAACTAATCAAGAAAACATTGAGATCATTACCTCCGAGATTCATACTGAAAATTGTAGCCATTGAAAAAGCCCATGATATTAATGAGTTGTCTTTAGATAAAGTGATCGAGATTCTCACAAACTTTAAGATGAATCCGTTGAGAGATAAGCATAAGAAGAATAAACGATTGGCATTGCAATTTGAGGTTGGTAAAGTCGTGAATGATTTAGAAGATAAATCTGATGAGAATGAAGTTATGGTATTATTAACGAGAAATTTTAGTAAATGGTTAAAGAAAGTGAAGAAATATAGACCTAAATTTACGTAGAATAGTGGGATTTCATCAAATAATAATTTCAAACAGCAAGCAAAAACCCAAAGAGGTGAAAGGAAAGTAAAGAAGATTCAATGTCATGAATGTCAAGGTTTCGGACATGTGCAAGCAGAATGTTCTAATACTTTTAAGAAGAGAAAAGGGAAATCTTACACAAGCACCTGGAGTGAAAATGAATCTGCAAGTGAGTATAGTAGTGAAGAAGATATTGTAAGTATCATGTTGCGTTAGTTGCTTTATACAACAAAAGTTTAGTTGCTTGCTTAGTAGTAACCAAAGAAGAAACTGACCAGGAAAACATAGGTAAATCAGTCTAATAGTGACTTAGAATACAAAAAGGAAGAAATTTGCAAAGCTTATGAATTAATGTATGCCAAATGGGTGAAAATGTGTAAGTAAAATGAAAAGCTTAAAAAAAGAGAATTATATCATGAAGGATGTCATTCAAGATCTAGAGAGAAAGTTACTGTCAACAATAGATGAACTTGATGAAACAAAGCTAAAGCTGGTCAATACTGAAAAAGAATTAAGAATATTAAATGGGGGTATTGAAAAGTTAAATCAATTGCTGGAAATTGGAAACAAAAAACAAAGGAGACTTTTAAGTTGTTGGCTATAAAGATGAATGTTCTAAATTGAATGATGAGAAAAATGGTGAAGCTAGATTCGTTAAAAGAGAAACTTTAAGGAGGAAGCAAAAGTTTGTACCAACTTGTCACTTTTATAGTGTAAATAGTCATATAAGGCCAAATTGTTATAAGTTGTTGCAACTGATATTTTAGAGAACTCAAAATAGAAATTCCAAACGTTCTTTTAGGGAATTTCCAATAGCAGCCAACGTTACCAAAGTAGACTTGGGTTAGAAAAAATCAACTACAAGCACTTGTGGCTTTTAAATCCATACGGGTTGCTTCTCAAAATGGATGGTATTTTGACAGTGGGTGTTCACGTCATATGATAGGTAAAAGAAGTTATTTGATGGACTATTAAAGTTGTATGGTTGGCCAAGTTATTTTTGATGATGGAAAGAAAACTATTGTCATTAGAAGAGGGACCCTTTGCATGGATGGACTGCCTAACTTCAAAAATGTGCTTCACATGGATGGGTTAAAAGATAACTTGGTAAGCATTAGTCAGCTTTGTGATGATGGATTATTAGTTAAGTTCACCAGTGATGAATGCAGGAAAAAGGTTGACAGATAATTGCTATATGTTGTAAGTCACTATCTCTTACAAATCAGCCTCATATGATGACAATATAAATCTGTGTCATCAAAAACTTGGTCATGCCAACTATGATCTCATTAACAAGTTGAGAAAATTCGAAATGGTGAGAGGCTTGCCCATGATAAACAATGATGACAAGACTATTTGTAGTGCATGTCAAATGGGTAAACAAACAAGAGTGCCACAAAAAGGTTAGATATGTTACATCTTTTTGTATATTGGAATTAATTCATATGGATTTGGTTGGTCTAACGTAAAACGTTAGTATTGATGGAATGAGATATTTCTTGATAAGTGTTGATGATTACTTTAGATAAAGAAAAATCATATGTATTTAAGGCATTTAGAAGCTTATGTGTACATATTACAAATCAGAAAAATATGACATTGTTAAGAATAAGATCTAATCATGAAAGGGAGTTTCAGAATGCAAGTCTTAACAATTTCTGTGACAAACATGGTATCATGCAAGAGTTTTTAGCATCTAAAACTACACAACAAAATGGATTTGTTGAGAGGAAGAATCAAACTCTTCAAGAGATGGCTAGATTTATATTGAATGGGAGAAAAATATCAATGAGGTTTTACGGTGAAGTAGTAAACACAACATGCTACATATGCAACAGAGTTCATCTTAGAAACATCTTAAACAAGACACCTTATGAACTATGGAAGGGAAAGAAATCAGATATTAGCTACTTTCATGTATTTGGAAGCAAGTGTTACATTCTCAAATATTGAGAACAACTTAGGAAGTTTGAGTGTAAGAGTGATGAAGGCATCTTTCTCTGATATTCAATCCATAGTAAGGCATATCGTATGTTCAATTAAAGAACTAAGACAGTGATGGAATTCGTAATTGTTGTGATAGATGATGTGCATCAATTAATTGATAATGTGGCACAAGAAAATCTTTAAAATCAACCTAAAAAACTATAACAAAGATGTAATGAAGCAAAAATTGGAAATTGCCTAGATTCGTAGTTAGTTGCTGCTAGTAAAGAAACTGGTCAGACAGAGACCAGTCAGTTGCTTCAAAGGAAGAAACTAACTAGGCACATGATGCATAAACGATCTATATGAATAATGAAGATTGAAAGGAAGGTGATTTCAACAAAGATCCTTCACCACGAATCAGACGAAGTCATCCTATTGAAAACGTGATTGGTGAAGTTAGTAATAAAAGGTTAATAAAAGAAAGAAAAATTATAGATTATCCAGAACTTGCAAGAATTTTATATTATACTTCTTAATTTGAACCAAGAATGTGAAAGAAACATTGCAAGATGAATTCTGGACAACAATTATGTAAGATGAATTAACACAATTTGCTTGAAATGATGTTTGGGAATTGATACCAAGATTGTCGGATGTGAATGTGATTGGAACAAAATGGGTGTTTCCCAATCAAACAAATGACAAAGGTAATGTGACAAGAAATAAGGCTACATTAGTTGCTTAAGGATACTCTCAATTTGAAGGTATTGATTTTGATGAAACTGTTGTTCCAGTGGCAAGGCTTAAGTCAATTAGACTTTCTTTAGCTATAAAATGTGTGAAAGGATTCAAACTCTACTAAATAGATGTGAAGAGAGTGTTCTTGAATGGGTTTCTACAAGAAGTATATGTAGAACAACCAAAGGGTTACATGTTGATCACGTGTTCAAGCTCAAAAAGGCTATTTACAGTCTCAAGCAAGCACTAAAGGTTTGGTATGAAAGACTCACTCAATATTTACTCAATAAACGATATGAACAAAGTAGTGTAGACAAGACTCTATTTCTCAAAAAATTCAGATCTATTTAATGATTGCACAAATATATGTTTATGATATTGTGTTTGGCTCCACTCACCCATAGATGGTAGAAGACTTTGTAAAGATGATGACATATGAGTTTGAGATGAGTATGGTGGGTGAATTGAATTTCTTCTTAGGATTACAAATAAAACAAATGAAGGATGGCATCTTCGTATCACAAACTAAATATGCAAAGATTTTGGTGAAGAAAGTCGGCCTTAAGAATGCACGACATGCTAGAACACCTATGAGTGTGTCAACAAAGTTGAATAAAGATGCTCGTGGAAAAGGTGTTGATATAAGTTTATATAAAAGCATCATTGGAAGCCTACTTTATCTAACCGCAAGTAGACTGGATATTTGTTATATCATTGAAGTATGTGCTCACTATTAATCAAACCTTAAAGAGTTTCATTTGACAGCAGTAAAGAGGATTATCAGGTATGTCAATGGTACATCTGAGTTTGGATTATGGTATTCATATGATTCTACTTCTTATTTAGTAGGTTTAGATGCACTTCGTCAACTCAAACAGAGGTTTCTTCGCACGTTTTTTGTGACTCTTAAACTTGTTTTTGGCATCTTTTTGTCTAAAGGGAGAGAAACTTGGATGATTGGATTATTATTTTTTTGGCTATTTTCTTGTCAACTTGGATATTTTTTGTTGCTTGTGAATTTCACATTTGTTATTAAATCTGATACTATTTGGAACTCCTTGTTATGTTAATTTAGGGGGAGTATTCGATTATCACATTTAGGGGGAGTTCATATATGTGACAATAATGCCAAAAAAGGGAGAATGTTAAGATATCTAGTTAATTATTTTTTGCATTATTTATAGTTGGATATATTTGGTATATCGTCATGATAAGAAACTTACCTTGTGTAGGATTCTTGAAGATAAGATATTGTGAAGGATAAAATCCTAGAGAAGATAGGATTTATTGGAGGTAAGATCACTATGTTTTATTGAAGATAATGCAGCTGTATTTTTAGTAATTTGAGCAATCCTTTGTTGCAGTTTACATAAACGTGGATTTTTGGACAACTATTTTATCATTTTTGTGAGGGAAAAGCGAGCAGTAATTATGTCATATATGCAACTGTATTTTTGTAAGGTTTTCAATGGTGAAATACTTATCCAAATGATGACTTCTTGAAGATGTTGTACTTGGACTGTTCGATGGTTATTCTAAAAGGTTGACAACAGATGTTATTCTATAACTTCTCACACTTTTGGTTGATGAAGTTGTATATTTAGGGGGAGTGTTTTTTTCTCAAGTGCTTCCTTGTTTATGTTACTTTTAATTCATTCACTTGAGTTTTTATTCTCATCTTTATTATCAATCATTGTTGCAAAACTCTTCTATTGAGGTTAGCACGAGGTGATCGTATTATTAGGAGTGATATACTTTCACAGGGTGTAAGTACGAGTGGATAGTGTCAAGGTGTGTCGACTTAGTAAAGGCTCGAGTAAAACTATTATATCACAGTGAAAGTTGAGTAAGCTAGGTGAGGGCCCCGCAGACACAGACCATGAGTGCCAAATTGCGCTATCATATTTTGGTTGTTGATTTACTTGTATATTTGACTTTTTCTGCTTGTGATTATAATTTGGAAAATTCAAAGTTATTAACTTAGTTGTTTTCTAAAAAGTAACCATCAAGTTCAGTTTAAAGCAACAACGACATACCACATTTGTTGCGGAATTACATCCTTCAAAACTTTCAAGATCTATTAAACCAATTATTTAAACATGATAAAATCAAGGAAGCTATTCCAAAAGAAGTAAACCTTGAGACTAACTATAGTTGCGTGTAGTTTGTTCCTGAACTAACAATCGTTTAGGAACAACAAGTGAAGTTTGTTCTGTAATGTTACATCAAACCTATCATTCAGATCCATATTTGTGGGATTAGAAGAAAACAATCAATAGAGTGAAGCAGGTTGGTTAAAATCAATGGAACTTGCCTTAAAGTCATTGGTTGTCCAGTCCAGGACAAATTCTTCTTCCTCCACTAAAAGCTAGGAGTTTAAAAGTTTTTGTTAGCTCAAGGTTTATGATTAACAATTTTGATGATAATTTTATAATATTTCAAAATTCAAATTGGACTTATTTCCTTATATAGGTAATGATATACTTCTTAAAAAGGAAATAAAATCATGGAATAATTATTTCTTTTCTTGCAGGAACCCTTTTTATAAACTTACATTTTTAGAAATGATTCCATGACATCCGGAAGTATCTTAGTAATTCAAATAATTAGCTCCGGAAGCCATGATAGAATATTATTCTTTAAGTCTAAATATCAAAGATTTCAGTAGAGATAATATCGAAGGTTAAGCAACAACTAGTTGAAAAAATTATCTACTTCAGGAAGAACTAATGCAGTTGTGAAAAAAATACATATAGACATAAGACTTGCAAAATATTTTAGAGCTTCATTATTTCTTGAAATTTATATCAAACTCTTCACACCTTAGAAAGTGCTATCACTCAATTAAGAGAGACTGATAAATTCTTCATACATTTCTTGTTGAGAGCTTTTAGAGGCTAGCAAAATACTACTAATATGGAAGGTTGAAGAATCTTGAAAAATATACACTTATGAGCTTGAAGAGGCTCATCAAATTACTACTTGGTTTTTAAACAAAATATACACTTATGAGCTTGAAGAGTCTCGTCAAATTACTACTTTATTTTTAATAGTGAAACACTCAAGTTAGATACTTGGAGATTAGACGTAGGCTTGGGTTATAAGCCGAACACGTATAAATCGATCATGTCATTCTTTCTCGCCTCTTAACTTTTAAATTTTTGCATTATATTGTTTGCATTTTCATTTTGCAAGAGGCTCCTTTACTTTTAAAATGGGCTCCTTCTGTTTTTATATCGCAAGAAGTTTCTTTCAAAAGTTAGTAGGCTCCTATCGATTAAAAAGGGCCCCTTTCTTTTTTAGCATTAACAGGCTCTTTTTAAATAATAAGATCATCTTGTTTTCAACATTAACAGGATCTTTTCAAAAGTTAGGGATTTTATTTTTGGTAGACTAGTTTTGTCCTAGGTTGACTGGGCCACGAGCGAAAAGTGGTCAACCTGATTGGGCCACGAGTTGAGGTTAGCCTAACACAGGTAAACCCGGCCTGTGACCCAATCATTACTTCAAAAACAATGTCACTTTTACCTTTTTATAAAAAATATATAAGATGGGTTGGGTTGGCCTAGCTTGCCTATGGCCCGTCAGGCCATGGATTGGGCCACAGGCCGACTTATTCCAGCTCGTCAGGTTATGGGCCACCCAGGCCCAGCCCGGGCCCATTGACATTCCTATCAAAAGTTTATAGGACTATTCTATTTATAAATCTATTTTGTTTAGGAGATCTTATCATTTTGAAAGTATCTTAATTTTTTTATACACACAATTCACTCTCCTCTTGCGTGTGTTTGTTTTTATCATTTGGTATCAGAGTGAGATTCCACATTTATTATGTTTTATAGCATGTGATAGATCATGGCAAACAACTTGAGAAGCCTTGAAGGACAATTTATTTCAAAGCCTCCTTACTTCAACGGAAACAACTACTCATATTGGAAAGTGAGATTGACAATCTATCTCTAATTTGTAGATATTGAAGTATGGCAAGCCATCAGAGTTGGACCTACAATTCCTACTACAAAAAACATAGAAGTATGGTTTGATGTTGACAAAAGAAATGCACAACTAAATGCTAAAGCAAAACATCATTTGATCTATGAACTATCTCCAGAAGAATATGAGAAGATATCCTACTGCTCTACAGTAAAGGAAATGTGGGATAAACTACAAGTCACTTTTGAAGGAATGAATGAGGTAAAGAAACATAGAATAAGCCTTTTAGTGCATCAATACGAAACTATTGGTATGAAATAGGGAGAAACCATAGAAGAATTCTTTGGATGATTCAACAACATCTTCACGGCCTTAAAGAACTTGGGAAGGATATATCCCAATGATGAGCTCGTAACGAATATTCTAAGATCTCTACCAAAGGAATGAAGGCCTAAGATGACAGCTCTAGAAACTTCAAAGGATCTAGATATTATTTCACTCGACTGGCATGAGAAAATCTGATGATCCATGAAACCGAGCTTAGGTGAGATGAAAGATCCTCCTATAAAAAAGGAATGGCACTAAAAGCAATTGATGAATCAAACGGTGATGAAAGTGACATTGAGTTGCAAATAGATGGAGATGATGAGTTCAACTTCATGGTCAGAAAATATTTGCTTCAATAAAAAGAATCTAATAAAGAAAAGAGAAGGAAACAAAAAGCTGGGAACAATAGGTTCTTATCAAAAGACAGCAACAGAAATAGCAATATGCAAAACAATCAAATCATATGCTATCACTGCAAGAAGCCTGGACACACAAAACTTGAATGTCCTCTTCTTCATAAAGACAAGTTAGAGAATAGAAAACCTAGAAAGCAAGTGATGACTAAAGCCTCGTCAAATGAGGATTCTAAAAATTTTGAGGAAGAAAAGCCAGAAGAAGTCAGTAACGTTTGCTTCATGGATGAATCAGGAGACGATGAGGTATATTATTCTAACTCTGATATTGAAGTTGATGAATTGAAAAATGCATATCCTGAATTATATGATCAGCACAAAAAGTTGATAGTGAAGTATTTTAAAGAAGTTGAGAAGTCCAAGAACAATGATGCATTTATGAAGAGTAAGATTAAATCATTAGAATCTGTGAATAAGAGTTTGTCGACCGAAAATATGTCTCTCAAAGTTGATTATAAGCAAAAGGTTTCTGAAAAAAATTTCTGGAAGAAAGATTAGCCAAGTTGGAAAATACTTTGCTTGAGAATGATGATGACAAAGTGAGAAAACTAGACCTTATTACATGCCCCAGATCATTCAAAAAGGGTAAAAAAAAAATGAAGAAAATGTAGAATATCTAATTTCAATTTCATCTCCATTTTCGAAGTAGTTTTAGTGTCCAAAATGAGCTTTAATCTTCTAGGACATTCACATGAATCGTTCATCGACACGTAGTTAACGCTTTTCTACAATTTTCTCAAAACGTAAGCGCTCTTAACGGGGTAGAGAATTCGTATGCTTACGAATGATATGAGCAACTACAGGAGACCTTATCATTTATATATAGCTTATATATAAGATTTCTCCATCACATGTTCGATATGGGTCCAGTTTACACTAATCGGGATCTATTCTCCTCCTGGACTTTTACTTATTGATTTAAATCATTTATCGGGTCATGTTATTACCTTTATCTTGATCAAATTACGTAACTTAACTGATAAATTATTAAAAAATAAAAAATTGTAATTAAATGTTATCCAACTTTATGGGAAAAGTCTAAAAAACCCAACAATTTCTTCTTCAGCCTAAATTCGTTTAGGAACAAGAAGTAAGGGTTGTTGCTTCTGTAATGTTATACCAAACTTATCATTCGTATCCAAATCTTGAGGATCCTCACCATTTGGAAGAGAGCAATCAAATGATTGAGTCACGGTGGCTAAAGTCAAAGGTACTAGCCTCGCAGCTATAGGTTTGAATAATAAGTACAAGTTAATTAGATTTTGGTCCAAACTTGAAAATCGTGGCTGACACAAGTAAGTTCGACAATGACAATGTTTTGGTATATAAGTTTTTCAACGGACGGAATCAAATGACACCATTTTCACTAAACAAAATCGACATTTTTTGTGGTCAACCCGAGATCGTGATAGATATATACTATTAACCATGCAAATGTAATGGTTATTTTCATTGAACAATTATTTAATTGTATTCGATTGGA
>JANVCQ010000006.1:40228493-40240762 GCA_025531925.1 Erythroxylum plowmanianum | reverse complement strand
GTTAGCTGCTGTTTTTTATCTAAGGCATATCAGATAATTTCATGCATATCTGTAGCAAATCAGGAGTATATGTAGTTTTCCAAAAAGAATAAAATAAAATCAGAATGTATAAATAGTGTAAAATGAGTGTTCTTTATTTTATCCCTTTAATGGAAAATTAAAAGAGAAGTTTTTTATTTTTTGAGTTACAACATGAGATAAAGAAGTTAATGTATTTACGTAAAACAATTAGGAATAGCTATGAGTCGGGGCTAGGATTAGCTTGTATTGAGTCTAGGTCTGGCCTGAAGCCCGATCTTGTTTGATGCAGCCCAGCTTGAGTCTAAGTTTTGCCTGGTCCGACGTGATTTTTTAATTTTTTGTTTGGCGTAAATATATAAAATGATGTCATTTTTTGCAATATGCGTCATGCCTCACTACAAGAAAATTAAAGATGACCGACGGAAATTTAGCAACATAAATTATTTCGTAGCAAATTAGCGATGGAACTTCAACTTTGTTAGTAAACTTGTCGGGAAAAATGACATTTCTTGACGGAAAAATAATCCGTTTGTAAATGTGTAGGGAATTTTTCCGTAAAACTTTGTCAATGGAATTTTGCAACAAAATAGCAAAATTCAGTGGGAAAATAGACAACAATGTTTGGCGGGAGAAATCAGCGACGACATTTATCAACTGATTATTTTGTCTTATTTACCGACGAAGTTGTCATTCCGTCAGTAAAATCAAATGACATCGGCAATATTTTTAAATTTATAGTAAAACGATGTCGTTTGATAATTAATAAAAACCTAATACCCGAAGCCTCCCCTGGTCATCTTCTCTGGTTTTTCGATGGCTCTCGTTTTCTCCTCCACACATCTTCTTCCATTTGTTGATCTTCTTTCACTCTTCCATTGCTTCCATATTTTCGTGTGGAGGTTGGTTGTTTATTTTCTATTCTTACATTATTTTTTGTGTTTGTAATATTTGTATGTCATTGGTTATATTGGATATGTTGATTTTAGAGTGGATTGAGCCATGAGGCACGTTTATATGGGTTGTTATTGATTCATTATTAGTTGTTGTGTGGTTATGTTGGTGAATAATGCATCAAAATCAGTACTTTTGAAACAAAGTAGTGTTGTTTTTCAATAGTGTTCCAAGTGTTCAATGAAAGTTTTGTAAGAGGGATGATATACATGATTTGTAATTTGGAATGTTTATAATGATTAAGAAACGATATATATGTTACATGCTACTGTCTATAATGATTATTGATAGGATTTCATACCTGTATATCAAGAAACTTTCTACATATTTTCTATCATATTGGAGCCTGTTATAAAAGCTCTTTCACCTGTTTTGAATCATCTAACAATTTTCCCTCTTATAGATTTTTTTAATGGATATGTCTAATATGTTTCATTTTCCTTAGTAATACTTACTTGATTTATTTGAGTTGGTATCAGTTTTGTTTATTTCTCGTAAAAATTTTCCTTTTGACACAATACCACCATTACTCCTAATTTGGGTATGTAAATAGTTAGCTTGAATTTTTTTTATCAAGGTGACTCAGTAATTGTGTGTGTGTGTGTGTATGTTTATGTGTATATATTCTTTAATCTACACAAACTTTTGTTTATACTTTCCCGCTTAACATTTTTTACCATGAGATTAGTCTAAACTTATTGTTATAGACTTGTTTAAAGCACTAATGAAGCATGCTATTTGAACTATATGTCATAATATAAATTCCACTACATTATGCCTAACATAACAAAATATTGGTTAGGGACTATAGGCATATGTCTTATGGCAAGTTTTGGTTTATTTTAGTATGGAATACAATGATAAAGTTTTGTGATCTATTTATTCTATCACTTATGTAAGAGAATTCCCAAGGCAACAATAGAAGTAACAAGATCATTATGTTTATCTCTTTTTGAATGTTTTCTTATTATACATTGTTATTAAGTTGAATTATAAAGATTGGATAACACTTTGAGTATGTATGCCTATTCATGAATAAAACAACTATGGAATTTACATGGATTGTGTGTTAGAATTATGGTATAAGAAATGGCATCCTAGATCATTTTTTATAGTAGGTTCATATTTATATGTCATATGCACCTTGTAACATGCAATATGTTATTGATAACGTATATAACCTGTAATGGAAGAAGTTGATCAAAATTTGGAAGCATTTATGTAATTGTGTGATGTTAAATGAATTTAATTACTTACATCATCTATGTCTATCTTTATAACCAAAATTCAAATAAAATCACACCAATGAACTTATGGATTATCGATTTCATATTTTAGGAAAGGATTTTGCTCTTGTAGTTATTATTAGTAATTATGTTAGTAAAAATAATGTATCATGTGGTGCATTTTACATAAACTTATATAATTTGAAACGATGAATCTAATTTGGATTCATATGACTAAATAACTATGTCATTTGGTCTTACTAATGCATTTAATATTTTCATGATGTTTATATATGTGTCAAATATATCTATGATCTTAATCATATTATTGCCTACCAACCTTCATAACTATAAGAAGATTTAAGCTTTAAATTAAAGTCTTAAAATTCGACTCCAAATATTAGGCTCTTCATAATGTTTATTCAAATGGTGAAAATTTTATAGGAATTCACAAGAATTGTAACAACTTAGATTTTTGGCTTTTGTATACTTAATTTATAGATTTGATCATTTTTCTTTACATGTTATATGCTAGGTGTTTCTTAATGTTTCATATATTGTTTAGGTGTCTTTGTAAGTTTTTTTATGGTTAATTGGTGTTGGTTCCAGTTAGGGTATGTTTTGGAGTTGATAAGCCTAAAGATTGTAAGCTTACTTTTAGGACTGTGTTGTAGGGGTTATCTTTTTGGTGTTTTTTTATATAGTTAGAGTAATATTTTTAAGAAGTCTAAAACATAAAAGTTTTAGCTTTATGAGTTTAGCTTACTTAGGGTTATAAATCAAGAGATTCTAAGATATGTAGGGTAGGTTATGGTTGTTTTAGTAACCAAGAGTTAAAGTAGTCACCTACTTGCCTTGACCTTTTAAATAAGTTTAAGTAATTGGATCAGGTTTTTAAAGCAAGTCATTTCTTAAATTGACCCTAAATAAATTTTAAAAGTTTCAAAAGTGCATAGGGTTGTTCTTATGTCTCCCCCATTCTCTCTCAAGTTCCTTTTAAGGGTTTTCAAGTTTTCATAATGTAATCTCAGGTTTCTTCTATTCCTTTCGTATTTCTATGTTGCTTCTTATTTATGAACTTTCGTATATGAGTTTGAATCAAATCAATAAATTAGGTTGCTTTTTAAATAATTTAAGATTGTAAGTTTTATGGTTGAGTAATATATATGTATAAATATTGAAATTGAATTGAGAAAAAAATGAGTGTAAAATATGGGAAATGTATTTTAAAGTTCATAATTTAAGATAGTTTATGAATATGAGACATATGAATATTTCAATATGATATATATGAAAATGGTGATAATTATACAAAACTTGACTTGGAATTCTGTGGAGTCTTATTTTAATTATGTGTACTTACACCTAGAAGAGCTATATGTTATGACATTATAGGTGGATCCTAGAATCCCAATAATTGTAGATGGTAGAGTCCCAGCGAAAAGACAACAATTCACTAAATGATAGAATACTTATGTACGGTCTATTCATGCATTATAGATGGTAGATTCTCTACAAGTAATCACCAAATGGTATAATATCAATAGCTCTTCATTGATTAGAATGTCACAGGAAACTATAATTATCCATTGTTCTATCTAACTAATGAATTCAGCAAGGAACCCAAGAGTTTGTAAAGAGCTTAAGATGAATTTCCAATCCAAAGAATCAAAAGCATTATAGTTATTTTTTTCATTTAAAGACTTAATGTTTATATCTACAATATGAAAAATACATGAATGTTTAAAAGTTTTGTTATGATTTTGTTAAGGTGTTGGGAGTGTTCTGCTTGTGTTGGTATATATCACATGCTTTTGTTGACATTATACCGATATTTGACTGTTAGAGTTTCAAGTGTTAATGCTTATAGTGAAATTTGACATTGTATGCAACAGTTATAAATACAAAACTATTGAACAAGTGTATTATATTAAATACAAAATTTTCTTTTTCGCAAGCCTTATTTTGTGTTGAACAGCGTCACTCATCCTTCTTCTTTGTAGTCTGTGGTTGTCCATCCATCCAAGTAAGTCATCCAATTAATGTCTACCTTATGTATTGCTTTAATATAATGAGTATTTGTGTTTGGGTTTTGTTGAATGCAAAGGAGGTATTGATTTTGTGTTGTTTAGAATATTCTTATAATCAATGATGAGTTTTTATGTTCTTCTTCAATAGTCTAAGTATTTATGTTTGGGTTTTGTTTGAATCATTGATGAGTAGATGTATGGATTACATGAGTATTTACTGTATGTGGAATGAGTTTGAGATCTTATAAATGATCCAATGCATAATAACGAAACAAAATTTTGTTCTTTGCATAATAACCCTTAAATGACACTCATAAGAAATTTATGACAGTTCTTTGCATAATAAACCTCTAGGACGGTATATAGACTTGAAACCATGATGCAGCTCTCATGAGACTTATTGGTGAAAAATTCCAAAAGCTTAAGAGTTACAGCGAGAATTTGTTTTCTCAATTTATATGGTGTAATAATGTCACGTACCATAGTGCTTACTTAAATTCAAAATTTAGAAATGAACTTGCAGGTGATTAATTCAAACATGAATATTTGAACTTCATTGTAATTAATTCAAATTTAGTATTAACATAAGAAATTCATAAGTTTAACAGACATCACAATTCTTTACATAATAAATCCCTAAGATGGTATATAGACTGGAAACATGTGATACAACTCTTATAAAGCTTATCAGTAAAAAATTCTACAAGCGTAGAAGTCATAACTAGAACTTGCTTTCTCGATTCATATGGTGTAACAATGTCATGTACCATAGTGCTTGTTTAAATTCAAACTTTCAAAATAAACTTATAGGTGATTAATTCAAACATGAACACTTGAACTTCATTATGAATAATTCAAACTTAGTATTAACATAAGAAACTCATAAGTTTAACAGACATGACAATTCTTTGCATAATAAATCCCTAGGACGGTATATAGGCTAAAAACTTGTGATGCAGCTCCCATGAGGCTTATTGGTGAAAATTTCTACAAGCCTAAGAGTCATAGAGAGAACTTGCTTTCTTGATTCATAAGGTGTAACAATGTCACGTACCATTATGCTTGTTTAAATTCAAACTTTAGAAATGGTAGGTGATTAATTCTAACATGAATACTTGAACTTCATTGTAATTAATTCAAACTTAGTATTAACATAAGAAATTCATAGGTTTAATAGACATGACAATTCTTTGCATAATAAACTCTTAGGACACTATATAGGTTAGAAATCAATGATGTAGCCCTCAAGAGACTTATCGGTGAAAAATTCGACAAGCCTAGGAATCACAATGAGAACTTGCTTTCTCGATTCAGATGGTGTAATAATGTCATGTACCATAGTGCTTGTTTAAATTCAAACTTTGGAAATGAACTTTTAGGTGATTAATTCAAACATGTTCTATAAACTTAGGGGAAATGAAGGATAGTAACTATGAAATCACTTTTTTAAATAACAGTTTTGCATAAATGAATAATATTGATAGATCTTGGATGTATAGACGATTAACACCTGACGGTTTCATTAATCATGAGTTTGTTGAGGGAGTTAAAGCTTTAATTTACTATGCATGTTTTCAATCTGCATATATGGATGACCCAAAGATTAAATATCCATGTAAAAAGTGTAAACATATTTGTTTTCTTCCTATTGATGAAATGAATCTCCATTTGTTAAGAAAATGGCTTGTTCCAAATTATTTTGTGTGTACACGACATGGGAGCCATTGATTTGTAGCACCTCAAGGGGTAATGAAGTAAACTCGTTAATAAATGCGGATGATTTTGAAAGGGGGACTGGATTTAGAACAAATAATGTAGGTGCAACTGAAAATCCTTACATTTAAATGGTTTATGTTGCAGTCGGTTATACCTTTTAGGAAAATATAGAAAATTTTCAAGAAAAACCCAACCCACATGTTAAACAGTTTTTTGACTTACTATAGTCAATTGACCAATAATTATGGCCAAATTGTGAGACGATCAATTGTCTTTAATTGCTCGAATATTGAACATAAAGTCTGAATGGCATATCTCTAATCAAAGTTTTGATAAAATTCTTGGTTGGTGTAATGAATCACTGCCTTCTGATCATACAATGGTTGATAATTTTTACAAAATGAAGAAACTTATTAAGGGTCTTGGTTCGTCAGTTGAAAAAATTGATTGTTGCAAATTGGGATGTATGTTATTTTGGGGAGATGATGTGGAATTACAAGAGTGCAAATTTTGTAGTCAATCAAGGTTAAAACCTAGAATGCACACTATAAAATAGAAATTAATACCTTGGAAGCAAATGTATTATTTCCCGCTAACTCTGAGACTTCAAAATTTATATGCCTCTGATGTTACTACATCTCACATGAGATGGCATAATGAACATAAATAGGAAGATGGAATAATGAGTCATCTATTGGATGCACTAGCATGGAAACATTTCAATATTATGAGTTTGCAGTTGAAAGTTGAAATGTTAGGTTAGGATTGTCGATAGATGGATTCCAACCTTTGAGTCAATCTGGGCAACAATATTCATCATAGCCAATCATAATTACTCTTTATAATTTGCCTCAACGGATGTGTATGAATAAAACATATATGTTCTTGACAGTGATTGTGTCAGGACCTAGGAATCCAAAGCGTAAAATTGATGTACTCTTACAACCATTGGTATCTGAATTGCATCATCTTTGGGAATATAGTGTGGAGATATATGATGTGTCTCTTAAACAAAATTTTATGTTGAGAGTAGCTTTGATGTGGACTATTAGTGATTTTCCTGCATATGCTATGTTGTCTGGGTGGAACACAACAAGCCTTATCGTGACAATGATTCTGATGCGTTTTATCTTCCTAACTAGGTCAAAACATCTTCGTTTGACCACTATAGAAAATTTCTTCCTCTAGATCATCCATTTAGACACAATAAACAAAAGTTCATTAAAAATAGGATGGTACAAACACATACTCCCCCTTATAAAAATGGAGAAGAGATATTGTAGAAGATTGATGAATTAGGGTTGCTAAAAGTTACAAAACTTGAAGCTGATGAAGTTAATACAAACATTAGTAAAAACTTTGGTTAGAGAAAACGAAGCATCTTTTAGGATTTATCATATTGGAAAACTAATTTGATACGTCTTAATCTAGATGTGAAGCATATTGAAAAAAATATTTTTTACAATTTGTTTAATATCATAATGAACATTGAATGCAGGACAAAAAATAATGCAAAATTATGAGTTAATTTGAAGCTTTTTTGTAGAAGGAATACGTTAGATAAAGATCTTTATATTGGTAAATATTTGAAAACATGTTACACTTTGGATTAAAAAGACAAAAGAAAATTTTGTGTGAATGGTTGAAAAGTCTAAAGTTTCCATATGGATATGTTTCAAAATTGACAAGGTGTGTGGATATGAGGAAGCACAAATCATTTAGGATGAAAAGTCATGATTGTCATGTGTTTATACAAAGGCTAATTCTAATTGCATTTTAGGACTTGCTACCGAATAAGGCTTGAGAAGCTATAACATAATTAAGTTTGTTTTTCAAAAGCTTAACATCATCTGAAATAAAGTTGGTTGAAATGGAAAAACTAAAAAGAGAAATTCCAGTAATCTTATGCAAATTAAAATGGATTTTCCTTTCAAACTTCTTTTATTATATGGAGCATCTACCTGTGCATTTAGCATACAAGGCTAAACTTACTGGTCCAGTTGAATATTAATGGATGTATCCATTTCAGAGGTAATTATAGTTAATATTTAAATTAGAGTTATAGCAGGTTTTAATCACAAAATTGTAATGTAGGTATTTGTATCATTTGAAGAAAAATGTCAAAAATAAGGCTAGAGTTTGATATGTAATGCTTATTTAGTAAAGGAAGCAAGTACATTTTGTTCACATTATTTTGAGTCACATGTGCACATGAGAGAAAGAAAAGTTTCTCGTAATAACGATGGGGGAGAAACCAGTGATGTTGATGGTAACTTATCCATTTTCACATATCCTCGATGAATAGATGGACGGTCAACAAAAAAATGTTAACAGAGGAAGAAACAGAGGTTGTCCATTGTTACATTTTATTGAACTTTCAAGAGGATAAACCTTTCGTGCAATAAATTGAAGTTGATTTTCAAATTGATTTTTTCGATTTTCTAAGCTAGTGCTATCCACAACTAAAATACATAATAATGTTTTTAGATTATACGAGAAATGGTTACGCGAGCTTATGCCAAAACATAGGATCATATCAATAAAGAAGTTTAATGATATTTTCCTCGATAGTTTTAGAAGTATGTAAGTTTTCATTTACAATTATTGACATGGTTGAATTATTATATCAAAGTGTTTAAATGACACTATAATATTTAATAGGATTTTTTTTGTAAGCCTCAGAAAATCTAATAAAGAACAAGTTCATATGTGATCTTATGAAAGGACCTTCGCGAACTGTTTAATCATATCTGGTATATTTCGTTAATGGATACAAATTGCATATAAATATCGTGTTTATAGTATAACAACAATAAATAGTGGGGTTTGAATACCAGGAGAATTGATGGATTTTTATGGTAAAATTATTGAGATACTTGAAATTGAGTACCCTACATTATCGATAAAGCAGAGTGTGATATTTAAATGTGATTGGTTTAATTCAACTCCTAATGTTGGTACAAAAGTGCACAGCTGATACAATCTAGTTGAAATGAACCAGCGAAGAAGATTTAGACAATTTGAACCTTTTGTGGTGGCGATGCAAGTGATTCAGGTGTATTATGTCTTTTTTCCCAACTTACGACGAGATAAGTCAGATTGATTGGTCGTTTCTAAAGTAAAACCTAAAGGTGTTTTTGAATTGTATGGAATAGAAGAAAATAAGAGAATTAAACATGAAATGTTTCAGGAAGATGTTTATGTAATAAATACATGTGTTAAATATGACGAGAATAAACCTTTGAACGATCCAAATAATTAATATGTTGAAATTTTTACTAAAGAGGATGAGACGGGTAAGAGATCTAAAGAGGAGCCTAAGTTTGATTCTAATTCTTCAGGAAAAAAAGAAGATGATAATGATTTTGATTTACAATTAAGTGATCATGATAACGATTAATTTGTATTTGTAATAGAATATTATATGAATAAATTTATTATTGCATCAACAATATATTGTTTTATATTCAATTTATATTGTTCTATTACTGGAATATTCAATAAAATGTGAATTTAAGGTTAAAAATATATCACCAAAGAGAAAACAAGATATTCTATGATCAAGGTTAAAGTCGCCATGATTTGAAGCCAATTACTTTCCAGGTGAAGCATCACATGGTGCAGCTGCTACAGAATCAGGTGTTGTACCTCTAGCTACTACACATCCAAATGAGACATCACCTTCTGCACCTACTACTACACCATCCAGCAACCCTACACCATCCACCATCCCTATACTAATAGAGATATCAGGGGTAAATATTGCGGATGAAGAAGACAATCTCTAGCCTAGAGCTAAGGGAGTAGATGGAAGAACTTACATCATAATAGTCAACAATTTGTAAGTGAAAATACATGCATGATAACACCATAGGTTTATACTGAAGTTATAGGTTTTAATTTGAAAATGATCTAACATTGTGTATATATTAAGTTGGTTCTGTTTAGAACATGCTCAAGAAATATGGTGTCCAAGTTCAAGGAGAAAATTGATCTCAAAGGTTATATATAGAAAAACGTTTTTCAGGCAACAAAAAAAAATTATTATCAGGAGTTTGAGGTACAAAAACTATATTCTTTTGTGTTTTTATCTAATTATTTTTATACATTAATTGGATAAATATTGTAGGTTATAAGTACTTATAGTATGTTTTTCTTTTTTTCAAAAATTTTTTTTTTGGGATTCCAAATTTGATGCGGTAATTTTTAAAGTATGGGATAATCGAGCTCGTACACGTTATAGAGACTTTCTTGGTGCACTACACAAGAATGGTGTACAACCTCCATATATATCTGAAAAATATGAAGTCATTTGCAACAATATTGGACATCACCCGAGGTAATGTCCATTTCAGAACTCAATTCTGTCAATAGACGTGGAGGACTAGGGGAGAGAGTCTTCTCATACACACTGAATGATCTATTATCTACCATGGGTATGCAGAGAAACTTGCAAGTATCTACACTTTTACATTTATATTCTGATTTTTTTTACATTGATGTATTTCGATCTAATTTGATGTGTGAATTTTGTAATGAAAATATAAGTGTATTGTGGACAATGATAATGTTATAAATGTCTAATGTCATATATAGTTGTGTTGTTGAGTTATTTTCTTTGTTCAATAAGGGTAAATATCATAAAAATAGAGAAAACTCTGCTGAAATTTTTTGAATTTGTAGTTCATTTAAAATATTTTATTATGATGCGGAAAAGTCTATGAGCAGGAAACGTACACCCTCTCAACTCTTTTTGCACAACCACACTAAGAAGGACGTTGGTGTGATCTTCATCAACACTCAATGTACACCCGATGTAGAGAATTTAATGTATGTCAATTTATGCTTTAATATTAATTCTTAATAATTGTCACTTATTAACATAAACATCGCCTCCTGATATGACCAAATACAAGAAAGTATTCAATGACAGTCTCAACATTCTGAAACTGTTGATGAGAGTCAGGCATTTCTTGATGCAGTAGGTGGTAGGAACTGTCGTGGAAGGATCTTTGGCTTAGATTCATTTGCGAACACATGCTATTCGTAATCCTCCACATCCAGTATAGTTGCATCTAGTACGTGGGCGACATCTAATGAGAGAATCATTCAACTTTAGAGCACAATATAGATGTTGACAACTCAGTTGCAATAGTCGATGGAGTACATAGCTCAGCTCCGTAATGAGATGGGTGAGTTGAAGGGAGGGATAACACCTCATTGCAGCAGTCAAACCATCCGCCTTCACCAACTGCATAGTTTAGTTTTGCTACTCTCAAGTCATTTTATATGAATTACATATTTGTTGTTGTAGATAATAATTTTTTATTATCAATTAAGATATTTTTTACTTTATATTATCATTCAACTTAGTAAATGTAAAAAAAACAATATATTATCACCAGATAACTATAGAAAGTAAATATCAATCATAAGATTACCAATCAAAATTAAATTTATAACTTAAATGTATGAAAAATATTTAAAAAAACAATATCAGTACATTTACCAGCAAAATTATCATATCTATCTGTAAATTTAGTATTAAATTTACCGACGAAATAAGAAAATTCCCTCTGTAAATAATTTTCCGACAGAATCCGTCGCTAAATTTTCCGACGAAACTTCAACAACTTGACCGTTACTAAATTTACCGACGCACACAAAATATTCATCGCTAAATTTACTAACAAAGCACAACTTACCATCGCTTAATGTTCCGAAGGATTTTTAATACTTTGTCCGTTGGTAAATATTACCAACAGAACAGAAATTTCCATTTGGAAAGTTACCGAAAGATTTACAAAATAAATTACGGATATAATACTTCTATTTTGTCGCTAAAGATTACCGACAGTCGTTTCTTCAACAACTCATATGGTCAGTAATTTTCGTCGGCAAATTCGATTGCTAACGAAAAAACTTTCACATTTTGTCAGGAATTTCTATCACTAAACACCTATTTTCTTGTAGTGCCTTGGGCTGAGCAGAACTTGGATTGCCTGAGCCTTAGCTTGAGCTTAACCTAAGACCGATTTGTTGACTTCAGGCCTAACCCAATTTTCATCTCTAAAAGCAATGTCTTAGATAATTAAAGGATCAATATGCATAACATGTATAATCACAAATAATATCACATATTTGAATACTAAGTTGAATTGAAATTTGGAGAAAAAAAAAATCTAAAGTTTTACCTTTTATAAAATTTATTTTTATATTAAAATTTTAGGTGATTTTTTTAATAATTATATGTTTAATGGATAGTATTAAACCCAGTCAACAGTCTTTTAGTAATTATCACAACGTTGGAGCTAAATCCAAATTA